>CM052809.1:88976337-89026526 GCA_028533885.1 Nasua narica | reverse complement strand
TTTTTTTTTTTTTTTTTAGTGTCCAACTCTTGACTTTGACTTCAGCTCAGGTCATGATCTCAGGGTAATGAGACTGAGATTCGTGTCGGGCTCTATGCTCAGCTCAGAGTCTGCTTGAGATCTCTCCCTGTCTCTCTTGCCCCTCCCCCTGCTCTCTTTTTCTCTAAAATAAATAAAATACATCCCTATATATTTTTGATACTAACCCTTTATTGGATATATCATTAGCAAATATCTTCTCCCATTTAGTAGGATGCTTTTTAGTTTTGTAGATTGTTTCCTTTGTTGTGCAGAAGCCTTTTATTTTAATGTAGCTCTAATAGTTTATTTTTGCTTTCGTTTCCCTTGGCTCAGGAGACATACCTAGAAAAATATTGTTATGGTCAATGTCAGAGAGATTACTGCCTGTGCTCTCTTCTAGGATTTTTACGGTTTCAGGTCTCACATTTAGGTCCTTAATCCATTTTGAGTTTATTTTTGTGTATGATATAAGGAAGTGGTCTAGTTTCATTCTTTTACATGTAACTATCCAGTTTTTCCAACACCATTTGTTGAAAAGATTGTCATTTTCCCATTGCATATTCTTGCCTCTTTTGTCAAGCTTAATTGACCTTATAATTATGGGTTTGTTTCATGTCTGAGCTTTTTATCCTGTCCCATTCAGTTATGTATCTGTTTTTGATTATGTGCCAGTACCATACCATTTTGATTACTACAGGTTTGTAATATAACTTGTACTCTAGAATTGTGATACCTCCAGTTTTGTTTTTATTTTTCAAGATTGTTTTGGCTAGTTTGGATCTTTTGTGGTTCCATACAAATTTTAGGATTATTTGTTCTGGCTCTGTGAAAAATACTATTGGTATTTTGATATGAGTTGAATTAAATCTGTAGATTGTTTTGGGGTAGTATGGATATTTTAACAGTGTTTGTTCTTCCAATCCATGAACATGGAACATCTTTCAATTTGTTTGTGGTGCCTTCAATTTCTTTTATCAATTTTTTATAGTTTTCAGAGGACACGACTATCACTTCCTTGGTTAAGTTTATTCCTAGGTATTTATTATCTTTGGTGTAATTGTAAATGAGATTGCTTTCTTAATTTCTCTTTCATTGCATTTCATTCGGTTCAATCATTCATTCATTCAATCTCAAGCATTTCATTCTGCTTCATTATTACCATATAGAAAGAAATACAACAGATTTCTGTACATTGATTTTTGTATCCTGTGACCTTACGGAATTCATTAATCAATTCTAGTATTTTTTTGGTGGAGTGTTTGGAGCATCATATCATCTACAAATAGTGAAAGATTTACTTCTTCCTTAGCAATTTGGATGCCATATATTCCTTTCTCTTATCTTCCTGTGACTAGGACTTCCAGAACTATGTTGAGTAAGAGTGCTAAGAGTGGGCATCCTTGTTTTATTCTTACTCTTAGCGGGAAAGCTCTCATTTTTTCACCACTGAGTATGATGTTCACTGTGGGTTTTGCATATAATGTCTTTATTATGTTAAGGTATATTGCCTCTAAATCTACTTGGTTGAGGATTTTTATTATGAATTAATGTACTTTGTCAAGTGTTTTTTCTGCGTCTATTGAAATGATTTTATGGTTTTTATCCTTTCTCTTATTGATGTGATATATCACATTAATTGATTATTGACTATTGAACTACCCTTACATTCTAAGAATAGATCCCACTTGATAGTGTGAATGATTTTTATTTTTTGTTTTGTTTGGTGAATGATTTTTTAAAATGTATTGTATTCAGTTTTAAAATGTATTCAGTTTACTAGTATTTTGTTGAGGATTTTTGCATCTATGTTCATCAGAGATAATGGCCTGCAGTTCTTTTTTGTGGTGTCTTTATCTGGTTTTGTTATCAGGGTTACCCTGGCTTTATAGAATTAATTTGGAAGTTTTCTTCCTTCTTCTTCTTTTTTTTTTTTTTTTTTTGGAATAGGTAGAATAGGTATTAATTCTTCTTTAAATGTTCTTTAGAATTTACCTTTACCTGTGAAGTCATCTCGTCATGGACTTTTGTGTGTTGGGGGTTATTTTTATTACTGATTCAATTTCATTGCTGGTAATTGGTCTGTTCAAAGTTTCTATTTCTTTC
This sequence comes from Nasua narica, assembly GCA_028533885.1. Classification (NCBI taxonomy): domain Eukaryota; kingdom Metazoa; phylum Chordata; class Mammalia; order Carnivora; family Procyonidae; genus Nasua; species Nasua narica. The sequence continues at coordinate 89,024,402 of CM052809.1, read as the reverse complement.
TGCTTCAGTTTTGATAGGTTATATGTTTCTAGGAATTTATCCATTTCTTTTAGGTTGTCCAATTTTGGGGCATATAAATTTTAATATTCTCTTATACTCCTTAGTATTTCTGTGTTGTCAGTTGCTATTTCTCCTCTTTCATTTCTGATTTTGTTTATTTGAGTCTTCTTTCTTTCTTTCTTTCTTTCTTTCTTTCTTTCTTTTTTTTTTTGAGTCTGGCTGAAGGTTTATCAATTTCATTGATTTTTTTCTTAGTGAACCAACTGCTGGTTTCGTTGATCAGTTATTTTTTTTTTAATTTCTATTTTGTTTATTTCTGCTCTAATGTTTATTATTTTTTTCCCTCTAGTTTTGTAGTTTGCTTGTACCTCTTTAGGTGTAAGTTTAGATTGTTTATTTGAAATTTTTCTTACTTCTTGATGCAAGCTTTTGCTATAAACTTCCCCCTTATAACAGCTTGTGCAGCATCCCAAATATTTTGGACCTTGGTGTTTTCATTTTTATTTGTCTTTATGGAGTTTTGATTTCCTCTTTGATTTCATGGTTGACCTATTCATTAGTTAATAGCATGTTATTTAACCTCTGTGTATTTGTGCTCTTTCCATATTTTTGTATTGGAAAAATAGTTTTACAGCATTATTTCAGAAAAGAATCATGGAATAATTTTGATCTTTTTGAATTTGTTCAGATGTGTTTTATGGCCTAATATGCTATCTATTCTGGAGACTGTTCTATGTGCACTTTAAAAGAATATGTAGTCTGCTGTTCTAAGATGTAGTGTTCAGAATATTTCTGTTAAATTTACTAATGGTCTAATGGTCTAATGTGTCATTCAAAACCATTGTTTCTTTGTTAATTTCTCTTTGGGTGATCTGTCCATTGATGTAAGTGGGATGTTAAAATCCCTAACTATGATTTTATTATTATGGATTACTTCTTTTATGTTTGTTATTAACGTCTTTAAGTATCCAGGGTGCTCCCATATTGGGTGCATAAGTATTTACAATTGTTATATCTTATTGAATTGTCCCCTGAGTGATTATATTGTGTCTTTCTTTGTCTCTTGTTGCAGTTGTTTTAAAGCTTGTTTTGTTTGATATAAGCAGTGCTATCTTGATATTCTTTTCACATCTATTTGCATGATAAGTGCTTCTTCATCCCTTCACATTTTTTTTTAAGTTTTTTTTTAAGTTTTTGTTTTGTTTTGTTTTGTTTTGTCAGAGAGAGAGAGAAAGAGCAAAGGAGAGGGAATGACAGGCAGAGGGAGAAGCAGGCTCCCTGCTGAGCAAGGAGCAGGGAGCAAGTCCCCCCCCCCCCCATATGGAACTTGATCCCAGGACCTGTGATCATTACCTGAACCGAAGGCTGATGCTTAACTGACTGAGCCACCCAGGTGTCCCCATCCCTTCACTTTCAATCTGTATGTGTCTTTAGGTTGAATAATTCTCTTAGAGGCATCATATAGATGGGTCTCGTTCTTTTTATCCATTCCAACACTTTTGTTTGGAATATTTAATCCATTTACATTCAAAGTAATTATTAATAGGTATGCATTTATTGCCATTTACTTGTTTTATGGTGATTTTTGTAGTTTTTCTCCATTTCTTTCTTCACTTGCTCTCTTCTCTCATGATAAGTTGGCTTTCTTTAGTAATATACTTGGATTAATTTCTCTTTAATTTTTGTATATCACTGTTTTTTGATTTGTGGTTACCATTTGGTTTTTATATAACATAGTAGTCTATATTAAGTTGGTCACTTAAGTTTGAACCCATTCTTTACACTTTTTCTCCCCATATTTTAGGTATATGGTGTCATATTTTATATTCTTGTATTTTTGAGTCCCTTGACTGATTTTTACATGTATACTTATTTTTACTGCTTTTGTGCTTTCTATTTTCCTTACTGCTACTTATGGTCTTTCCCTTCCACTGAAAGAGTCTCTTTAACATTTCAGGTAGGGCTGGTTTAGTGGTCATGATTTCCTTTAACTTCTTTTTGTCTGAAAAACTCTCCTTCTATTTTGAATGAAATTCTTGCTGGATAGACTATTCTTGCCAGCATATTTTTCCCCTTTCAGTACTTTATTTATTTATTTATTCATTCAATGATTCTGAGAGAGTGAGTGAGCACCGGTGAGTGGGATGTGAGGGGAGTTGGGGTAGGAAGAATAGAGGATGATGGAGAGAGGGAATCCTAAGCAAGCTCCATGCACAGCAGAGAGCCTGGTGTGATGCTCAATCTCATGACCGCAAGGTCATGACCTGAACTAAAACCAAGAGTCAGACAGTTAACCAACTCAGCCATCCAGGTGTTCCTCTTTCAACATTTTAGATATATCATGCCACTTTGTTTGGCATGCAATGTTTCTCCTGAAAAATCAGCTCATAGTGTTATGGAGTTTCCCTTACATGTAAATGCTTTCTTTTCTTTAGCTGCTTTTAAAATTCTCTTTTTATCACTGCTTCTTGCCATCTTAATTACTATATGTCTTGATGTGGACCTCCTTGTGTTGAGTTTGTAGGGGAATCTCTGTGCCTCATGGATCTGGATTTCTGCTTTCTTCCCCAGATTTGAAAAGTTTTCAGCTAATATTTCTTCAAATAAATTTTTGTCCCCCATTTCTTTTTCTTCTCCTTCTGGGATCCCTATAATGTGAATGTTATTGTGCTTTGTGGTGTTGCTAAGTTCCCTGTCTGTTCTCATTTTGCATATTTCTTCCCTCTCACCCATTCAGCTTGATTACTTTCCATTACTCTGTCCTCTAGGTTGAGGATTCCTTTTTCCACTTTGTCAAGTCTACTATTTATTTCATCCAGTGTATTTTAAATTTCATTTATTGTGTTCTTCATCTCTGATTGTTTCTTATTTTATCTTATTATTAAGGGTCTCACTAATGTCCTTCACTCTTTTCTGAAATCCTTATGATCATTACTTTAAATTTTCTATCAGGCGTGTTACTTATCTCCATTTAATTTAGCTCTCTCACTGTGATTTTGTCCTATTCCTTCATTTGGGACATATTCCTGTCTGTTCATTTTATCTAACTCTCTGTATCTCTGGGCTAGGAAATCCAGCTATGTCTCCCGCACTTGAAAGTAATGACCTCATGAAAAACAGGTCTATAGCGCCCTGCCATGCAGTGTCTGCTGTTCATCAGAACCTGGAGCTTCAGGAATATCTCCCATGTGTGATGTGTATGCCTTGCTGTTATGGCTGAGCTGTTTTTCTTCAGTCCAGTCAACTGTAATGGCTCTCTTTGCGTGTTGTACATGGTGTTTATTCCTGTGATGTCGGTGTATCAGTCTGGGGTCGCTTTGAGTTGGGTGAGATCAAGTGTTTGCCAGAGATGCAGTAGCACCAAACTGTAGGACAGTTTCCATTCATTGTCCCCTGAAAAGCTTTCATTGGTGGGCAGAGCCTGCAATCAACAGCATTCAGGAACAGCTGTCTTCCTCCAATCCACTGTTGGGGCCTGTATCTCAGTGGTGTATTTGGTTATCTTACCCTCTCTCCAGGGAAGGAGTCACTTTGGAGTGGTGCTGGCCACTGTAGGGGCTATTTGCACACTGCCGGACTTGTGGCAACACCCTGTATGGGCTCTGGCCAGGAACGTATTGAAGGGGACAGATCCACCAAAGCACATATTGGGGGCAATGGGCCAGGTGGCAGTGCTTGCAAGCTCTGTGCACCCCTAGTCCTCTCTGTGAGAGGCCCCGGAGTGCCAGAATCGAGGCAGGCTGTCTGGAGGGGTGGATTGGTGGAAGCACAATGCAGAGGAGCAGTGGGGCAGTGGTGCTAGCAAGTTAGGTAGGGAGTTCTGCAGGTGGTTATATGTTTATGTTCAAGAATGGGGGAAGGAAATGGCATCTGTCAGTTCCTTTGTTCCCCGAAGAGTTCCAGCAATTTCTGTCTTTCCAGGATACACTCCAAAATTAGTAACTGACTTTCTCCCATCTGCCCTAAGCAACTTTCAAACTGCTGCTTCAATGCTATATTTCCATGGACTGTTTGTTGTGCTGTCTTTTTAAGGGCAAGGACTCAGTTTCCTCCTGCTCTCATAGCAGTCCCATAGTGGAACCCATCGATTTTTTTAAAATTTCAGTTTTTTAAGTCCTGCTGGTTGTAAAAACATGAAATTCAGCCCCTCTGGTTTTCAAATCCAAATGGTATAGCATTCATCTTTGCCATGCAGGCTCCCTAGTTTGGGAGTTTGTTTCTCTCCCCTCTCTGTGCTGCAGCATCCTCCCTTCCTCTGGACAGTCCTGGGAGGCTGTTTAGTTCCCAACCTCATCTTTGCCCTTACTATGCTCTTTGATGTGGCTTCCTTTTTTACATTTAGTTGTAAAGTTTGTTCTGCCATTTGAGTCATTTTCTGGGTTATTTACACTAATGTGAGTGTTATATGGTTGTATCCATGGGACAAGTTGAGCTGAGTGGCCTGCTACTCTGCAACATCTTCCCAGAAGCTTCTCCTATTTGCTTTTAGTTTTTAACTCTCTTATCTTCATGTCTTTGGATGTGAACTTTTTTTAGGTTTATCTTGTTTGGCAGCTGATGAGCTTTATGGATCATTAAAGTTGTTGTTGCTGTTGTTATTTACAAAATATGTGTTCAGTGCTGTATTCTTCTCCTTGGATTCCAATTACACAAATATGGAACTTTTTATTATTATCCTGTAAATTATTGAGATCTTCTTTATTTTTTCCAGTGTATTTTCTCTCTGTTCTTCAAATTGCATAATTTCTATGTTTATCTTCAAGTTCACTGACTCTTTCCTCTGTCACCTCTATTATGATGTCGACTCCATTCAGCCCCTTTTTTATTGAATTTTACAGTTCTAAAATACTCATTTATCTTTTTTCATATCTTTTATTTCTTTACTGAGAAGTTTTGTTTTTCTATTGGATTTAACAGAGGCCTTATTTATTTGTAGGGCATTTTTATAATAGCTAGGTTAAGTCTGTACCATCTGTGTTATCTCAGCATAGGCATCTACTGACTTTTTTTTTTTTGATGCAAGTTTAGGTTGTTCTGATTCTTTATATACTGAATAATGTTGAAGTATATCCTGAACATTTATGAACATTATATCCTAAGTCTCTCGGTCTTATTAAATCCTATGGAGGGAATTTATATTCTTGCTATATCAGCTGGTCAGTTGAGTTATGTTCATGTCATAATTCCATACTCTTTTCTTTGGGTGTGGTTACAATATCAGTTCATTTTTTAAAGTCTTTGCAGTGACATTCAGATGACAGTGACATTTTGCTCCCTGTGTACATCACCCAGTGGTCAGCTGGGAGCTTGGAGTTTGATCTTTTAGTTTGATACTCAAAAGCTTTCCTTTGCTGAATAACATAAATCCTTGAATGTTTTTCGTAGGTATAAACTCAGGATGTCATAAACAATTTTATGGAGTTGCTTTTCTAAGCTTCTCCCTCTCTGTAACCTTTCCATTACTTTCCATTTCCCTGGGTCTGCTCTTTTCTGTCTTCTGTTCAGAAATCTGAGGCTATCCCATTCTGCAATACATTCCTGCAACTGTGCCCATATCTATGGCCAGGCAATGGGAAGCCAGAGAGAAAAATAATGTTGGCCCCAGTCTATTGGAGCCACAGTTCTACCAACTGGTAAGGAAGATTCCTTACTTTCAGATGTTTAATTCTCATAAATTGCTATTACTGCTAGATGCTGCTGCCACAATGTGATTGCTTAGAATCTGGTGTAAAATAGAACAGAGAAAATAAATTTTAAAAAGTAACGGATTTTTCACATTTCCTATTCAGTTTCTCACTCCTTTAGCCAGAAATAGAGGGCTTTTTCTATAGCTTCCTCTTTCTGTTCTCTAGTACTTGCTTCTGGTGAATTGAGTGTAGACAAGGGAATGGTGGAGGGAAAAAATGCTAACTTCTTCACTAGTTTAGTGGTATTTTGAATTCTGGCCTCCTACTCAAAATTTGCCTGATGCTTTTAACTTTTCAGAAACACCCCAACATATTTGCTCCATGAATTTTGCCCAAGTTTTATACCTGTACTCATTAGGAGAAACAGGGTGGGATGTATCCAATTTACCTAGAATCAGAGTTTTATTCTAGTAATTAATTAATTTTATGGTAATTAATCGATGGTAGTTAATTAATGTTATTTTTGTTTCAGCCAAGAAGCCATCATTTTCCTCATGTAAAGTGATTTTTCTTTTTTTTTAAGATTTTATTTATTCGACACAGAGAGAGAGATCACAAGAAGGCAGAGAGGCAGGCAGAAAGAGAGGGGGAAACAGGCTCCCTGCTGAGCAGAGAGCCCAATGCGGGGCTCGATCCCAGGACCCTGAGATCATGACCTGAGCCAAAGGCAGAGGCTTTAACCCACTGAGCCACCCAGGTGTCCCAGTAATTTTTCATAATGATCTTATAGGCAGGTTCTTGCTATTGCGTTTTCATATACAAAGGACACTTTATTTCTCTAATTTTAAGTGATCTTGGATACTTTATTGATTTCTACAGGTAACAGCTATTGTATTTATCAACACTTATATTTTTCTAACTATCACTTAATACACTGTTGCAATGGTTAATTTACCTATTCCAATAGTTTGCAAATCTCTTAAGGTTACATAGTCTATTTTATACGTGAGTTTTCAAACTTAAAATGAACTGACTTGCATATGTTAACTTAAAAAATATGCATTGAATAGATGGATGGATGGTTGATGGTGGGTGGGCAAGGTGATAGTGAAATAGAAGAGTACATATACACCCTGCTTTTCTAAAAAGAACTATATTTTGCTCTTTCCCACTAAAGAATACATGTGTCATATAGATGGAGATATTTTTATTTCTTTCTTCAGCCCCACCAGGATCATAAGTCTGGTGATTTTAGGGGGAAAGAATGCATTCTAGAGATACCCTAATATCTTTAAAAGAAATTTCTAAGTAATGAATACTAGAAACATTTTAGTTTGTTTCTCTATATCTTTTATTACGTGAAAAATTACTCTTTAATATAAAAAAAAGAAACACTATTGTAGTATAGTCCCTTATCTGTTCAGGTAAGTCACAGGTGGAATAAGTTAGGTATCTCTAAGACTGAAAATTCATTTGGCCACTAGGAAGCAATTCAGGGCATTAGAGTAGAATGGGCTTGTGGAAGAATTTCCACTAATTCCTTAATACTTCTAGAGAGCATTGGAGCATGCCACATTTTTTCAACTGAAATTTTGAGGTTTGGGGAAAGGATAAAATGTCATATAATAGGCATTTATCTTTAAATCCCTCCTCCTCTTATTGTATCTCTGAGGAACAGCAAGAGTTCTACAGTTTGATATGAGAAATGGAGTGAAGTTAAAGAATTTAGAAAACTATTTATTGCTTTGAAACACTCAATTATACATCAACCAAAAAGTCTCATAGAAACTTTGCAGAATTACTGGGTCACCCAGAACACGATTTGTGCCCAAAATTTTCATAATCAAGGAGAGCAGTTCCCTGTTAATTGGGTAAATGCCTCTGAAAAAGTTAATTAAGGAATCAAAGTTTCAATTCTCTTATTTATAAAATAGAAATAATGGTGTCAAATTTGGGAGGTTTATGTGGAGATTAAATGGCAAGATAGTTATAAAATGCTGTCTTAATTTCCTATGGCAGCTGTGACAAACTACAAATTTACTGGCTTAAAACAACATTTATTAACTTATATTTCTTTAAGAGCAGGAGTCTGAAAGGAATCTTCTGGGCAAGATCAAAGTTTTGGCAGGATACTTTTCTTTCTGGAGTTCCTTGGGATGGATTAATTCCTTTGCTTTCTCCAGCTTCTAGAGACCACCTACTCTCCTTGGCTTGTAGCTTCTTCTTTCATCTTCAAAGCCAACAGTGTAAGTCTTTCTTAAACTGGCATCTCTCTAGGTCAATCTTTTTTTTTTTTTTTAATTCCTTTTTCTACTTTTAAGAACCCTTGTGAGTACAATGGAACCATCTGGATAATCCCAGATGATCTAGCTATTTTAAGGTCATTTGATTAGCAACCTTAATTTCATTTACACTCTTGAGTCCCCTTTGCCATGTAAACTAACAGATAGACATTTTTTAGGAATAGGATATATATCTTTGGAGGGCCATTATTTTTCCTATGACAAGTGCTAAATATAAGAAGATTCTTCAATTCTGTTTTTAATCTTTTGTGGAGATAACAATAGTATCAGCTTAATGGAGTATTTGTGATAATTAAATGAGGTAGTATAAAGCACCAAAAACAGCTTTTAGTAAAAGTACCTATTTAGTGCTTGGAGTCTACTTTGGGTTTTTGGGTTTTGTTTTTTTTTTTTTTTTGTATTTTTTACCAATAAAGTTTAAAAAAATGAATTAATGCATTTCATAGCATTGTGACAATTAGAGATAATATATGTAGTAGAGAAATGAAACAAGATGGGATGGGGAAGGAGACAAACCATAAGAGACTCCTAAACTCACGAAACAAACTAAGGGTTGCTGGGAGGTGTGGGGGGGTGGTAGGGATATGGACATTGGGGAGGGTATGTGCTATGGCAAATGCTGTGAAATGTGTAAGCCTGATGATTCACAGACATGTACCCTGGGGTAAATAATACATTATATGTTAATAAAAAAATGAAAAAAAAGAGAGATAATATATGTAGAGTTTCTAACACTTACTGGTTATATAAAATTGTCTAGTTAATATTTAATTCTTCTCTCTTTTATAAATTAGGGTCAATAATTGTATATGCCTCAGAGAATTCTTAGAAAGATTAGACTAAAAGTATACATTTGCATTTAACACAGTACCTGATACCTAAAAGGGTTCAATACAAGTTGGTCATAATAATATAAATTATTACCATTTCTATGTAGTCTATGATCTATGACACTTTCTAAAATAATTCCCTCTTGAAAGATTTCTCAATTTCCTTGGAATAATCAATGATCTATGAGAAAACTGGGAAAGCGTTCATCATAGACAGATGGATTCAATCTCTCCAAGCCAAAGTAGATTACTCCCTACCTGCAGAATCCCTCCCTTTTCCAGAGACCTATTGAGGTTTAGTGAAAAGCAAAGATAAATGGGCATTCATAGGCTGACCATAAGCCAAGAGGAGAGGACTTATCTTTGCCAAATTCACATGTACTAGATGCACAGCCGGATTGTGCAAGCCGTAGGAGTTCTAACAATCTGCATAAGGTCCTAAGAAGCAACTGGATATTTGGAGACTTCCAAGGCCATTTTTATCCATTGATGGACTGTAGTTATTACTTAAAATATTCTTATTTGAGATATTTTCCTTAGCAGTTAAGTGAGCATAGCTTTGTCCATAGGTACATAAATTAACTATTAAAATACAATCTAAATCCATACGTTTTAGGAAGGGCTGGAAATCTGACCCTTCTCTCTTTCTTAGTTTTTGTTTTGTTTTGTTTTAATATTGGCTATATTTTGTGTTCAACAACCAGAAAACATCTTTTTTGGGGGGTGCAAATACATATTACTTTCTTATAAAAACAAACCTTCTGTTTCTTCTACAAAATATTCTCTTAGCCTTCTAATCCACCTAGAAAACTTCTATTGACCATTAAAAACCTGTCTCAGACACTATATCCCTCTCCTAGTCTCTTCCACAAATTGTCAATCTATCTACTTTCTAAGCAACCTCTGGGTCTTGTATTGATCCCTTTTTTTCACTTGTAACATTATGTATAAATTTCTTGCTTTACTATCTTTCTTACCAACTACCTAAATGATCTACCCAATTACCCAAAAGTGTGTCTTTTCTGTTTCCATGTCCATGTCCCAGATAGCAGCTCAATGCTTCAAAGATTCCTGAAAGCTCAGCAAATTTTTGACAAAGGAAGCAATGAACTTAGGAATAATTTCAGTTCCAGTAGACAGTAAGTCAAAGTAGCTTAAGCAAAAATAAAAATTTATGAAAAAGATGGGAGCATTTCATAAAACCAAAGATTAGCAAGTAGAGCCATAACTCACTCGAGCTATTGTTAGTCCCATAGCTGAATCAGTCCCTCGCCACTGGAAATTCTTTGCTTTTTTTTCTTTGTCACTCTGGAAACATTTTCATTCTTTTCCTCTTTAAACTGGTTTCTCTGAATCTCAAATACAAGAGGGTAGAGAATAGGTAGCCCAATATGACCCTCTGTTTAAATGCCTTTTTCATTCAATCATGTTATAAAGAAAAATGAAGCTTCTTGAATTCTGACAAAAGTTTTGCCAGAGAGAATTTGATTGATGTTCATAAACTAATTAATAATGGTGGGGAATTTGGAGACTCGAGGTAGATTACTTCTGAGATGACATTACTGGATTGATAATAGTTCTAGACAAAGAGGGGAGGATATGTTGGATGGGGTAACACCTGCCTACCACATCTAGATAGGAGAAATAATTTAATTCTTAACATCTTAAAGTAAATAATTTTGCTTAAGAGAAAAGTCTAAGGTTATGTGAGTAGCACTAATCACGTTGGTGAAAAGGAACCCCAAACCTTATGGTCACTGGAAAAAAGATACTTCTGAATTCTACCAGGCTGAGCCTACTTTTATCTACCAACCAGAAGCTTCAGGAACTTTGCTGGTGTCTTTTACACGCAGAGCCACTCTTAGGGGCTGCTGTGTATTTATTACACACCACCAGCACTCATTATGGTTGTGTTAAAAATTCAGATCCTTAGAGAGCACAGTAGATCGAAGTATCGACTCCTGTTTCACTTTCCCCATCTGTCCAAACATCAATAACAACAGTGTATGGGGGTCTGGAAGCACTGGGCTAATGTACCTTCCTTCGATCATAATTCCAGAGTTTGCCTTAATTAAGATTGATTTTTGCCCCTATGTTGTACATCTCTTAACTAACAGAAAAGTCACAAGGGCACAGTTTTTAAGCATTAAGAATATAAGGATTATGGAGGAGAAAGTGGAATCAGATCTTGTACTTATGGAGTCTAGAAACTACATGGCTGATATACTTAAAATAAATCTTCAAACAGATTCCTAAGGCATTGATGGAGTCACATAAGGGCACTGGAGAAATGAATTGCTCTTCTGACACACTGTCCTTCATATGTGCTGCCTGAGTGCATTATTGTTTATGTGAGGAAGGAAAGGTACCTTAGATTAAATAGGTGAAGGCCACAGCAGGCCAGAATTGTCTGCTTTTATTCTTAGACATTTTCAGAAACATCACTGTCATCAACAAAATTCTTTTGAGTGCTCACAATACTGTAGTTCTCCTTCAAAATACTTGTGTTCAACAAAGGGAAAGTACAGCCTCTGCCCTCAAGCAAATTACAATCTAGAGTAGAAAGTAGACATGGCATTAAGGAAAAGAGGAAGTGAAATCATATAATACATGAATAAAACCACTTTACAAAGGGATTTTGATTAGTTATGACTTTACATCTTCATACAGCTGCTGAAAAGAGACTTCCTTGGGGAAATAACTTTAAGAGGGTTTGGGCCTTTTTTTTTTTTAAGACTGAAAAGTAGACCATAGGCTCGGCAGAAAGAAAAAGACTATTCTGAAGATTGTGAATATTTCATGCTAGAATTTTATGTTTCTATTCATTAAAGCCTATCATGAGAATAAAAGGTCCAGGAACTCTGTGTGTGTGTGTGTGTGTGTGTGTGTGTGTGTGTGTGTGTGTGTTTACTATATACAGAATACTTGCTTCTTTAATTCTAAGAAAAACAGATTCCAATTGTTAGCTTCTTCAATAATGTTACCATGACGTGTAAACTAATACAACAATTTTCAAATGATTATTTTATAAATGTTTAAATAAATAGTATAGTAATTTCATTTACTTCTTTTTCTTCTATTTTTTGTTTCATATCAGCCCTGGAAAACATATTGTACATTTATGTGACATAAATTTTGGATAGGTGTGTGGAACATCTGGAGAACTCTGATAGGGATCATTTGGAGGTTGAGATGAGAAAATCCTCATGCTAGTTATAATAGAAAAGGAAATTTATTGCAAGGATTCACTGTCACAGACCTCATTTGCTAATGAATTGAGGCAAATACTTGGTCAGGGTCTCTCCAAGGTGATCTAGTTTCTTGTCACTATTCTCTCTATTCTCTGTGCAGACCAGACTGTTCATTTCTCAAGGGAGAAAGAAGAAAAGTGAATGAAAGAAGACAAAGAGAAAGGCAAATGCAATGTGTATCAAAATGAACATGTGTGTTATGTGTGTATACATTTATAAAAACTAATATATCAACTCACTGTGGCACATTTTAAACGAAAACATTATAACTGTGGAAAAAACACATGCTGGCTCCTGCTAGGTAAAGGGAGCTGAGGTTATGAAGGGAAGGATTATATTATTATCACTTCTTTGGTGAACAGTAGATGAAAGCTTATTTCTCACTCATATTACATGTTTATTTCGGTTGGTGGAGGAACTCTGTTGAAGAACCCAGGCATCTAATGTTTCTTCGTTTCATAGATACACCATCTGGAACACAATATCCCCATGATGGCTTTGTTGGCATTGACCAGAGATAGGCAAAAGCTTGACGACCACACATCAGCTCTTAAATTATTTAGACTCGCAGTAAAACACATCACTTCTTTCTTCTCACTGAATGAAAATAGTTGTATGAACTTTTATCTCCCTCCTTCTATATGGGTTTCCACTGAGACATAAAGCTATGTGCAACAGGATTTTAAACTAAAAGGGTTTATTTGAGAATAATATTATATAGAGTAATTCATAGTGAATATTCAAGTTATATAGTCCAGGCCAAGTTTTGTCAGTGTGATACCTGGACCAGTAGAATCACCATTATCTGGCTGCGTATTAGAAACTCAAAATCTTAGCCATGCCTCATTCTGGGGGTGGGGCTTAGCAATCTGTTTTAAGTTCTCTAGTGTTTTGAATGCATGCCAGAATTTGAGAAACATTGTTCTAGTTCATGGGTGCTATATAGATATCCACAGTTATGCAAATATAAATAGAATTTATATCATAAATTACTCTTTCTTAGAGTATTTGTGATAGTTTATTAGCTAGATCTAATAACAACAAAAATAATAGCTTATTATATTCTAGATACTAAATGTCTCACATGGTACAATTCTCAAAATAATTATATGACATAGATCTTGTTATTTCCACTTTACAGAATACCCTACCTAAGCATCAACAAGATAAATCAGAGGATTTATGGGGAAAATAAGCTTATATGTAAACCTAAGAAGTATGGTTTCAAAGTAGGGGTTATAATTGACTTTACCAGGTCAATTTATTTCCCTCACTAAGACTTGGTTCAGCCTACATTTCCCATTTTTCTTGTAATGTATCTAGATACAGGAGTTGAGCACCTTCTTCTGTAAAGATAGAAGTCTGCCCATTGACCCTATCCTCCAAAGCTTTATTCCAATTTCCTTTTATTATTGCCTACAATTTGCATATTTTATAGACTTCATTAGTATATCTTTCTGCTGCTGCTTCTGGGGCAACCTCTCTGGTTGCACTTTGTCCAAATTATCCCATTTCTTTAGGTCTTGGATTATTACAAGCATGCAGTTAGAGGGCTTGATAGTACAACCTCTAGAAAGCTTATTCTTAGGGACTGCCAAGGATGCTTGTGGAAGGCAGAACTTACCTTAACCTTTAGCAATGAAAATGGTCTTCTCTGCTCTAATATCCTGCCTTTTATTTCTAAATGCCCCCATGTGGTTTGCTACAACTACACATCAAGAGTGTGGGCATCCCCTACCCTTCAGTAAAAGGCTGAATGTATTAATTTCCTATTTCTCCTGTAAGAAATTACCACAAACCTCATAGCTTAAAACAACACAAATTCACTATTATATAGTTCTGAAAGTCAGAAACAGGACACAGGTATCCTTGAGAGAAAATTAAGGTGTCAGCAGGCTTTCATTCTTTTCTGGAGACTCTGGAGGAAATCTGTTTCTTGTTCTTTCCAGCTTCTAGATGCTGCCTGCATTCCTTGGCTCATCATTCTCTTCTATCTTCAAAGCCAGGGATAGATGATTTTTTAAATCTCATCACATGGACACTAATTTTTCTCCTTCTCTCTTCCTTATAGATTGCATTGGACATAATACATAATCTAGAGTAATCTCCTAATTTTAAAACCAGCCAATTAGCAGCCTTGGTTTATCTGTATTCTTAATACCCTCTTGCCGTGTAATGTAGCATAGTCACAAATTCTGGAGATTAAGATGAGGACATCTTGGGTAGGGGGGTATTCAACCTACCACATTGATCAACTCAGAATGTTAAATTTCATCCTTTTTCTGACCACAATGTGTGTTTTACAAAAGCAGAAACTATGTGAGTATAGAATTACAAGAATTCCTGGGTAACTCAGTCAGTTAAGTGTCTTCCTTCAGCTCTGTTCATGATCCCAGAGACCTGGACATGAGTCCCACATCAGGCTCCCTACTGAGCAGGGCATCTGCTTCTTCCTCTTCCCCTCACCCCACTTGTGCTCTCTCTCTCTGTCTCTCAAATAAATAAAATATTTTAAAAATAGAATTATAAGTCATATGAACTTGCTAATTAATCTCTTAATTAATCTACATGTGTAATAAATATAACTGTATGTTCCCAAACATCCCAAAATATCTTTTTTTTTTTCTTTTTCAATCTGTGTAACTCTGCTGGCTCCAAAACTCACATCCTGTGAGATTTCCATAACACCCCTCTCCCATCCTACTCCATTCATTCCACATTTCTCTATCATCAATATCTTTGGCTTAAGTATTCAGGGTTCATTTACATATTTCTTTCTGCTTAAGAGCATGTATTACTAGATTTCTTAATTTTTTTAATTTTTTAGTGACATGGACATTTTGCTAGTTTGTTGTGTGTTGCTTCTCCCTTACTACTGCTATCAGCTTCCCAAGGATGAAGTACAAACTGTGCCTCTTTAGTTTTTATTAATCTCTAATGCAGAGTTTTGTTTATTTTTGCCTAAAACTTTTTTTAAACTCATGTCACAAATAGTTATTTTTTAAAAATCAAGTTCTTGAGAATGCCTTATAATTAATTGAATAATACATAATCCTCGGTCAGTTACCTTTGTTCTCATTATTTTTCCATCCTTTCTATGTGAAGCCTTTGTTAGAATTCATTCTTGATTTAAAAAAATGCAGCTTCTCAGTATGGCCTTCATAGATTTCTAGAACTTATCAAGGGCTTGCTATACTGTGTTTAACACTGTGCTAAGGAATGTTACATATCTTTTTGCTTTACCACCAGAAATTTCTTAATTAAATACTATTCCTATGTAACTGTAATTTTTAGTCAGGTAATTCGAGTTACAGAGAGTTTAAGTAACTTATTTATGATTACACAGCAGACAAGGGACAGAGTAAAGATTGACCTCAGCTTTCTAACACAAACCCCCAGGTCTTTAGTATGAGTTGTAGGTCCTGGCCTTCTAGGGTACTCAGTTGCTCAATCAGCTGCCTCAGAAACCACATCAAATCAAACCCATTAGGCCACAAACTGCCTTTTCAATTTAATTCCGGAAGTATTTACTGAATGTGTGCTACATGCCAGGTGTCATTTACCTGCGATTCTTTGGTGTTTATGCCAACTCAGCCTTAGAGTATTATATACTTTCTTCAGTCTTAATGTCAAGGACATTCTTAAAATTGCTATGTATGCAAAAGCTTTCTGAATATACTGTATAGATGCTTATAAAAAGGAAAAATGATCTTGATTTGGATAAAAGAAAATTAGCAGCAGTTGTTTTGTCAGCTCTTCTCAGAAAACGGTTGTACTTAACATGGAGCAAAATGTCCCATTGATGTTTGCATAGTGAGGAAATTAATGCAATGGAAGCTACTTGGCTTCTTGGTAATGAAACGCCAAAATGTAAGAAAGGGGTAGAGAGGAGAAGGAAAAGGACCCAATGTTGGGAAAATTATACTGAAATGGTATTAATTTTCCATTTGTCCTTCCCACACATGTGCACACATAACACTTATGTTTTGGAGACATCATTTATCAGTGACAGCGTTGTCCCTGCTTTCAGGGGATCATAGCATATTAACTCAATCCTTTGTTTTCATGCTTCTTTAGAAAGCAACAAAAGGCAGATGATACATCTAAACTAGTGAGGGCTCCTCTGAAGCACAGAGCATAGCATTTCTGTTACCAATCTTGGAGGCAGGTTGGGTTGTTTATCTAACTGTGGCCCAGGACTTGTCTTTCTACTTAGGCTTCAAGAGATTTTTGGGGACCAGTCGGATTCCAAAGGCTGAGTACATTTCTCTGTATGCACTTTTAGGAAAATTTCAAGAATTAGTTTTCACTTGAGAGTCGTATTTATTCCATCGTCTGACTTGTCTCTCTTCATACCTCACAGCATCCTCCAGAAGCTAAAAAAAAAGTCTCTAGAGGTCCTTGAAGTAATGAGAAAGCTGATTTTTTCCCCTGTCTAATAATTATACTTTGATTTCTCCATAACAGTCTTTAGTTTACTGCCAGTTGTCAGTGAAACTTTTTTTTTCAGCTTTAACCTCTCTGTGTTACATCTGCCCTTTCACCGGCCGATCCCTCCTCAGTGGGCCACATCTCCTTTGCAATTCCCATCTGTGTGAATTTGTCCACTAGGTGGAGATGTAACAATTTAGCTCACAGATCACAGTGTGAGACAGATTAAATTCACTGACCACTGCTCAGTACTCTGGGGAAGCATATTGCTCTGGCCCAGAATTGCAAATCAAGTGCAGAGTCAAAAAACAGAACAACAAATCCCATAACAGGAGCACAATTGGAGATAACAAATTCCATGGGACAAATGCACGTTGATTCCACAAGCAAGCCCTGTGTTAGGCCTCCTGAATTGCTTGACTAATTCCTATTCGGTTTGGAGTAGTGAAAAAAGGTGAAAAAAAATAAAAGAAAGGAAAAGAAAAGAAAGAAAAAGCTCTGCACCAAGTCAGGATGCTGGGTTCTGGATCCAACTCTGTCACCCACCAATTGTGGGCTTCATCTTTCTGAAACTCCATATTCATACCTATAAAACGAAGGGGTTAAAACAGATGACTTTGAAAGTCTCTTCCAACTATAGCTCTGGATTTTACTATGGAAATTGTAATCAAATTGTAACTTTTTTATAAAAACAGGGAAGGTGTAAATTTAAATGTCTGCTCTTCAAGTCTTGCTTTTGAGTTAAGGTCTATCTGTCTGTATCATATCTATACCTATATATAGTGGTGAGGTACATATTTAAATAATTTTCCCACTTTTATTTAATTTAAAAAATGGGACGGAGTAAGGAATTTTCAACTCTAAATGTGAGGTATTCATTTTGTAAATTTAAAGGCAAAAGGATGTCTTTCTTGGAAGGAATTACTCATAACTGCTCTTCTCCAAATAAGCTTGCCTAGTAAATTTAATTTGTTTAGTTAACTGTCTACACATTTATTTACACAGAATTTTGCATAATAACCTTTCCTGTTGTAGTGAATTAATACTTCTAGATTACAAGTCCAATGTAGAGGTTGCTTCTCACTGAGAGAAGTGAATATTTTCTATTTACAGTTTATTTGAGATTTATATTTCATGCTTCTGCCTCAGTTTTACATCCTGAAACATAATTCTTCTTTTTTTAGAGCATCTAGTTTTCTTTTGGGAAATATTTCTCTAAAACCAGAATGAATACATCTTTTGTCAGAAGATATTAGAAATTGATGTCTGCCTTCCTGTCCTGTCTAAAATATGCTTTTCTCCCTAGCCCATGGCAGTGAAAATTGATCTGTTTAATTCAAACTCTTTTGTTGTAATCTGTTTTTTGTAAAACATTAATTAAATACATAGAAACACAGAAAACCTAATATATATACATATATATTTATTTACATATTTTTATTTATGGTAGAAGGGCAACAGAAATCATTCAGTTAAAGCCTTATTATTATACCAATGAGGAATTTAAGACCCTTATCCAAAGTTATCCAAAGTGGCTTATCCAAAGTTATTCAACAAATGAGCAAAAATATTGTTTTAGAAGGAAACTCAGATTGAACAAAGGGAGGGCTAAATTCTCTACCCATGTAATCCCAATATTTTGACCCAGGCATAATTTGTGTCTGCAAGATGGGATCACCTATGCTGAGGTTGGCATAAAGAATTAATGCAAATTGTGGAGTATATCTCATGACATCATAACTGGACTATCACACAAAGAGTAGAGCGGAGGCTTCCAAAATGTGTTCATTGGTAATTAGTTCAATGGGGAGACCCACCAAAAAGGCTTTCTTATCAAGTAAAGTGATACATGGACTGTGTCCTTGAACAGTCTTTAACCAGGCTTTTTTAAGTCCTTCTCCGGACTCGGCCTCAACCTTTCCCACCCTCCCAACCACCCAGGTGTATCTTTAACCTGCCTAACTCAGTTGTAGCAAGAATTTTGCTGAGTCATTTTAGCAAAAATTTCTTACCCTTGAATCTGAACACTGTAGCTTGACTTTAGAAACAGCCCTGTTACATCAGTTTAGCTAGAATCTCCTGCCTTTGCTGTCTCCTCTTAGTACTTTTCCATCCACCAATCCCTCCCTCTGCTCATTGGCTCTAAATCCTTTGCTGTCTTTCCTGTATTTAGATTTGAGCTCAATCTCTCTCCCTATTACAATGCCCTCATTGAAAAATCTCGACTGAAGTCTCGCTTACCATTATTACAAGGATCAGAATGCTTTTTTTTTCTTTAAGAAACTACAGTGGAATACTGCATATTTACTTTACATGGGATCCATTAATCAGGTAGCACACTTAAGACTCTAAGAAGTTCTACAATAGAGAAAACTGTTTATCACTGTTTAATTCATTATTGCTAAATCATTTGGACTTTTTTCTTTAAGGATTGTATATTAACATCCGTGTGATTTAGTTCCAATACAACTGATTTTGCAATCAGAACCTATGTCTCCTATCATTATCTATAGCCTCTTATTTTCCAAGTCTGGATAACACGGAATCAGTGAACAATACAGATAGGGAGTGGGGGGGGTAGGGGGCTCTGGTTAGGACTTCCCTCCGTACTTGTGAGTAAGTGCTCTGAGCTGCTTATGTATTCATACTTAAGAATGCCTCATGACAGAAAATGAACTTGTAACCAGGGTTCCATGTATGTAAACTGAAGAGAGAAATTATAAGTATTTTACTTAATATATTTATGTCTGTAAATTATGCATTGGTAACATACCTATATTTGTTTTCACATAAAATTGTTTCCTTCCAGGGGCCCCTGGGTGGCGCAGTTGGTTGGGCGACTGCCTTCGGCTCGGGTCATGATCCCGGAGTCCCGGGATCGAGTCCCACATGGGGCTCCCAGCTCCATGGGGAGTCCGCTTCTCACTCTGACCTTCTCTCTCTCACTCTCTCTCTTTCCTAATAAATAAATAAATAAAATCTTTAAAAAAAATTGTTTCCTTCCAAAAACTTGTAGAAAATATATAATTCATAGAACTATTCTATGTCAATAATATGTCTATTTTCTGTCATATAGACCTTCATATCTTTGGGGAAATGCAAAGCAAGCGAGGTAAGAGAACATTCTGCTTCCTTTTGGTTGTGTGATCTTGGTCTAATCACCTGCCTTATTTGAGGCCTCACAACACCAGCCAGATGGGGCCAATCAGAGCTGCTCTTTTTTTGACCTCTAAGGCAGTAGCACCTGGGGAAACTATGTACAGTGCTTCACAAACATAAGATGCTATTATTATTATATGACAAAACTGGCATCTCATTATTTTCCAAATTGGTTCTCAGGAATAAACTCTTGTAATATTTGGACAGAATAAGTACCAGTGGAGTAGTGGTATTAGAAAAAAATGCTTCCTTGTAATTGAATCAAATAAAACAGGAATGGGGAAGGGCCTATATATCAAACCAGATCCACTAAATTAGAAGAACTGCTATGAGTTGTATAAAACATTATATATCCATCTGGTGATATTAGCATCTCATTTTGTAAACAAAAAATTCCCATCATATTGCAAGCCATGCTAGGACACAAATGTTCTCCACATGTATTCTCAAAACAACCTTGAAGATTGAATTAAAAATCACAGGATTAAATGACTTTCTTCCATCAAAGTTAGTAACACTCTCTCACTGGTGTTCTTTTAAGTTCTCTGAGGAACAAGAACACTTCCTCTTGACTCAGAGGAAGAGAAAACCTGTTAGTTAACATCCTATATGGGTGTGGGTAGGAATGAGTAGGTATCCGATCATCGTAGTGTAATTTTGTAGATACACCAAAGGATGTCATAAATGTCAGAGAAGGACAACATGTGAAGGAAAAGCGCTAAAATGAGAATCAGGACATTGGAGCATTTTAATTTAGTCAATCCATTTTTATTTAGTACTTTCTGTCTAACTGGCTGACCACTAGATTAACAATGGGCAACACAGAATATGGAGGCCCTGGCCTCCATTAGACAGTAGGGATTGGGAAACCATGATTAACTCAGGTGAACTTAATCCAAGAATGGGAAGATATACTGTGTGCAGTAGGTCAGGATGTGGAAAAAGAATACTTTGAATAAAATTACTTAAGATTTATCCCCAAAGTATGACACAGCACAACTGCAATCTGGGCAGAAAACCAAAATTCTTTCTGAGTAAGAAATTTATTAAATATTAAAGTTATTTCAGAACATACTGCAAAGTGATACTAGAAAGAACACTGAAGGAAGAAACAGAGTCTAGATTCGACTTTGGTCCTGCTAAGTTTGTAGTCTTGGACAAGTCCCTGGATTTAGTATTTTTTTTTTATCAAAGATTGAACTAGACATTTTCTAAGCTCTAATCTTAAACTCCATATCTTATATTCTTATGATTCTTGTGACCATTATAGTTATTCCTGATATTTCATTCAAACTGAATATTCACATATTTTTCCACTAGAATTCATTGTGAAAAATGATTAATTATTAAAATGCATTGATTGAAAGGATGGATTAAGATAGCTGGAGTGTTTTGGAGGGAAAATAAAGTTTTTATTATTTTTTAAAATATAACATCCCTTATGTCCTAAACAGGAAACCCTCCTGCTATTCCTGCATAAGTTTCATACCATACACTGAGGCTAACATTGTGTAATAGCCTGCACATTACAATTAATGAGCAGTGCTGAACAATGGCCTGTAGGGCCACGAGGTCTACTTTGACATTGCATTTCTCTGCACAGGAACTACATTTGAAATTCTTTTTCCCTTATTCACACAAGTAACCCTTCTTGCTTGGGAAAAAAAATAATAAATCCCAAGCACAATAGCATCTTGGGCTCAAATAATGAATGACTTGTGCACTCCTTACTATAACTATTGTATTGATATTCCAAATTAAACTTGTCAAGCACCCTTAGCTAAAGCTGAGACAGAGAGGTGTGGGATTTGAATTATTACTGTAGAGCAGTGGATACTATCTGAAACCAGCTAATGTTGGGTGGAGGCGAGGTTTAAGGTTACCTGGAGATGCATAGTATTATTGACAACTAGGAAAGACAAGCTCTTAGCGTTGTGCATGGTTTTGCAATGTATAATGATTACCAGGCATTCCACCAGGAAAGTAATCTTTAATCCATAGATCTCCAAACATCTTAAACACATTGATTTATTAAATGTGGCCTCTGCAACAGTAATGTCTTCAAAATTAAATCACTTAACCTCCCAGTTCAATATTGTTACTTTTATCTGCTGCCATATCTACATGACACTAAAACAAGAAGCCAAGTCAGTCAATTCATTAGAAAAAAAAAAAGTCAAACTTGTTAATTGCATTGTGTTAGATTAGCTAATTGGCATTCTGTCCATCAAACAATGAATTTCCTGGCTGAATGATTATTTTTTCAGCTGATTGATTTGGCCTGATGTAGAATCTGCATGCAAAGGTCTTAAAATCTTTTTCTTTGTTTTTTTGTAAATTTTGGAACTAGGATAGAGTTTTTGCTTTTTATTATCTATGTTTTACAGTAATTATTAGAAATGATATTTTATACATCTTAGGACAATGATTATTAGTGCTGAAAGAATTCAGTTTTATAATGCGTAGGTTAAAATTCTAAACCCAAGACCTGAAAAGTTTAATTGATAAAAGGGATAATCCCCTTTCAACCTGCATTTCATTTTGTAAATTTACTGAGTTTTACATTTGAAAGATGCAAGTAAATTCTCTTCATTGAGTTTTCAGAAGGAGCTACAATTTCCCAATAGATCTAAGGAGATTCTCTTATCAGGTTGTAGTGAAAATCATTGTATAAAAATTAAGGAAAATAGCATATTTCTGACTTTTTAAGTCACCACTATTTTAAGTATATCACTTCAAGGAATGTATGAAATTTTAATAAAAACAAAAAATCTGGTGACACTCAGTTTTGACTAGGTAAAAAATACCTTTATGAATAATTTATTTTTAATCAAGAAAAGCAAAAGCAACATATCCAGGGCTTCCAATGAGGCTCAGCATAACTGATGTTTAGTGAAGGGCTTTGATTTTGCCACCACCAATGATTCTTATAATTGAAGCCATGCATATGTCCATGCATGATGAGCTAACAATCTTCAAAGACTGATCTTACTAAAACTTGCTAAATAGAACTAAAAGAGATCTCAGATGTGTGGAATAGTACATCTTCCTTTTTAGATCAGGAAAATCCATTGAAGTCATGATTTGGGGCTCTGGTGGTTGTACTCTGATTATCATATGTTTATCATTAAAAATCCTCCTCCATCCATCAATGACTTGAAGTGCCTTACTATAGTAGAAATATGACCAAAAGTAAGGACAAATGATCATATAATAATAGTGATGCTGATTATAGTGTGATGTTGACAATATACTAATTTACATTTATGGATAATCTACTGTATGCAGTACAGTATAGTGGTTAAAAATGTAAGTTTTGGGGGCACATAGGTGGCTCAGTTGGTTAAGCATCTGACTTTGGCTCAGGTCACGATTCCAGGGTCCTGGGGTCAAGCCCTGCATCACACTCCCTGATAAGCAGGAAGCCTTCTTCTTCCTCTCCCCCTTCTTCTCTTCATGCTGTGCTCTTTTGCGCTCTCTGTCTTTCTCTCCCCCTCCCTCAAATAAATAAATAAATAAATAAATAAATAAATAAATAAATAAAATCTTTTAAAAAATAAAAATGTGAGTTCTAGAGTCAGATTATTTTAGTTCACATTACAGGTTTATTACCATAACTTAACTAAGCATCAACTATTTTACTTAAAAAAGAGATTAGATGAAGTGCATACTTCATTTGATTACTGTAAAAATTAAAGAATGCAATGCATGTAAAGTTTTAGCAGAGTGTGTTATATATAAAAAACTTGATAAAACATTAACAATTATTTTGTGCTAGGTCTATCAATGACTGAACAAAATGGTTATTATTATTATTCTTATTTAATGGTTAAGGAAACTGAGTCTCAGAGAGTTTAAATAATTTGACCCAGGGGAAATTGTTAGTAAATAATAGTGTGATTGATATTCCAAACAATAGAAGATGGCAATTTTAGAGTTTCTTAAAACTGCATTCCTAACATTTTTAATGTAATTATCAATGCTTTGGTGAAAAAGGATTGTTTGGAGTCATTCCAGGACACATAGTGAGGGGTGAGTAAAAGGAATGCACATATTAATCCAATCTTCCTATTCTTTTAAACCTTTGGATTCTTTTCTCTACATTCTAATATAGGTCAAGACTGAGTCCATGGCTCAGTCTCTTAACTAGAGGAACAATGAAAACCATGGCCAGCTAGTCATGTTAACACCTCAAATTCAGAATCTCTGGTATATATACACTTATTAATGGATTTAGGCAAATCCAATGTTATGCTCTTTCTTCCCTACCTTAGCACTCTTGGAATCCATTCATGGAAAGATTAGATAGATAGATAGATAGATAGATAGATAGATAGATAGATAGATGATAGATAAATAACCTCATGTTTCAAACTATTGAAATCCAACTCATGTACACAGTATTTCTGTGGGTCTTTGTAATTCTTCCCTGAAATTATTCTGAAATCCAATTCTAGTAAGGGTCTATAAGAAAAGTTGGATACTGGAATCAAATTTGGGTACTGGCATTGGATACTGAAAGAATCAGTATCCTCTTGAAAGAGCACTGCCTCAGATTCGCTCATAGGTACTCAATCAAAGTACATTGTTTCTTCAAATAAATACTCTTCAAATAAGGG
This sequence comes from Nasua narica, assembly GCA_028533885.1. NCBI lineage: Eukaryota > Metazoa > Chordata > Mammalia > Carnivora > Procyonidae > Nasua > Nasua narica. Next base: position 89,000,182 of record CM052809.1, on the reverse strand, counting down.
GTACAGGAGAGCCGCATCTACCAGTAAGGGAAGTTCTATAAGATTTAGAGAGTCAAGGAACTCATATTCATCTTCATCTATCCAAATATCCCCATTTCAATCCTTAGGTCCCACAATTTTCCAAACATTGCCCTAGCTTGCCTATGAGACCTGATACATCTATGAACTCAATTGGTTTTCCAACCTGAAGAATTAGTTGTTGGTTCCTTTTTTTTTTTTTTTCCTAGATAGATCAGTTTTACAGCTATATAAGTGGAGACTTTCAGGACAATCATAGAAGTTCTATGGCTTTCTGACCATATGTTAAGCTGAAAATATAAAGTGCTGATCTTAACATTTTCTTCCTGAATGCTCTCCAGTGTAATTAGAATCAGCCATGCTACTTACAATCCTTGAGTGCCTCACAACCTATGTAATGCAGAAGCTACTGGATTTGCTCCATTTAAGCCTTATACAGGTAATAATTTAAATAACTGTTTGACACTGAATGCTTTGGAATATCACTATCCTATTGTCTGCTCTCCATTATTGTTGCTTCCTTCAACACTAACCACTAGCTACATCACCAGCTTTGAAGGTCTCCTTTCTGGAATTATTTCTGGTAACAAATAATGTACTTGAGATTGATCAAAACAAAAGCATAAACCCCTCTAATTATTCCTTGAAGGATAGATGGGATATAAGGTAAGAAATTAAGTGCTTATAGAACCACTGGCAGAAATAGAGAATCTAAGGTCAGGAAAACTCCTAATATATCATATTTGCTATTAAATTGCCTTTTCATTTTCTTTTTTTTTTTAAGATTTTTTATTTATTTATTTGACAGAGAGAGAGATCACAAGTAGGCAGAGAGGCAGGCAGAGAGAGAGAGGGAAGCAGGCTCCCTGCTGAGCAGAGAGCCCAATGCGGGGCTCGATATGGGACCCTAAGATCATGACCTGAGCCAAAGGCAGAGGCCCAACCCACTGAGCCACCCAGGCACCCCTGGATTTTCATTTTCATTCAGAGAGTCAAAAAATTGCAGAAGCTGAAGGAATAATCACTGTAACTTGGAGCCCAGCATCAGGTGATTTGCTAAGAAGTTCCTGCAAATTTTTACAAGACTTTAATCTACTCACCTTTTTATTGTTGCTAGAGTAACAATAATATCACTTCTGTTTGCCTTTCACTTTTCAATCTAAATTTGTATGAATTTCATCGATAGAAGATAATCTAGATACCTGCTTCTAGAGTGTTCCCAAATGGGTTATAAGTGGGGGTTAGTTACATATTACATTCAATCCTTAACTCTTGCAATACTACATGGCAATTAATTAAAAAAATGCTTACTACTTACTAGCTATTGCTATTATGAATCTTTATCAGTAGTATCACACATAATTAACTATCTCTATAACTGTTGTAAGTACATATAACTACTGTAGCATAAATATTCTCAAAATATACAATGTTTGGTTAATTAAAGTCCCCTTGTTCTTGTAGTAAGAGATTTCTAACTCCCCTCAGGCTGAGAATTCTCTTTGTCCAATTTCCCATTCCAATGTAATTCAATATCCCTTTTTAATTTCTGAAAACATGAGAAGGAAAGTCCTTTAAATCTTGGGGTGTCTGCCTAGCTCAGTCAATAAAGCTTCAGACTCTTGATTTCGGGGTTGTAAGTTCAAGCACCACATTGGATGTAGATTGCTTAAAAATAAAAAATATATATATTTAAAAAATTAAAATAAAACTAGTTTTCCAAAGATACAGTCATAGAATAACACTACTTTACACAATAATCACATTTAATTTCTCACAAGAATACTATGAGGCAGATATTTCAAATGTCTCTGCTTTACTGGTAGATAAATTGTGGACCACTTGAATTGAGTAGCAAGTACAAACTCACAGTTATTAAACAGTACAACTGCAAACTCTTAACTCCCAACTGCTACATGATGTTACTTTTATGAGTACAGATAGGATTACATCTCCAGACTTGTACCATCAAATCTTGTTTTCTCCTAGAATGTAGAATAAATCTCATTCCCTCTCTCTCTCTTTCCCTCTCCCTTTCTCTCTTTCTCTCGCTTCCTAGCTCTCACTTGCTCTCACTCTCTCACTCTCTTTCTTTCTCTCTCTCCTAAAGAATCATTTCCTAGTCTCATTCTTAACTTTGTAAAGCCTTCCCACCTTCCCTCTGGGAATTCAAATTATTTTCTTCCTCTCAGCCATATTTCAGTTTTTATTAGATTTCTTGTTCCTTCCTCTCCTGGCCAAACAGTATGATCACAAAACATTACTTATCTATTTCCATTGTCTTCAAACATAACTGTTCGCAATAAAAAATAATAATTTATACAAATAATGAAGACCTCTTTATCACTTAGGAAAAAATACTTTTTGTAGATCTTTTCACATTATAAAGAAATAGCTGGAAGTTAGTTGCAAGTTAGTCATATATATTCATCAGACAGGATCTGAACTTAAAGCAATAAAATAAAATTTTTAAAACTTTGTTTTATACCTCAGCCTTTCCCATTAACTTAAACTGATTTTTTCCTAATCAATATAAATTAATCAAGTCATACTTAATTCTCCCCATAGGTGTGTGTACACACACACACACACACACACACAAATTTTATGCAGATATAATTGCAATAGTTTTCCGTGTTTTAATCTTTCTTCTGCAATATTTCTTTATCTATCCATTTAAAATATAACAAAATTACAACAGCAGCTACTTTTAACCATGTGATGTTGATTTTATTCAATGATTTAACTCAGCATAGTCACCAACAGTAAAGAAAGGGGTGCCCAAACACTTACTGAAGTTATTGCTTCAAAAGCTATATTTTTTTTCTACAGATACTCATAGAAATTATTCCCAGAGGATATAACTCAAATTAGTTAGCTCCAAAGGGTTAACACAAGCACCATCAAGCCACTCCTTTACCTGGCAAATTATATCACTCTTCAGCATATGTCACTTGCACAACTTTTCAACTCTTTCCTTCCTAAGGTAATAGGCCCAGAAGCTGGATGCTGCTGCGCTTTGGCACCTGTCATTTTGACATTTCATGCTTTCTTTAGAAAAGAGAAGTTGGTAGAATGTGAGAAAAGTGGAACTTTGACAGGTTGTCAGAATATCTTGCAGCACAAACCAACCTGCCAGCCAGACTGTTTTCTGGTATATTTCAAAGTCTCCTAGCAAAGGAACTGCAGATACTGACTGAAGAACTTTTTAAATAGGAAGACTCCTTACTTTTTACAAGATTGAAATTAAATAATTTTCCCCTGAATTGGTTGAAATTTTAGGTGGCTTACTTACAGTTGCATATCAAAGAAAATATAGCTTGGATAAGCCAAAATTGATAAAAGTATCTGAAGTGTTTCTTTTATTTGACATTAATATTCTCTGATTGAAGATGGGTGTCTGTAAGTCCAAAGCAGTTCATGAAATGACCTGGAGTTTGCAACCAGTGAATAGTTAGTGTCTTGCTCAAGACTAAAAGGTTCTGGCATGCAGGTCCCAGCAAGGGAGCAGGGAAAAATAGGTCAGTAACTATGACTTTAAGAATACTACCAACAAATGGAGTAAGAATGTACGTTAGCTGTGACAAATTATGGGAAATGATCATGTGGACAAATGGCCTGTATAAAGTATGTTAGTGAAGGCAAGATCTCCTACCAATTCTACTTCAGTTGTGAATGTTTCTAGTTTCACAGATTAGCCCAAAAAGAAAGATAGTACAATATAGTGGAGTCAAATTATTGAGGAGAAGAGTATTTCATTTTTTTATCTGAACTTGATGCAAAAAAATGAAAGGAAAGAAGAAAATATTATGTAACTTTTCTAAGATTCTTGTCTTGTTATCATGTTTTCAGATGTCTTACTTAAAGTCTTACTTACTTAAAAAATCACTTTTTTTCAGGCTCCCCTCCCCATCACAAGTTAGTAAATATAAATCAGCATGTAGTTCATGCAACATGATTTATATATTTTTCTTAGTATACCTTTGAAACTACTTTTTAAAAGGAAAATTATTTCATTTTTGTTTAATTGAGATTTTATTGGCATTTAGGGTATAATGCCAACAGTTAATATTCACCTAACTTTTGCAATAAACTTTTAATCTGTGATGTTTTAAAATACACACTGTTAAAAATCACTGCATTATATTTAATACAGTTTCTATCTATATGAACCAGTACACCTCTCTAAATGTTATATCATCTTTTTCTTTCTGACATAAAATTTCATGGTTATAATAACCTGTCCCAAATATATTGACTTCTCAGGGAATCTTTCTGAAACACAACTGTCTAAATGACTCTGTCATATACTGTGTGACTTCCCCTGTACATTGTGTAGTAAAAGAGATGATCACTGGGCAAAGTCTAGCCTAAGACCTTCTTGACTGGAAAAAAAAAATGTCGGCTCCAATATATACTTTCTCTCTCTCTAGAGCATTTGCCAGGCAGAGGTGGAGTATTAGAGTGTAATCAATAAGAATTCCTTGATTTTTAGTTGGAGCTGGCCCCACAAACTAAATATCCATGTTCTGAAGCATCAGTAATTACGTAAGAGGATGGGTATTCAATGGTAGCTAATCATTTCACAGATAGAGGATATGTGCTGGATAAAAAGCAAAATGCCATGACAAAAAAAGTCTGCTTTCCAGGGTCCTGACAGATTTTAAGACTTGTCTATTCTTAGTATAAGCATATTTTTCCTGAACTTGAATGGAGCTATTCCTTAATATTTATTAATACCAATAAAACCCTGCTTATAATAGACCATTCTAGGCAAATGTGAACCTATCCATAAAAATCGTTATCCTTTCCATTTAAAGATTATATTTCTAAACATTCTACTGTTCATTCACATAATGGTAAAACCTGATGCATTTGCCTAAGTCCTTTCAATCATGTTATATATATTAACTTGTGACCTGGAGAGCCCCCTTTTTTTCTTTTATCATTCTCTTAATTTTTATAGTAACTGTCCCTTTTGCAGCCTGTTTTCTGTTGGTGGTTGAGCATTAGATTTTCTTTTTCAGGATAATTTGCTCCATCTCTTATCTCTCTCTCTCTCTGTTTTTCTTTCTGTTGTTTGTCATTTTTCTGTTTCATTAATGAGGAGTATATATATCATAAAGTCCCAGGCTATGATTCAGGGAACCCAGATTTTAATCCTTCTTACAAATATGAGACCTGAAAAAACAAACAAACAAATAAACAAAAACAAACAAATATGAGACCTGGAGAAAATCACTTCACTTTTTGAATGCCAGTTTTCTCATCTAGAAAACCCTAATAATATTACTGACTCATAATTTATTGTGAAGTTTAAATGGAACTGCACACATGAAATATCTTAGCACAATACTGGAAATTGGCAGATGTCTAAAAACATGTGATGAATTTAGACCTAGAAGACTTTATTCAATCTTTGAGGTATATCCTCAGGGATCTGTGCTTTTTGTATTTCTCCCATTTATGAGCACAAGTCATTAATATGTATCTATAGAGCACTAATAATTAATTGTTACATTCATTAAATACCAAGCTTTTTAAAAAGATTTATTTATTTGTTTGATAGAGCAGTGAGAAGGTCAGAGGGAAAGGGAGAAAAGGAATTCCAAGTAGACTCCCCACTGAGCCTGGAACCAGACTCAGGGCTCAATCCTGAGACCCTGTGACCATGACTCTGAAACCAAGAGTCAGAGGCTCAACTGACTGGGCCACCCAGGTGCCCCTAAATATCACTCTTTTAAATTCTACTATTAGAGTTGCTGTCCCTTGGGGGATGTTTATTTAATTGGTAACAACATTTAACTTATATTAAGTACTTCTTATGTACTAGAAAAGTCATTTTCAAGTACTTCCCAAAACTTGTGGTTATCTCATTATTCCTCATTATTCCATTATTCCTATTATTATTCCTATCTCATTATTCCTATTCCTATTCATTTTCAAGTACTTCCCAAAACTTGTGGTTATCTCATTATTCCTATTATCAATAAGAACTGAGGCAAGAGCTGTTGAAATACATGACGTAACTATGAGTAAATGGAAGAGTCAATATTCAAAATCTAGTGGGCATGATTTAAGCACCTGGAATTTGAATGACTCAGGTCCCTGCCTTTTTGCTTCTTCGCATTGTGTCCTTCCCTCATAGCCCACACTGTGTATTACTTTCCAAAACTTTTTATTTGTACTTCTAACAACCATAATTTTATATTTTACATTGTTTGATGTTTTATATGTTTTAGTCATATCTTCCTAAATAGACTATGTAGAATCGTGGGGAAGAGGTCATGTGTTAAATATCTGTATACCTACTTTGGCAGTACACTAATAGCAAGAAGTAGAACATATATCTGATACTATGAATCCATAGACTTCTGGAGCATATTGTTTCTAACTGACTCAGGTGGTATGAGGTAGGAACTTATGAGAAGCCAAATCATGGACAGTGTTAAAAGACTCTAAAGAAGCTTGTTTCAGAAGATCTTTAGATGTTCTTACTATCTGTCTATTGTCTTGTTAGAAAAATAAGCATGGAAGGTGAATGACTTCTTCACTTTCTTGCCATAATTGCTCATCATGTCCTCTAACTGTTGCCCAAAGACATCCTACTTTTTTTTTTCTGCCAGCTGCATATTTCAGGTATGCTTATGTCCTCTGCAGCCCTGCCTCTGCAGTTTGTCTATATATCTCCAGTTAATTTCCATGCCACAAGTTACTTACACATGTGCATCAATGTGGGGCTCTTACAGCAGAAAAGGAATAGACTAAACTGAAACAACTATAAAGAAAAGTCTTGGAAAATAGTGCCTGAAAACAGGCAAAATATAGCCAACTGTGATGTCTGGAGGTTCAGTCTGGTGGGTAGAAACTGGCAATATGTTTTTCCAGTGCTTGTCTCCATTGCAACTAAAAAAGGTACTAAGACCACATAGGCTGACTTATCTGGTTCCACCAGTGAAGAATAAGAATGTAGCCCAAAGGGTCTGAGATCTGGCCTGAGTTATAGAGGAAAGTTAGGTCCCTAGCCACCACAGAAGGAGTTTAGAGATGGGGATTGTTTTTTAGACAGGGACTTAGAGACGAGGCAGTCTAATCAGGTAGAAACAAAGAGATGACATGAGTCAAGGCATGTGGACAGTAACAATTCTGGAGTAATAATGTAATTTAAGACCCACTAAATCCAGAATCTAGCAATTCTGGAGTCTAATATAAGCTAGGACTCATTGTTCATTTAGGACACCTAGGATGTAGGAGAAAAGATGTAAAAAAAAGGAATGGGTGAGGAGGAATGAGAAGAGGAGTCACTCATGGATCTGTAGGTAGTCTCCCCTTGGTGGAGTACATGGCGATTGCAAGTTTCTTAAAATGGTGGGTTTGTGAGACTCTTTTTTTTTTTTTTTTAAAGATTTTATTTATTTATTTGACAGACAGAGAGAGATAGATCACAAGGAGGCAGAGAGGCAGGCAGAGAGAGAGGAGGAAGCAGGCTCCCCGCCAAGCAGAGAGCCCGATGCGGGGCTCGATCCCAGGACTCCGAGATCATGACCCGAGCTGAAGGCAGAGGCTTTAAACCACTGAGCCACCCAGGCGCCCCTGTGAGACTCTTGATATATGTAATTTCTGCCTCTGAGAGGGCTGAATAACTCCTCCTTCAGATGGAGTCATTAATGACTTAGTTCTGAAAGTATTACGTAGACAGAACCAGGAGGTATTAGCATGGTAGCCCACATGAAGACATCCAGCTTGAGTTCTTAGCTCTCAGCTTGCAACCTCTGACATAGCTTCTAGTCAGAGTAGAGGGAAAGTTGACTTCCTTTGCAAATATATATTTTTTTCATTTTTAAAATTTTCTTAGATCAAATCAATAAAAATCCTACATAATTTTATTACATATTTCAAGCTACAAGATGCATATTTAGACCAAGCATTTCTGTATTCTACTATAGAATTTATTCTACCATATTCAATGCCCATGATTGATTAAGAAAAGTAAATAACTAAATAATATGTTTGTCCAAAAGGCTAGAGAGTCAAAATATTTTTGATGGGATTGATGATTATCAAATTCAACTTAACTCAGTGATTATATTATGATAGCATTAAAGTATTTGAGTTCTGACTTGATATCCTCATCCTGCAAACTACCACCCTCTTTCTCATCCCAAACACAAGCCTATTAGACTCCTTTATCTGTTGCTTCACTTCCAAAGGATCTATAACTTCTGGACTTTCCTTCTCTGCTTCCTTTTAATTCAGAGACAAATGGTAAATTTTAGTTTTAAGAGTCACTTAAATGAGATCATTCCAAATATTTTACTGTCATTACTTTACATTTCATTTTCACTTATATCTGTTTGAGCCAGTACAAAAGAAACACTTGTTATTTTTTTTGACTTATTGATTTTATTTTTTTTATTAACATATAATGTATTATTTGTTTCAGGGGTACAGGTCTGTGAATCGTTAGTCGTACACTTACACAGTTCACAGCACTCACCATAGCACATACCCTCCCCATTGTCCATCACCCAGCCACCCTATTCCCCCACCTCCTCCAGCAACTCTCAGTTAGTTTTAATCAATGCTTGCAATATTGTGATTTATAAGAAATAAATATCTGGTCATTCAAATAACCAAAATATATTTTCCATATATATTTGGGCTTCTAACATTCTGTGTTCTAAAATCTTTGGAATTTCCCAAGTGTTAAAATTAATAAAGGTGTCATTTGTTATGTTAATGAGGTGACTTTTGGATAGGGATGGTAGCCAATGGAACCAACCACGTGATAAGAGGATTGGAACTCTTACTCTCATCTCCTGACCTCAGAGGAGGGGAGAGGGACTGGAGGTAAAATCAATCACCAATGGTAAATCATGTCTATGAAATGAAACTTCCATAAGCCCAAGAGGGCAGAGTTTGGAGAGCTTCTGGCTTGGTGAATACATGCAGGTTTGGAGAGAATGGCCTGCTCTCAGAGAGAGCACAGAAGCCCCACACTCTTTCTACATACTTTACTCTTTGTATCACCTCCACCTGGCTATTCCCAAGTTAAAAGCCTCTGCCTTTGGCTCAGGTCATGATCTTAGGGTCCTGGATCAAGCCCTGCATTGGGCTTTCTGCTCAGCAGTGAGCCCACTTCCCCTCTCTCTCTGCCTGCCTCTCTGCCTACTTGTGATCTCTCTCTCACTCTCTGTCAAATAAATAAATAAAATCTATTAAAAAATTAAAAAATAAAAAATTAAAAAAAAAGAATTGCTTTTTGGTGTGGGAAAACAACCTGTACAAGTACACATTGGACATTTGGGTGGCAGGACACCTCAAAAGAATGCTTAATGTAGTGGTATGCATTCACATATGACTCATGAAGTTTCATTAACATTACAGAAAAAAAAAATCATGTTTCCTAACTTCTCTCTGGCCCTTTAAGAAAGCAGAATCTTTCTTAATGATACACTCCATCTATGCTCTATCATTATACAACGTTTACTTGTTTCTATTCCTCTATTTTACTGAGGTGGAGCAGGAGTTATCTTATGCTATTTTTGAACATCCAATCCAAAAGAGGTTCTATTTTTTTTTTTTTTGCAATAAACAAAATTTGGTACAGGTAATTCTATGGTATCTAAAGAGAGACCTATCAAATAAAATTTTATCTCCCAAAACTACAGTCATGAAATCAAATATAAGCTTTTCAGTCCTCCTAGATGCATTTACTCTGTATTATAATTATTATATTTGTCTCCCCATTCAACATTGAACTTCTTCACAGCTAATTATACAATCATATTATCTTTTTTTAAAAAATCCTTTGAATAAAATTTGTCACCATGGTAGGCACCTGATAAAATCTAAAAGTATGGGGGCGCCTGGGTGGCTCAGTGGGTTAAAGCCTCTGCCTTCAGCTCAGGTCATGATCTCAGGGTCCTGAGATTGAGCCCCACATCGGGCTTTCTGCTCGGTGGGGAGCCTGCTTCCCCCTCTCTCTCTGTCTGCCTCTCTGCCTGCTTGTGATCTCTCTTTCTGTGTCAAATAATAAATAAAATCTTTAAAAAAAAAATCTAAAATTATGAATGAATTGTGTGTTGGCAGGAAAGGTTGATTCCCTTCCTGTGTGGCTCTCCATTCCTCAGTTAGCCAATGCTGAGATATTTCTAGATGTTGGCCCCATTTTTTTCAAATCCAGTTCCATTAACTCTTGGCTTTGCCTCTTCATTACACTGTATCTCACTGCTTCTTCTTTTTTCAGGTCTATTCTACTTAGATTTCAGAGGAAAGAAATACCTTTTTCTATCGATATTAATATTTCTCCCAAGTCTTTTTTTCTCACACTTGCACTTCCTGTTTTGGAACTCAAAAAAAAAAAAGTACTTCTCGGGGCGCCTGGCTGGCTCAGTTGGTTAAGCGACTGCCTTCGGCTCAGGTCATGATCCCGGAGTCCCGAGATCGAGTCCCACATCGGGCTCCCAGCTCCATGGGGAGCCCACTTCTCACTCTGACCTCCCTTCTCATGCTCTCTCTCACTCTCTCTCTTTCCTAATAAATAAATAAATAAAATCTTTAAAAAAAAAAAAGTACTTCTCACTTCTTTGGTTTTCTGTCTGGTAATGGAATCTACTTGACTAGTTTTTTAGAGAGGAATAGATCACTAGGTAACAGGAATTGTGGGGGTGGGGACTGAGGATATATACCATTATGTGCCATATATATATACCATATATACACACACACACACACACAATTATGTCATTACTGAGTGAGTGAAAGAAATTATAATTTTAATAGTAAGAACATATAATATACTGTTGAAAGTTTTATATATACAAAAGGTCTGAAAAGCAGGGGAGACACCCGGGTAGCTCAGTTGGTTGGGTGGCTGATTCTTGGTTTGGGCTCATGTCATGATCTCAGGGTCCTGGGATCAAGCCCCATGTTGGGCTCTATGCTCAGTGGGGAGTCTGCTTCAGTATTTTCTCTCTCTCAAATAAATCTTAAATAAATCATTAGTTATTATGGTATGGCCAAATAAGTGACCAAGACTTTAGTGTTGAATCTCCAAGTGAGACCTCCCAGATTCATTGGAGAGTGTGGTAATCTGCAAAAGAAAAAAATAAAAGGCACAGCAGTCTAATGACTATATCTGGTTTCCCTGCTCTTCAGTCACTCTTAATGTCCCTTCCCACATCTTTCAGTACCTTTAGCAGGATTATCTTCAGGGCAGAGAGTCCTTAGTGGTAAAACTTCCCTTGCTATCAGGGCATGACTATGTACCTCTTATAGGAAAGATCAAGCTACCTTTCACCTACAAAATGTTTGAAATGTTTGTTCCAGTCTGGAGCCTCTGTAATGGAGACATCATTAAAAAGCATAGAGAGCTATAGTCAACTTTAGAGGGACTTACAGTAAGTCAAACCAGGTTTTTTTTTTTTCTTTTTTTGGTTAATAAAGCTCATTTCATTCTAAAAGATTCCAAAGACTCAGACAAAACTACATGGATTTAACAACAGTAAAATATCAGTAACTGAAATCATTCACCCTACCACATTACCAAGGAAGAAATTTAGGCCAAGGACACAGGGGTGGCCCCTACTGTTCTATAGTGTTATGCAGTCTTTAATGTTCACACAGAATTTGCTTTTTAAGGCATTATCTGAAAGACGCACACATTCTAAATTGTGCAACACTCAATTTATCTACCTTGGAAGGATGAATGGTTGAGTGAGTCGTGCTGAGATCTAAGCCTCTCTGTCCAGGGATTCAAAATGTTTGAACCAGCTGCTGAGCCTACTAAGCCAACTCTCCACCCTCTAACAGGATAGCTTCTCTGCAAAGGAGTTTAACTTGGTCAGTCATTCCCCCTTCTACCCATGTAATTTTCCAGAAACTAAACAGTAGTTAGTAGAAAAAAAGAAAACAAGTTACCTCCTCAGAATTTTCTGTGCATCAGAGTTTTATTAAAATTTGTGTGCTATTTGTGGAAACATGACAGAGGCCATGAAAGGCAATTCAAGAATAATTTCATGCCTTTGATTCAATGTATACATGAGGGACTGAGGCTCAGGATGTTCATCTCTCAATGCTCAAACACAAGTCTTAATGCTTCTACTTCAAAACTACATACAAATATATCAACTTTTCTCCATGTCACGCATCACCAGAATCATGCAAGCCACAGGTGTCTCCATGAATTAAATTGCCTAAAAAGATAGCTTCACTCCTCTTATTAAAACAACATGAAGCTTTTTGTTCATTTAGAATAAAATCCAGATTCCTTTACATGGCCTCCAAAACCCTGTGTGTTCTGATCACAGACTTTTTTTTTACCTAATCTTTTATTGCTCTCTCCACATTATATTTGAGGCACTATCACTTTCTTCTATTCCTTAGATACACTGAACTCATTCCCACTGCAGGGCCCAGGCACTAGCTCTTCCTTCTGCCTTAAAAATTCCCATCCCAATGTTAAATAATGGGCTTTTTCTTCTCACCAGTTGCTAACTCAATTCTCACCTTCCCAAAGGACCCTTACTTAGCATTATTGTCTGATGCTGTCATTTCCACTCCCTTGTCACTTTTATCACACAATTTTGGGTGTTTTCCAGTGCTACTTATACTATTGATTATTTTGTTTACTTGTTTAATATCAGTCTCACCCACTAAAAAGACATCTTCATGTAAAGAGGTACTCTACCTCTTGTTCGCTATTATACAGAATTCCTGAAACCTTCTAAGGTTAACAGATGTATTGGAAAGAAGGGAAAAAGAAAAGGATGGAGGGAAAGATTAAGACAGTCTTTGCTGTATAATAAGATCTGCCACATAAAAATTGTAATGCATTAACTAATTTTTCATGACAAATTATTTAGTGAACAAAAAAGTATTAAAAACCAACCTGAACAGTAACTGCATTGGACACATGCATGTGTGAATATGTTTCTGTTTTGTAAAAAGTATAGGAAATACACTGAAAGAAAATATACATTGATATTTTGACCTCAGTTTGGAATAATTCTTCTCTATTTCTGTACTGTCTTAATTTGCAGACTATAATTATATATTATTTCCATTATAAAAAGTTGTTTTAAGTCTCTATGACTTCTGCTTTACTCAAGATTCTTTCAGTTGCAAGCATAGCAGTTGGATTAAGCAAATCAAGATGTACACCGGATTGTGCAACTGTTTTGCTAAAACATCCAGGGTGCCATAGGCTTTTTACGTGTTTGGTCTTTTAATTTGTATTTTAACAAAATTTCTTCAGAGATAGAGAATATGACTGCTAAAAGCTTTCAGATTCACATTTTGTACTTGAAATTAAAGTTGAAATTGAGATTAAATTTAAAATTGACATACAAAAGGAAATCTCTTTTCCACTAGGTTTAACAGCATAGCTCTTGTGGGGCAGTCCTGGATATCCACCTCTGAACAAATCATTGTACCTTTGCAAGGGTCACATGTCCATCCCTAGTGGAAAGGTGAAAGGGACAGTGGATTATCAGAATGTAGATAAGCACTAGCCATCAAACCCTTTACAACAGTTTTGTAATTTAAAATACCCTTGCAACTTTTAAGCCACCTTTTAAAAAAGATTCCTTGGGGTTGTTTTGGGGTTTTTTTGTTTGTTTGTTTTTTGTTTTGTTTTGTTTTGTTTTTTAAGACAAGGAACTATAGCTGAGTCATAAGGCAATCATGTATAGATTAAGAGGGGTGATACAAATTGAAATTCGAAAAATCAGTTCCAGCCCCTGGAGTAGAGGTTTTCTATATAATATGGAAAGGCCCACTAAAATCCATGGATTTCTTAGATAGGATTTTATAGGTTCCACAAATAGTGCCCTCCTTTCACTCTTTAGATCCAGTTTAGACATATGCATACAATTCAGAGAAATGAAGATCAACATATCAACCTTATTATTGATAAAACTGGAAGCCTTACAAACTTGAGGATGTGGCTCATATGTGAAGTCATACGGGCTTGATAATTCTCTCCTAAATTGGATATACCCACCCACCCATTCTTTGCAGTGGACAACCTACCGCTCATGCCCCCCATGTCAGAGCCTGCCTCACCAACATTCCTTAAAGGAGAGAGAGCAAACAAGAATTTGTGTTTTCTGCGGCAGGCCTAAAAAGAAAACTGGGAACAGGCTGAGAGTTTCATGACTGATTCCTACTCCCAATATAATCAATCGGAAAGGTAATTTCAAGTTTGAGGTGTGTATGGATATGGCGGAAAGGAAATCAGAAATTTTACTTTAATGACAGTGTCCCCAAATAGAGATAAAGGTGTGCGAGATGTGAAAGAATTTGCCTTTTTAAAACCCTAGATCTTAATTTCCAGACTAGAGTCCTCTATTATCACTCCGATTTTTTCTCCCTTTTACAATTTTGATGTATATTTTCCATTACATACTATAGTCCTTCCAGAGTGTCTACTGAATTTTGAATCAAAAACTAAAATTGAATCTGTTTGAAATGTCCAAAGTCATCTCCAATGGTATCCTCGTAGCTCCACATAATAAACTGAACACAGGAGCAATAACTCTATTAAGCTGATGAAACCCTTGCATTCTTCTATGTGTAATGGTCACATAAAAAGCTGAGACTTTCAAAAGATACAATATTAAGTAATTCAATGCCTTAACAAATTAGCAAAGAAACTTTTTTAAATTAGCAAAGAAAAAATGTTTATTGAAAAATGACTATGAATATAAATACTTTCAAAACATGGTGGCAAAGTATTCTTTATTTCTAGTTAAAATAACATCACTGGCTTGGCTGCACTGTCTGCCTTTCTTACAAGGGGTAAGAAATATTAGTGCACAAATAATAAGCAGATCAAATGCTTTCTTACTTGTTTTATTCACCAAACTCCAAACTAGAAATATGCTTAGATCATCTTGCCTTTACCAATGTTTCCCAAACACTGGTTCCTGCTATAAGCCACCTAGGGTTTTCAAAATACAGACAATTAAATCAAAGGTCAGATATATGGAATCAGAAAGGAAGACTGGTAATGTTAGCAGATGTTTCAGTTGATTTGGATGGGCAAACAGATTTGGAAACTGTTACAATAAAATTGCCCTAAGTAAGGCATTGTTCTGGGCTGCTATTGTTTTTATTTGTTTGTTTTTTACTTTTATCTCTTTCTTCCTTTGATATGCATTATTCCCTCTCATAGTCATAGAATACCTGTGCAAGAAAGCCTTTTAAGATGATTTAGTCTAATCTCCTCATTACTGAGGGGGAAAATGATGTTCAGAAAATTAAAGAGATTCAGCTGGCATGTACTTAGTTTACCGCATGCCCTCTCTGCCTCCCTTTTTCTTGATCCTTTCTTTGGAAATATTCTAGTGAACTCAGTTTCATTAAGATATGAATGTCTGACAAAATATAAGTTTATTTAATGAGTAATATTTGTTATTTTGGCAAATCAATGACATTACATAAAGAGCGGACAACAAAAGATGGAGAGGAAAAGAGGAAGGTGAGAAGAGGAGCATATTGTGAAATAACTGTTAAAACTCAAATTCCATATAAGGTACAAACTTCTCTTCATCAGACCAACTCTATTTGCAGAACTTCAAGAGTAACCAAAATAGTATCAGATAGAATTTTTTTAAACAGTAGAGTATATTAACATATATCCTTCAAATATTTTGTACATTCATACATGCTTTTACAAAAATGACATCTTAATATCCACACTATTTTGTACTGATACAAAAGTAAATCAAGAGCATCTTTTCAGTCTTCTACCTCACATAATTTTAAATTGATGTATATCATTACATAAAAGATACTGTAATAAATATATTTGATCCTTTATTGTTGGACATTTATTTTTCAGTAGTTTACTAGTACAATGTTTTGATATTCTAGGAAATCCATTCATATATCCATGAGGATTTTCTTAGAATATATTTCTAAAAGTGGGCATTACTGGAGACATGGATATAGAAAGATTAAATAATAATAATTTAAAACTTAAGTGATTATTTCTCAGAGAAAAATGAACTGCAAATAACTTGTTAATTTTAGACGGGAAGATAAATTGTAGGAGTGTGTGTGTGTGTGTGTTGACAATTGCATTTGGAATGAAAATAAACATGTCAGTGTTTACAAATAGCTAACATTTTAAAAGTAAAGGATTAATGGAAGCAGATTGTACATTAAACATCATAGATTCTATCTATCCATGTACCATCTATCTAATTTTCTATTTCTCAAACCAATACTTTTGAAATAGAGTCTGCAGATAAGTGACAACAGATAAGAGACAGTTTTCAGAAAATAAACTCTCATTTTAGAAAAGGAACATATATAAACTCGGAAGTCTCTTCATGGGGGAGTAAATACCACAGAAGATGGCTCTTTTCAAAATATCTGTGATGAAACCTTCTAATTATATTTGAGAACAAAAATAAACACAAAACTGAAGGAATAATAAGGATAAAGGTCAGGAGGAAACATAAAATACTTGAGTGAGACATCTTATTAGAAGGAATAAAGGAATTATCCATTATTTCAAAGGATGTTGCTTAGAAAAGTAGACTGGTTTGACTGGGAGAGAAGCTGTAGTTCCGTATAATGATCCAAGTAATTTAGTGCAACTGTTTTCTCCAAAGACTATGCCTGTTGAAAATGGGGGCGGGGGGAGGGCGTGGAAATAATTGGTTAAGCACTTGGGGAGATTTGTAATTTCCCCAGAGATGTGTTAATACGGCTGAGACATTCTGCCACAATCAAACCCTCAGTGTTGTATCCTTGGACTTTTTGAAACCTGGACTTTGAAATTAGACACTGAGATGTAGAGAAAGTGGTAGAGTTAAAAGAAAATTGGACTGGGAATAAGGAGATTTGGTTTCAGACTTGCTTGACTCTGCTGCTCTATTAGCCAAATGACCTTGGAAAAGTCGATTAATTTTTCAGTGTGCAGAGTTCTCATTTCAATGGAAATAGTTAATGAACATTTATTTTATAATTTAAAATGCAACTTAGTGCTCAAAATATAGTTTGGCATATTGCTTGTGCTCAATATGCCCTTTTCCTGAATCAAAGTGATTTTGGTAAATGTTGTCATTTCATAATATATAAGGGAGTTTGTTTTTTCTTTTATGTATTCTTGAGTTCCTGTCATTTCCCATTTAATGCTATATTTTCTTAATAATTTATCAGTTTTGCTGGGTGAAATGCATAACTGACCATGTAAAAATAAAAAGTATTCTTAGAGTGAGCCTGTAGGGTCTAGGAGCCTACATAAGGATCTTTATTCAGACTGAAACCCAGACACGTACAAGATTTGGGTCGGTATAGAATATTAAGGAAGAAACTGGGAATGGGAAAATCTATACAGAGTTTGTTTGAATGCTAATAAATCATGAAATCACTGCTGCCTGGCTACTGGGATTTGCTGCATAAGAAGCCTGCAGTTCTACAAAGAATGGGGTCCCCTACAGAACTCCACATTCTGGCTCTAACTGATACACTCTAGGAGGACAAAGGCTGAGTCTGTGGGGGTTGGGAGGACAAAAACCTGAGGAGATTTCAAGAATAGAAGGGATTCCTTGTTCCAGGATCTTACATACGTATAATTGTTATTTTAATATTAATCAAGCCGTGGTGGCAGAATTGTGATGGCTCTGTGAACAGGACTTCTATCTACACAGCTGGTTGTTGAGTTAATGTACTTCTTTTAAGGGTCCCCTTGCACTCGTTTGATATTGTTTTCTGTGTGTAACTTCCCTACTGTGTCTTGAGCTAAGTCAATCTACCTTTCTGAATTTAATGTACTCTGACATAGGCATGTTCAGAACGGGAGAGGCTGCATTCAGACACAGGAAGTAAGATCCACATGAGATAGTGCCTTCATTGCTTTCCCCCTGCCTGGAGGCTGTGGGAAAACCTCCCCAGAAAGAACTGATGAAGAGGGAAAGCACACAGGCCACCTGGGCTGAATGTAAGGAGAAGCTGAATTCTTCAGAAACAATTTTTCCTGAGCAAACATCTCTCACTCTGCCTCGTCCCCACAAATCCTCACTGTAGAGTGAAACTAATTTAACAAGATATCCCCATTTCCTCTGAACAGTGGTGAAAATATTCCTACAGGACTTTATTAAGACAGACCCCAAAGTACTCATCAGGCCAGTGAAAGGAAAAAATCCTGCTGTGGCCTTTCTACCCACGACACTACTGCAATTAAAGGAGAAGCCAATATCAAAGCAGACAGGTAACTTTATAAGCACACCAGGCATCTGCCCATGCCCAAGGCCACATTTTTAAAGGAAAGAGCCATTATTTTTCCAATGGTACAGGAAAGGAGCTGCAGGACATACAGGTTAAATTGAAAAGGCCTTATAAGTACCTTAGGAGGTTAACAGTATCACCTGAAGCCTGGTTCCTATCAGTTATGGATTCAATATTTTGTTGGAATTTGATGAGGTCCGAGGGGATGTTTGCAAAAAGAAAGAAAGGGAAAGTGTGATTGGTCCTCTAACTTGGCAGCTGTTTGGCATCCCGTGCAGAGCTTATAAGTTTTTTTATTTTCCGTATGGATCTGGCATTCCTAACACACTGTGTGTTCAGTGCCAATAAGATCCTGGATGTTAATCATAGCATTTTCATTACCGTAATGGGTTCAGTGGAAAGCTGGCTGTGGAGAGATGATGTAGGGGCTCAGTTATTATTATGAAACACAAAATATGAATCTGGTTTTCACTTTTCCCTTCAAAAGTGAAATTTTGGCAAAAGTTTTAGATTAAAATTAGCCAAGTCTAGCAAATTAGTATACTGCCTAAATTATGGCCTGAAAAGGTAATTATTTCCATGCTTGCTCTTAGGCTCTTTCAGGACCCCTGCTCCACCATTCATAAATTTCCTTTACAATGTTCCTGTTGGGAAATCTTAATCCTCATTTGTATGTTTCATTTGTTAACCCTGAAGAGGGTGTAGAGATTTAAGATTCTTGTCCTTCAACTAGGTGAGTTTCTTAAAAAGGAAAACAAAAGAAGAGGGAAAGATCACCTACAGTTCCCTCTGATCCTGGGAAGAGTTAGGACAAAAATTTTTCTGTTGCTCATAGTTCAATTTCACACTTTATACAAGGCTATCTTAGTGCTTTGGGGTTCAACAGATCAATTTAGACTGTGTATTTTTCTGTCTTTGTTTGCATTGTTCTTTTATCCAGCTGCAAGACTGCTTCTCTTTTAACAAAATGTCAAATGGTGGTGAATTTGCTCAATTAGCTTTGCAAATGTGTGTTTGACTTCCTATGGCATTTTTCTTCTCCTTTCTTTGTTGTATATTTCTTATATTTCAAAGGGGGACATCAAATAAATTCTTTTGAAAGAATTAGCATTTTAATTCATAGGTGATAGTCTGCAGTTGTGTTTCTGATTATGCGTTTAATTAAAGCACCAATACAGGTGCATTCTTTTTCCATTTGATTCAGTTATTTTGGAAGTGAGGAAAATTCTTAAATTCCAGCTGCAATGAAGGTAATATTTTGACATAAAATAACTTTATTATATAATGTAGCACAATTAGTGCATTGTGTGCAGCCTACAAACTACAAAACAACTCTTCTTCCATTTTGTTTGCATAAGCCTTTATAATTTCAGTTATAGGATCTGAAAATATGTAAAAAGAAAAAAAATTGTAGTTTAAGTATCACAGGGATTGGAATGTATATTTGTTCTCTAATAAGATAAAATCTACAAAGCAATTTTTAAATGCTTAGTAGTGATGCTAGATTCTTATTTAAAAGGAGGGGGAAAATAGTCAGGGATCAGAGTAATGGAGATAAAATAGTAAAATGTTTGATAATACACACCCCCTCCACTCTTTTTTCTCATTGAGTCCTTTGATATTTGAGTAAGTTTTGCCAGCCACAAACAATAGTTTATTATCCTCATGAATACTTTAGCTTCCCTCTTAGTTCTTATATCTAATGCAGGTAAAAAAAAAACATTCATCTTTGTCCCTTTTTCTATTTCCCCAAGTAGGAAAGAGGTGGGTACATCATATGAAATACAATTGAAGGTCTTCAAAGGGCCACTTGACTGCTGAAGCTAAGCGCCTCTTATCTGTATCAGGATTCAGTTTCTTTGAAGTTAATTCAGAGATTATATTTCATGCCTTCAAAAATTCTTTAAATAAGAATGTGTATTATACCTTTTCCTAAAATCCTCTGGAACATTAGGTTGAAATGAAGCGGAGTGTTCTGCTAGTTTCCATTCCGGTCATGGGGTAGGGGAGGAATTGCAGCTTTTGAGGTAACTTTCTCTATTACTTATCAACAGGATAGTGGAACCATCAAAAACAATGCTTTTGTCTCCTTCCTTTCTCTTTTCTCCCTGTTAGCCTTCAGTTTTGCTCCCCTCAGCTGGAAAAAAATATATATATACTTTTCATCACGGCACTGCACATAGTTATAAAATACACCTGATGTGCATTGCTTTCAGTGTGTAGCTAATTGACTAGAATCTCCAGGTGTTATAAATAAAGTGCCTATGAAGCACTTACAATAAAGGTGTTTTCCCCAGCTTCAGAAGGAGGGTGCTGGTCACAAATGAGGAGAGATATTCGCTGCTGAAAGTAAATTTACTCAAGGTTAGTAGCGTATTTGGCAACTTTGGTTTAGAAGAACATCAATTTTCTTGTATAAGGCATTGTGCTCCCCAAAGCAGGGGGATTGGTTTGCAGAGCAAAAATATTTGATAAGCTAATGCATTGAGCATGCTGGTGTGAGCAAGTTTTATCTGACCTCAGTCAGAGTGGGGGAGAGGCTGGATAAAAGAAGCTGGACTATGAGAATCTTGTGTGTTTCTCTCAAAATAGCCAATAACCTGTTAAGAAATATGTGTAAAACTATCATCATCGGACTGGTAGGCTGGCTATGTGAGAGCAGACAAGACTGAAACCCAGGGGAGTCAGAAGTTTTGAGGTAACTTCTTCAATTTAGTGCTAGACTCTTAAATTATGTGAAATTACCTATTTTTTAAAGTAATTTAAAAACATTAAAGTTGTCAACATGGGAAAAGATATATTTTGAATTTTTCATACTTAATTCAAATTTAATACGTTTTGATTTTCAACTAAATACCATACTGGGGGAAGGATGAGGCCAGAATTTTTCATTGCTTCAGTCTTCTACATATCTTAAAGTCTTCGTGTGCAAGATGCTATTAATTTAAAGTGGATGTAATTGTAATAAAGTTTGCCACTCAAAAGAGTTTCAACTTCAGTTCCTTGTGTTAGATAAAATAATGGCCCAAGAATGAATAGATACCCATTTTTATCTTGAAGGACAAACAAGGACTAAATTAATTAAAGATGATTAACTGTCAAAAGTCACACCCAAGAGTATATTAATGTATCAGCTCAAGCCTTTTCTGCTGATTCCTTCTTTTCTCTATAAGAACCGTAAGATGTAATTTTGTTTGTTTTTCTTAAACTACTTAGTGATTCCTAGAATAATCAGAGTAACCCCTTGAAATAGAAAATATGGTAGCTTTTTAAAATTTAGTTTATGTCCTTTTTTAAAATACTTAAGGTGAAGGGTTATCGACTTACAAATCTGAAGTTTTTCTTTTTTGTTCTTAACTACCATACATAAACGGACAATTTTAGCCAGCAATTAAAGGGCAATATCAACCACTTAAGCAGATGTAGGTATTGATAAGCCTTACTATGCTATGTTTACTTCAGTACCTATTAGATCTCATTTAGAAAATTCAATTACTCAATATATTATAATGAAAAGGCAAGCAAATAAATATCTGGAAACTTATTCAGATATGTTTATTGAGATTTTAGTATATGCCAAGTTCTGTCCTAGGTATTGAGAATGCATCAGATTAAAAAGCAGGTAAAGATGTCTGTTCTTCCTGAGTATATATTAAGGAAATATGCATATGATGATGAACTGTGACCATGCAATGAAAAAAAAAATGGAGCACACAGAAGGCAGATATGAGATGCCAGGGCACAGGGAGAAGTTGGAGGTAAATTAAGAGTCTAAGGTGAGGGTAGGCCTTACTTAAAAAGTGAGATCTGGGCA
The DNA here is from genome assembly GCA_028533885.1 of Nasua narica. NCBI lineage: Eukaryota > Metazoa > Chordata > Mammalia > Carnivora > Procyonidae > Nasua > Nasua narica. The sequence goes on along the minus strand of CM052809.1, from coordinate 88,978,107 downwards.
AAGAACAGGAAGATTGTTGGCAAGGCTGTGAAGAGTGAACACTTGTACACTGTTGGTGGGCATGTAAATTGGTGGAGTCATTATGAAAACAGTAGGGAGGTTCCTCAAAAAATAGAGCTACCATATTATCTGGCAATTCCACTTCTGGGCATTTATCTAAAGAAAACAAAAATAGTAACTTGAGAAGTTAATTGCATGCCCATGTTATTGCACATTATTTACAATAGCCAAGAAGTGGAAACAACATAAGTGACTATTGGCGAGTGATAAATGCATAAAGAAATTTTGATATGTAGATAGATATTGTATCTATGAATACTATATGATCTCTCTTTATGTAGAATCTTAAAAACAACATCAAAAACTGATAAATATAAAGAAGTGATTGGTAGTTGCCTGAGGCAGGGGAGTGGGGGAAATGAATGAATGGTCTTTATTGTTGTTGGTTTATTTAATTAAATTGAATAATTTAAAATAATAAAAAGAATACCTTTGGGGGATTGCAGAACCCTGAGCAGCTCATATTGTTTAGGTCCAGAAGCCAGGGAATTAGATGAGAGGAAGACTGTTGAATGGCCCAAGGGTTTGTTGTTGTCATCTCGTGTTCCTTAGAGTTATGGGACAGTCATTCTTCTGCTCAGAAACAATTGAGGTTTACCATGTTCAAAATGCAGTTTATTTAGTGGTGACCTCCTAGGATAGCAGTGGACAGGGATGAGAAAGAGGGAGTTATTTCATGGACTTCAGAGCTGGAGGGAAGTTGGAAATCACCTAGTCCAGCTTTGAAATGACACAAAGGAGACCTGAAGGGGTTAAGTGACATGCCCAATAAGTCAGTGTCAGACAATGGCTGGGGTCTGACTCTTCCTACCTACCCTTGCTACCTGGTATCCTCTCCCAAGCATCCTGTTGTCAGACACATCATAAATAGTTGAGTATTAGGGCAAATGCATAGAAGCTTTGAAGAAAATCTAGAACTGTAGAAGTCCTGTGATAGCCAGTATGCTGGAGCCTTAGTTTTAATCAATACAGTTGAAACCACTAGAATTTAAGGACACCTGGGTGGCTTAGTCCATTAAGCGTCTGATTCTTGATTCGGGCTCATCATGATCTCAGTGTTGTGAGATCGAGTTCTACACCAGGGTCTGCACTGGGCATGGAGCCTGCCTAAGATTCTGTCTCTCCCTCTGCCCCTCACCCGACATTCTCTCTTGCATGCTCTCTCTTTAATAAAAAAAATACTACTAGAATTTAGAATATGGTTTTCCCCATTATGTGGCTTTCTAATCTGGTTTAAACAGCTAGCAATTCTAAACCTTTTAATTTTTAAATATTTTCTCTAACTATAAAAACATTTTGGGAATATATAATGACTGGAAAATACAAAAAAAGAAAAGAAAAAGAAAGAAAAAAAGAAAGAAAGAAAGAACCACAATCTTGTAATGAAAGGGTAACCCCTATTCATATAATGGAATTTTAACTTCTGACTTTCTCTACATGTCTCTCTCTTACTATAGCTCTATAAACTGGCAGCTGGATGGATGGACCAATGAATGGATGGATGGATAGATCAATAGATGGGTGGATAGATCGATGGATGGGTGCGTGGATGGATAGATGCATTGATGGAGAGGTCGATAGATCAATGGATGCATGGATGGAGAGGTGGATAGATGGATGGATGTGTGGACATGGAGGTGGATAGATAGGTTGGTGGATGGATGGATGGGTGGGTGGGGGGATCAATGAATGCGTGGGCCAGTGGATAGA
>CM052809.1:88954005-88976237 GCA_028533885.1 Nasua narica | reverse complement strand
AGAGGGAGGAAGAGAGAGGGACAGGCACAGAAAAAGAGAGAGACAGAGTGACAGGTGCATAAGAGAGTGCTAGACACCAACAGAGGTGGATGGATAGAGTCAGAGGTTTGTGATTAGAGATAGATGGGTAGAGATGGATGGGTAGAGACAGATAGATGGATGGATAGATGGCTGGATATTTGGACAGACAGCTGGATAGATGGCTGGATAAACTAAAACCTATTGTATAGGGGTACTATGAGAATCATGTTTAACATATACAAAATACCTGTCCCAAGTTCACTTGGAACCCGGTAAGTGGAGGCTGTTATTATGCTTGTAATTAAACCTCCATATTCACAATGACAAACAGAAGAGGAAACCAGTGTAACTAACAACTTACCCTGGACAATTTGTTTATTTAGGACAAGCAGAGTCTAATTGTCAACCTATAGAGTGTGATAAATGAAGGCAGATTGCTTGGGTACAGAGCTTTTTCATAGTTACCAAAAACAAACAAGCAAGCATACATAGGAATGAGGCAGTAAGCCAAGCATATACTCTGGGGGAAGAGTATTCCTGGGATAGAAACAGCTGGTGTAAAGGCCGTAATGTGAGTGTGCTTGGCATGCCAAAGGAAAATCAAGAGGCCAGTGTGTCCCAAGCAGCATGAGCAAGTAGGATTACAGCACATCAGGATATATGTGTGATTAGTCCAGTATATAGATACCCCTGAAGACTATTTGACTACTAATTTGAGAGAAATGGGGAATTTCTAGCAAGATTAGACTAAAGAGTTTAAATGATTTAAGTTTTAAAAGTTATAGATAGGGGAGATGCCTGGGTGGCTTAGTCAGTTAAGTGTAGAGCCAACATGGGGCTCTGTCTCACAAATCTGAGTTTGTGACCTGAGCCAAAATCAAGAGTCAGACATTTAACCTCCAGAGCCATCCAGACACCCCAAAGTCTGCATAAATTTTCAGGTTTCAGGCAATGAGATCTTCTGATGGATTGGATGGTATGAGATTGTAAGGTGTGAGAGAGAAAGACAAGGGAAGGATGGTGTGAGCACCTGAAAGGATGATCTTGTGTCTGCTGAGATAGGATAGCTATTAGTAGAATAGGTTTTGGTGTAAGATCAAAAGTTCACCTTTGGTATTGATACATTAGTCTTTGTGGAATAATGATGATGTCTGGAAGTGAGGTCTGAGCTGGAGCTATAAATCTAGGAGTTGGCATATTGAGGTTTTTAAAATGGAGAAAATAGAACAGCTCACCAGGAATGAAGTTAGACAGTTCCAAATAGTTAAGACCCTGGAGATAAGAGATACCATAGAAGACTGTAGGGTGAGAGAGTGCAGATGCAAATTAGGATGTTGCCTGAGAAGTCCTCTTCACGTTACTCTAAGTTGGCTTGTGAAACATGCAGCAAGCTCACCAGTGGGAAGTGAGGCTAGAGGAGGAGAGGAAGGGGCTTAAAGGAAAAAGGTGGAAAATAGTCATAACCAAGAGAGCAAGATGAGCTGAGAAGTTTTCCAATAACTGCCTGGCAGCAATAAGGACTCATTTTGAAATTTCTGGATATAAAGTTAAGTGAAACAAAATAGTGACAACGTGAGCTCTTCTTCAGACACTTGGAGCTTCAGGAGCGCAGATGTAGAGTAGGTGGAATGTTGAGTTTTATCAGGATGTGATTTTGTCAAACTTTGTTTCAAAGTTGCAGAAGGGCAAGGAAGGGAAGGGTGTATGCAAAGGGGAGATGATGCTTGACCATGGCTTCTTAACTGGGAAGATGGGAAGTGAGGAGATCTAGTAGATGAGGGCTTATGAAAAGTTCAGAGAATGAAAAGAGTAGGAAGCCCCCTGGGATGAAGAATGAATTTTCACTACAGCCAAGATCAAATTTACATAGAACATATTGAGCCAACATTTTGTGGCTGCTTACATTGTGTGCTGAGTGATTTCTAGCATATTTTTCAATCTTCACAAATTTTTGTGATCTTCACAAATTTTTGTACAAAAGTACTTAGTGCTATTCCTCATATAAGAAGACTGTGAAGCAATATAGATTCAAACTTATCCAAAATAGCAAGAAAATTCAAAAGCTCCAGTTCAATTTAAATTCTTCAAGTTTGCTTTACTCTCAACTGTTTTATATAATCATGTCTAAAAGAGTGTCTCTTAAAATAATAACTTTGTGTGCCTTATGATTTTTACTGATTTTTAATACTGACTTGAAATTTAGTGACTACTATTCATGTTTGTTTTATCCTTACACAAAGTTTGATTTTTGTTTTTGTTTGTTTGTTTCTATACCTGAGGAATTTGATAAAGTTAATTAGGAAATTAATATGTTTAAAAAATGCTATTTACAAAGGCTGATTTTGGATCTCATATAATATCACACCATGAAAACAATAGTGTAATTCCACTGGAAACTAACAAAATCCATTCAGATGAACTATTTGAAAAAGATACATTAGGGCCTTTGGAAACAATTTAAAACTTTTCCGACTCTAGATGATAGTTGTGAATTTCTGTTAATCTTGTTGGATGTGAAAATATATTTGGCTTAATTTTTAAGTCTCGTAGAGGTACACACAAAAGTAATAAATATGAAAAAATAAACGCTTGAGATTTACTTTGATGTACTCCAGAAAGAAGCAAACAAAAGGTAGGAGTGGGTGCACCCACATGTTGGAGGTGGGGGAGGGAGTGGTGAATGGAAGGATATATGAAATACAAGAGCAGAAAATTGGCAGTGGTTGAAGTTAGGTGGTATGTACATAGATACTCTAATTATTTTTAGAAATATGTTTGAAATTTCCAGTGTCAAAAGTTATTAACTTGTCATCCTGAAGGATACCCTAATTTTAAAGATGGCTTGCCATAAGAGCCGATGCTAGTGGCTGAATGTGGCCAGAAAATTGTTCAAGTAGAGCTAAATTCTAAGACATCCCCCATTGACCATGAAAGGCTAATCATTTGCTATAAATACAACAATTGTTAAGGCTATGAGTTCTTGAATACAGTTCCTTTTTTGTTTTATACTCTTTTAAATATTTGAAGAATATCTCTGAGGGGCCCTCAGTCTGTGATTCTCCATCGTGTTAGTGGTAAGACATTAAAATATATCAACTTTTTGGGGAGTGGAAGAAATGTATCTCAAGCTGGATGCCATCATTTGGGCTGTGATTATTACTATTTTTTAAGAAACGGTTGTCATTTTTGGTGCTCCTTTAGTTTGATGGTGGATTAATATTGTTTGACCTGATGATAATAGCCATCTATCTATTTTGGTCCTGTGACTGAAAGGCTTTCTCCTCTTTAGTTGATGGGGGTCAATATTTGACCTACATAGTCAGATTCAGGTTGTTAAGTTAAACAGTATTTTCAATTAAAAAAATAAATCATTTGATTGGAAAAAAGTGAACAAGAAAAACAGACACACAAACTTCTAGGTCAGTGTTCCATTTGTTCAAAGTATGCATTCCACAAGCTTAATAGCCGGTCATCAGACTTAAAAGACTGAGAAAGAAGCTTATTGATTTGGAAATTAAACATCTGCCAATAACTTGAGTGTATTTTATGTAGCAAAATGATGAAAATATGTTTTGGTCATTTAACTTGAAATCACCCATCAAGTGTACATTGTCCCCTGTGTAAATTTTAGTCTACTCAAGAAAAAAAAAAACACACACACACACAGAAAAATAACATGAGTTATGTAGGATATAGGATGCCATTATATGGCTTTACAAATATATTTTTTCCTTGTGAGAATGATTTTGAAGGTGAGAGAATATGGCCTGTTTAGTACTGCATTTCATAAGTAGGTAGAATATGCAATCTATATCAATAAATTGCTAGAACATTAGTACCCTTTATAAATCAGCACAATATTATATATTATTCTATAGTGCACGTTTAGCACATTTCATCTTTCAGCTAAGGAGATAGTGATTAGGGACAAGTAAATACTTCCTATAATCAGGATAGGCACAGTCTAAAATCTAAAGGTACCCACTACAAGAAAGTGACTAATAAAATCAGAATTTTGAATCCAGAATTTGTGATTCTCTATTGCACTTCAATTTTAGGTGATATGAAAACACTTACAGAGTTAGTATGAATCCAAGAAAGTTTTGATTCACACAGTCTCAAAGGACCTGAGATTCTATAGTCATTGCAAAAATAATTGTTGAGTGCTTTGAGTTATTTTTTTTTTCTTTCCCATCTCTCCACTATTTCTGTAATTGGAGGTTATCTATGTATAATTACATCTTTAGTGAAAAGTAATTATAATTCTTATCATTGGATTTTTTAAATTAGCTTTTTACTCTAATAAATAGTAATTTTTACATCTCATCAGCTACTCTGGGTATAGTCAAAAGGAAATGAAAGCAAGATTTCAAACTTTAAAACTGGTTAAGTGGGAAAAAATAAAATTGATAAACATAAAAAATTAGGAAACATTAAAGGTCATTATCAGCATTTGGAAAAGCAAGAATTCTGAATCTACTTTTGCTAAGAAGAGCAGAGTACAGAAAGGAAGCAACCAATTATTTTAGAATTCTCTCCTACATTCTTTGTTTCTTTCACCCTCTTTCTCCTCCTTTTTTTTTCCCACCCATTTCCTCTCACACTTCTCTCTCACCTCCACCAAGGACCTGGTTAATTTATCACAGCCTTTAAACTTATTATTTGTTGATCAAATAGACTTTAATGCTTATAACCATGTGAATTGGGACAAGCTCAGTAATCTCCTAATACAACATTTAAGCAGTTCCTTCGTAGTACTGTATAATAATGAGATAATAGAAGAGTGTTTTTTAGAGAACATTTGTCTTATAAATCTATTGTTCTAATTATTCCTATTGAAGAATGATTCCTTGAAACTGTCCAAAATCCTTGAAAAAAGGCATTAGCCGTAATGATATAGATGTATGCATCAAATAGTTGAACTGCATGGGAGTTATGGAATTGGCATTTACTGCTGATTGACATCCTTCATACCAGAGACATCACGATTATCCTGTTACCATGGGAAATAGCAATTTTTTAATGGAGGATTGATATTTAATGATCTCCAAAAGGGAAACTGAGTACCCCAGCCTTGTGTCCTGGCCCCTGATCATGCTTTATGTGTACAGATGCCCATCTTCTGAAGAAATCTTATATATGACCTTTATCTTGTAATTGAGGATAGAAGTTAATGAATTGCATGAATTAAGGATTATTTACTCATGGCCAAGGTTTGGGGTTGTCTTGAGAAGGGATGGTGTTTGATTTTCTCTCATAAAAAATCTGTAAAGTTTTGTAGATTGTTTGTTCTGCTAAAACTAGTACCTCATGATGGTTAAAAGTCGAAGCATATGTAGTTATGATTTAGATTTGCTCCCTAATCATTACATGACATTAGGTAAAATACTGACTCTCCTGGAACCTTTGTTCACTTATCTTTAAAAATGATTGTAATGACGGGCCCCTGGGTGGCGCAGTTGGTTGAGCGACTGCCTTCGGCTCAGGTCATGATCCCGGAGTCCCGGGATCAAGTCCTGCATTGGGCTCCCAGCTCCATGGGGAGTCTGCTTCTCACTCTGATCTTCTCCCTTCTCATGCTCTCTCTCACTCTCTCTCTTTCCTAATAAATAAATAAAATAAATAAAAAAATCTTTAAAAAAAATAAAAAATAAAAAATAAATAAAAATGATTGTAATGAGGGATGCCTGGGTGGCGCAGTTGGTTGGGCAACTGCCTTTGGCTCAGGTCATGATCCCGGCATCTTGGGATCGAGTCCCGCATCCGGCCCCTTGCTCCGCAGGGAGCCTGCTCCTCTCTCTGCTTCTGCCTGCCTCTCTGCCTGCTTGTGTTCTCTCTCTGTTAAATGAATAAATAAAATCTTTAAAAAAAAATGATTGTAATGATTATAACCATTTCATTTAATTATTGTGAAAATTAACTGTGATCTTTGTAATATGACGTCTGGCTCAAGGAAATGCTGGAAAATTTTTTTAAAGATTTTTCTATTTATTTGAGAGAGCGCACACAGGAGCAGGGGGAAGGGTAGAGGAAGAAGCAGATGCCCCACTGAGCAGGGAGCCCAATGCTGTGGGCAGGACTCGATCCCAGGATCCTTGGATCATGACCTGAGCTGAAGGCAGATGCTCAACTGACTGAGTCACCCAGGTGCCTGAAAAATAAATTATTTTTAGCTCAAGGAATATTACATTTCTAGGATCATTGTTAATTTCCCTGCACCTATAGAATCATGACAATCCTCATGCCGCACAATCTTCTAGAGATTTTGGCCCTCTTTGGAGTATACAGAAGACCCTGAGATAGAACCCATGTTTCAAGGGGCAGTTCTCGGAAGCTGCTTGAACTCTCTACCTGCTCCAGTTCTCTGCGCCCCATGTTGCCTTCAAATGCGTTTATAGCTTCCATTCATCTTTCCCCAAACCTAGATAAAACCTAACTGACCCCAGTTTGTACTGACTTGCTAACTTTAAGATTTAAAGATAAAGGAAAGAAGTACATAGAAAGGCAAAATTCATTGCATATTAGACCTCTTTACTTTGGTGTTTCTCCTCAGAGAGACAGTAACGTCTTATTCTGCCCTGACCTGAGTCCCTATTCCTGGCTCATATAAACTATCTGCAGAGATTGAGTCAAAACCCTTAATTGATCACTCTGGAATTTTTGGTATTAGACTATATCACAGCCCTGGTTATTCTCAAAAATAGTGTTTGTGTAAATAAAGGGTTCCTTGGGTGATATTCCTAAATTAAGAACATGCATTTTATAGGACATAGGCCATTAAACATTGATCTCTCTTCTTTGTGATGATGATGTTGAAGGTGAGTGGAAAATGACTTGTTTAGTTTTGAATTTTATAAACCTGGAGAATATGTAAACTCTATCCATAAATTACTAGAAGTCATTAGTGACTTCCTATTATCTTCACTACAAACTGCCCAGAGCTGAAATGATTTTTTTTTTCCTCTAAAGATTTCTGCCTCATCTGGGATCCCACTATTGTTAGTATTAGTAGTAGTAAAGAATTTTTTATAAATTAACTTTTTATACCAAACAGTTTGTTAAGTATTTGGAAAAGACTGCTCTGGAAAAAAAAAAAAGTCTTCTACGAATGTACCAGTGGTAGATAGCTCTTGGCCTGGAGGTTAGCTAACACTGCCCCTGCCTCCTACTGCTGCCATTCCCCAAATCAAAATCGAAGCCAAAGTGGGGAAAACAACTTTGAGATCTGAGTGAACTAATGGGTTTGGAGTAACACATTAGTATCAGCTATATACATTTCAGCAAGAGCAGAAGGCAACCCTCCAACATTTCTGGCTTGCCTTACACATAGTGGCCCCCTACTCAAAATTAGAAACTCTTCTACAGTTGTCTGAATTTCTCTCTTCCGTTCTTTTTTGGATAACTAGACTCCTCTTTTGGAAGTGATACTATTGGTGGGATATCTGCCACCATAACTGAGTGTGAAGTAAGGGGGAAATATAGTCAGATCATCTGCCTCAGCAGATGATGACTTGCTCTGGTTTGGAAAGGTAGATTATTTGGATTGCTTTGGGGGAGACAAAATGTCTGGGCAGTAGAGCGAACAAGGGCAGAAATTGCTTCTCTTTGAAAAACTGTGGGACTGGCCTCTGGAAAAACTGTGAAGTAAGTGAGGTTTGGTTTGTGGGGACCCTCTCACAGCCTCCCCAGCATTCAACCTTTAGTGCTCTCTCTTGCCACATAACCCTCCTCCCATTACTTCTTTCTCACTCTCTTCACCAATCTACTGCCTAACTTAATATTTAGTATTTGAATAACTTAATATCCTTAATAGAGTCCTTTCCAGGAAATAAATGATCTCATTTCTACAGTCTTGCAGAATTTTTCATTAGTAAAATTGTCCAACTTGAAGACAGTCTGTACTTTGTTAGTGTTCCCTCACTCTTTTAATAGGATGTAATGTAAACCTCATTCCTATTGCTGGGTCAGGGGCAGTAGTGTACCCCTCAATGGACAGTCTGAGATGAGACCTGTCCTAGGCACACAGGCAGAGATGCTGTCGTCAGGCCCTCAGGTTTCTTCTTCATGTTTTCCTTCAATGACTCTTCGTTCTTGCATCAATATCAGATATATTGGCCAGAAATAGGACCACTTTAATTTTAGTACCATGTGAGTCTGTTCTTTCAAACAGAAATTTGCATGACAAAAATTACCACAAGGGGTTTCTGAAAACAAAACTATAAAGCTTTCAAAACAGAGATGCTGATTCCTTTAAAACACCAAAGCACACACTAGATGCATCCGATATAATTAAAACAAGAAAAATCTATAGTATCAGGATCTAAGCCAGTTCCCTTGACAAGTCACTAACTTTCATTGAAAGCCTTCTCATTTTAATGTTATTCTTTTAAGAAAGAAAGAAAAGATGTATTAGTGAGAAATGTAAAAAAAAAAAAAAAAAAACACACAAAAACCAGAGAACACTCCACAATCAAGGGCAAAAGCAGTGAAATGATTGAAGATGCATTCTTCAATCTGTAGGGTTTACTGGGATTAGTTAGGCTAGACAAAAATCCATGAAGGTCATTATGACATTTTTATCATTTTAGACTGATGTGTGCCATTTTTTATATTGTCTTTGTAATACACATTAAAATTTTAGAGTGAACTGTTACATTAAAAAGCAATGATTTAAAAATTTATCAGCTCCACCCTTCTGTAGTTTAACAAGGATTTTTACCTCCATCATTTAAAAATCAACCAAGAACTTACTTTTTTAAATGCTAATGTACTATCTTCTTCTTCTTCTTTTTTTTTTTTTGCTAATGTGCCATCTTCTACAGGTGACTAGTAACTGATTTTTGCTTGTATATTTTTAGCCTGTAAGAATCTATAGTTAGTAATAAATGAAAAAATAACTGTTAAGCTTATGTGACATCTCTACACAATAACAAGTAAGCGTCCCCCATTTTTGCTTAGTAAATTATTTGATAAACTCTATAGGCAATAATAACGAATTGACCTTTATTAGATGGTTTTTATGTGTCAGGTGTCAATGATGTGCCTGCCCTGGAATCAGTGCTTCATGTATCTTATTTAAACTTCATAGCAAGTTCTTTAGTTAGTAGCCATTTGCATGCAAGAGACAGTATTGGAAGGAAGAGAATAAAGAAGGCAGGCAAGCAGGCTGGTCAGGGGGATCTCCAGGAAATCCTCAAGCAAGGAATTATCCTCCTTTTACAGATTGGGAAAGAAGCTCGTAGAGGTCAAGAAACCTGCCCAAAGTGGCAAAACTGGCAAGTAGTAGAGACGTGATTTATCTGCACGTCTTCTGAGGCTTAATCTATGTTCTTTTTGCCAGAAATCCCTGCTTCTCACATTACATGTATTTTAGCACAGCCTTAGAAAATAGGCAGCTTTGTGCAGGATTCAGCTGTGAAAATATTACTACATCACGTAAACTTCATAAGGTAAAACAGTAATACTGACCCCATGTGTTAGGAGGACATATTTTAGGTGACATTGGGATTATGAAATAAATTAAAACAAGCATCACAAGTAACAATGGTAAGGAGGCCATTTGTAACTCATCACTAATTATACTTTTAACACGTTGACTGCTTGAAGTTAAAGTCAGGGGACAAACCACAGAGCATAACTACCTAAGAGGATGGAACACTTTTTTTAATTTCCTTTTTTTTTTTTTTTTGGTTTTCCCTTTCAGCCTCAGTCTGCATTTGAAAAACAATGCAGACCTATATACAAGAAGGATGCTTCTCCTCTTTTTTTTTTTTTTGCCTTTTAGAAAAGCAAATGTATAACTAAGCACCTCCCCCAGGAAAAGGAACTCAAGAATATAAATAAATTCTTTTAATAAGTGAAAGAAATTGTTCCTAGCTAGTGTGGATTATTTAAGGGAGAAAGTAGAGGGTCAGAGAAATCAGAGCTAGGTGGTGGGGAAAATGCACACAGGTGGGAGTAGCAGGGGCTGGGAGGTCAGAGGAGAGGAAGGACCCAAGGAAGTTAATTAGAAAACTGGGATAAGGAGGAAAGGAGAGGAGCCCTACGGGGTACCTGGGTCCACGTGGAGAAGGCATGTCCAGCCTGACCCTTTGACTCTGGCTTTCTTGGCCATTGCAAACTCCTATATTCCTCTGCCAGCCCCAGGGCACTATGTGACCAGGGCTGGATCTCTTGGAGGCTTCTGTAGGGGGAGCAGTGTTCTGTCAGTTGTAAGCTCTATGGAAATAGTTCATCAACTTTCAGTCTCACTAAACCTCTCTTTCACCCTCCCTCTGCTCTCACCACATAGCCTACTCTATCTCTGCTCAAAAACATTTTGTAATTGTTTATAGACTTAACTCTGTCCACTAAGAAATTGTAAGCCTCCTGGAACTCACGTAAGATGTCTGGTTTTTATTCTTGTTCTTTTTCAGTTACTATCCTCATCACAAAATTGGTGCTCAGGAAATACTTATCAAAAAAAAAAAAAAAAACTAAGAGTAGGGCCCAAACCAGGTGAAGGATGGAAAGGGCAGAGAAATGTTCCCTCACACACCCCAGTACTCACCACATGCCTTGTTAAAAAAAAAAAATGTTGTTCTTTAGTTCAAGTTTAGATTACTTAGCCTACCCTCAAGAGCTTAAATGGTCTCACTTGTATCCCTCCAACTCACCTCCAGATACTCTATTCTCTTTGCCAGAGCATGACATACAGGTTAATCATGAACTTCGTAGAGTTCCTAGATTCGGTTTGTGCATACTCTCTGCAGGCCCCCTGACTGTCCACATTCTGTTTCTGTTTGGAATACTCCGATTCTTCTCCCTTTTCCTGCTCTTTACCTTCGCACATCTTTATAGTTTTCAGTTCTTGCTTCTGGAGTCCCTTACTGCCTCTAAGTTATCACTGTAGTTTACCAACATAGCTATCACTCGTTTGTATTTTTTTCTCCCCAACCAAGCTAAATAGTGCATCAGGCATGGCTCTTATCTTTCTAGTCCCCAAACAGCATGGCCCTAGCACTCCCTGTGAGTATTCTACAATTGCCTGTTGAAGATTGAATAAAGGAATACTTTCCTCATTCCCTTCCTATCTTCCTTAGTAGGAAATATTTCCAAGATCTGAATCTGCCATCCCTGGAGCAAAGGACCATGGAGATCATTTAGAGCTTTGTGTTCAACTATATTTGTTCATTTTAATTAATAGCCCTGGGATCCCAGCAAGAGGGCTGGTACATCTGGAAGGGAGGGAGAAGTCAAGGGAGGGCTCAGTTATCTATTTTTAGTAAAATTGGCATTGCAAGGATGGAATTAGAGTCTGGGTGCCTAGAGGCCAGATGTGCTAAAGATTAGTTACAGTCTCTTTTGGTTTTTTGTTAAAAGTTCCAAATGAAACATGGAATACAGAGTGGATCAAACTATTTATTTCATCCTGGAGTTGCAACTTGAAAGATGAATTTAATATGAAAAACAGGAAGGAATCATTTGTCCAAAGTGTCATTAGGAGCCACTTCTTAGTTTTATGCTATTTAATTTTTCCTTTATGAATTTCTGTACTTGGGAATTTTTTCAAAAATGAGATTTTGGGTTTGTTTTTACTTGTTTTATAGTGTTAAAAATAAAGTCTTTTTTCTTTTTTGGTGAGATTTCCAACTAAGTGTTGTACAGTTGAATATAGAGTTGAGGTTTCTTTTTATTCAGAAAAAATATATAAGGAGTTAGATGATTGACATCAATTTAGGATTTATTAGGTTTGCCCTTTGGCAATCAGACTTTACCCCATATCACTCCTATTAACTTGAAACTTACATAGATGCCACAAATTGTAGGAAGCCATGGATAGCATGAGACCTTAAGCAGGTGCCCAGGGTTCTTGGCTGAAGTATGGACTAACTAGCGATGTAAAGAATGTCTATTTACATGTGCTCCAACCTTTAATTTCTTCAATTTGTAGAATACAGTTGGGTGAATAGCTTCTAAGATAGCATCTATAGTTTAGGAGGGTAAAAATAACTTGAACCAAAAGAAAGAATGGGCAAAAAGTTCCAATAACTGTGAAATGGCTACCACTGAAAATATGCCACTCGTTTATAAATTTAAAGCTAGATTTTTCCCATTTTTTCATAAGAGTGGGGAAACAATAAGAAGGAAAAGCCCTGGAAAAGGTTTGATGGAGCATACACCAACATATTAGCTGATGGATTCTCTGTCAACTTTGATTATGTGTTTTCTCATTTGATCCCCATAAGTCAGTGGCATAGGTATTAGTATCCACATGAACAGATTCAAAAGTAGGTATTCTTATTTACATATCAACATGTTTATACTTACGTACTATGAAATCCATTCCTTGAAGACAGATTATATATCCATATATACCCTGAGTTAGTAGGGGCTGGCATTTGATAGAATCTTAATAAATATTTTTAAGGGAATAAATGGTTGGCTAGATGATAGACTGACAATCTCTAGGCCATTTAATGCCTTTTGAATACTTGGGCTATGAAGAAACCTTGCTTCTTATTCTAAGAATATTCAGTTTTATGTGTATGTCTTGGGGAATTAGCTTTATCTTACAGTGTAAGAATAAAATTTTCATTATTTTTTTGAGGAGATAAAATTTATATAACATAAAATTAACCATTTTCAAGTGAACAATTAAGTGGCATTTAATACATTCATAGTGTTTTGCAGTTGCCCCCACAACTATGTCTAAAACATTTTCAGTACCCCAAAAGAAACCCTGTACCCATTAAACAATTACACCCCTTTCCTCCTTAATTCCTGCTCTTGATAACTAATGATCTACTTTCTGTCTCTATGAATTTACCTATAGCTTGGTATTAAGGGAATGGTATATAATATTTGAACTTTTGGGTCTGCTTTCACTTAGCATAATGTTTTTGAGATTGATCCACATCGTAGCATGAATCAGTACTCTATTCTAAATGACCTCATATTTCATGTGTGTTTCACAATTTATCCTTTCATCCATTGAGGGCATTTGGGCTATTTCTACCTTTTGACTGTTGTGAACAGTGCTGCTATGAACGTGTGTGTGTGTGTGTGTGTGTGTGTGTGTATGCTTGAGTACTTTTTGAATTGTTAGGAATATATACCCAGAAGTGGAATTACTAGATTATTTGGTAATTCTACTTTTTGAGGAACTGCTAAACTGTTTTCCACAGTGGCTGAACCATTTTATTTTCCCATCAGTAATGTATGAGGATTCTAATTTCTCTACATCCTAGCCAACACTTGTTTTCATTATAGTAATATATATTATTAAAGACTTTACCTATTTATTTGAGAGACTGAGAAAGCAAGAGTCAGAGCACGAGAAGTGGGAAGAAGGAGAAGCAGATGCCATGCTAAGTGGGAACCCTGACATGGGGTATGACCCCAGGACACTGGGATCATGACCTTTGTCAAAGGCAGACACTTAACTGACTGAGCCGCCCAGGCACCTGCCTTATATTAATATTTTTAAATAACCATCCTGGAGGCTCATTGGAGTTTTGTTTTGCATGTCTGTAATGACTAATGATGATATAAATCTTTTTGTGTGCTTTTTGGCTATTTCCTTCAGATTCTACAGAGAGGAAAAGAAGTAATAAAACTCAAAGAACAAATCCATTTTCTCTTTAATGACATTTAAAGATATTTTAGGAAATCTCACCACTGCAAACCTGTTACCAAAGCCAGAATCTTGGAATCATCCTGGGCATTTTCTAGTCCTGAATTTCCACCATCAAAACCATCAGCAAGATTTGCTATATATAGTGCCAAGTATCTTGAATAACTACACTTCTCCAAACCTCTACTATTTCCAGCCTAATCCAGCCCAACATGATCTGTTTCTCACCTAGACTATTGCTTTAATATTCATTATTTGTCTTATTTAATCCAGAGTCCACACAGCAGCCAGAATTTTAATAATGAATCAGATTGTGATGGTTTACTGCTTAAAACCCACCACTTTGTCCCATTACATGTAGAAGAAAAAATTTCCATGCCACAGTTTAGGAGAACCTATATTAGCTGGCACCATCTATGGTCCCAACCATATATATAAATACTCTTTCCCATCAACAGTGCTTTCCATTAAGTCTAAGCTTATACCAATTTCTAAACCCTTCCTTAGGGCATTTTCAAATGTCAATACATTGGCCTAGAAAACAAGTCCCGAATATTACATGGATAGAACCTTCTAATATCTCTATAATATTACCTTCTCAGAGAAGCTTTTACTGTTGTGCAATCTAAGGTGTGTGACTCTTTTGAAGCAAGATATTCATCACCTTAACAGTATTTCCCCCTTCACATTTTACTCAAGTACTTCTGTATTTATATGTGTACTACCTTCATGCTTGAGATCATAAGTTTATTTATGGTGGGGACTGTTTGGTTTCTATTGACCATGGCATACCCTATGCTCAGCACAGAGTTGATGCTGATAATATGTTTAAAGAATGTATAACTCTTCATAAGCACAGGGAGTTCAATGGACATCATATAGAAATGCCCATATTTTCTTGAGAGCAAATTATTGAAAAAATAATTTAAAATAATGTACTATCAGTCAAGAATAGTACTATTTTCTCACCAGTTTCTTTAGAAGAATACAAGCTTCCTATTTCTTGTCAACAACAAAATAAGCCTCTTCGAAACCCATGGGTTCTGCTGAGTGGCAGTGATGTGCCAAGTAGACAGAGGGAAGGATAAAGAAGGAAAATAGAACTGGTTAAAAAGAGAATGAAAGCTCATTCTTTCTTATCATGGTCTTTGCACAGCCCATGTCTTGCCATTTAAGAATCAGTACTTTATTTCCATCTCTCTATCTGGTGAGCAGGCTCTAGACCTGTTGACATGAAAATCATCCATAGAGCTGTGGAAGAAATGTGATTAAATTGTGTTGAAATAGCTCAGCCTCTTTCCAACTAATAGAAAAGAAATAGTCTGGAGGCCATCATAGATCCCTGAAATGCCTGCAATAGTAATGCTGTACTCTTACAAATATAAGTGGAAAACCACCTTTATGCAAGCAAACAGAACTCGGGATTATTTTGTTGGGTTGGATATTTGAACTAGTTGAAATAGACTTTTTCTGATATGTGAATAAAAGGATTACTTGAACTATAGTAAGTTGATTATCACTTTACATTATATGATTATTATATGAGGGGTTTTATTCTACTGCTTTTTTTTTTTTAACAGTAATGTTCCATGAAAGAACATATTTTTTTTATTTTTATCTTTTGAGTAAGTCAGGTAGCCTACTCAAACCATACTTCAACAAGCAATAAAATGATTCTCTTTTTACCAGCTGCTTGCAAGTTCATTGTCTGATTTGAAGTTCCCAGCCATAGTTCGGTGATACAGAATGGGAAGATTGAAATTAGAAACATGTGATTTTTAGTTTTCAATTAGTATTGTAACATAGGTATCATAAATGCAGTACATGAAGAAACTGAAGGAATAAAAGGACTTAAGTTAACATAAATAAGTGTAAATATGGAAGATTAAAGCCTAGGCAGAATTCTAATGGAAGAGACTTTACAGAAAAACATGTGTATAAATGTACACACACAGACACAAGTATTGAAAGCTTCTGAGAAATGATCCTCCTTTTTAAGCCTGAAATTATATATGTTTAGAAATGTACAGAGGTATGGTATTTTAGGATTGGGGTTAAATGGCAGCATCTAGATGAATATAGTTGATAAAGCAAATTTGTGTTTTTAATAATAGCAATTGAATATTTCTGTACCCTCAAATGTCATCATAATTTGACTTCTGTTTTCCTGACATTGACAGTTTTTGTTGCCTTTAGAAACAATTGCACTTTTCTATATGCTTCTACCATGTGCAATATTATAACCTGACCTAATAATGTGGTTTCAACTTTAATGAGTCATTCTGAAGGACATGCCATTAGTGACAGAAACATTTTTCTTAAAATTTAAGATTTTTAATAAAATTTAATCCAGGTTTCTAACTCTCAGAAGTGACATCAGATTGTAGAGTCAGAAAAGAAAACTTACAGGAACATTTTATAAGTTTCCCAATACCCTAAGCCAGTAATGGGATAAATATTTCATTCACCTTCTATTTATGGTTGTTGGTTTGTTTTTCTGCCATTTCAGGCTAAGTCCAATTTTATTAACAACCATTTATTTTTTCAAATACATTAGTGCACTGTTCATTTAAAAATGATTTCAGTTTTAGATTTCAGTTTTAGCAAAAAAATGTCCCATTTGCCTTTTACGCAAATTCCTCCAATCTTGTTATTTTATATAACCATTGTACAATTATCAAAACCAGGAAACAAACATTGACACATACATTCTTCTTACTGATACCCAAATCTTGCAAAATTTCGCCATCTGTCCCACTAATGTCTTTTTTTTTTTTTTTGGTCTAAGGTCCAATCCGGAATCTCACATTACATTCAGTATTTTATATTCCTACTCTCCTCCAATCTGGTATATTTCCTCAGTCTTCCTTTGTCTTTTTTGAGTTTCACAAATTTAATAAATATTAACCATTTATGTTACAGTCTGGCCCGCAATTTGCGATTGTGTGTTTCTTCAGGATTAAATTAGGATAATGTAATTAGCAAGACTATCACAGATGTAATTTTGTTACCTGTTTTTTATTGGTTAAATCTTTTCTCCAACAGTAAGAATCTGAATTACATTCACCACACATTTTATTTGTTTCACTCACATAAAGTAATTTGATGGTTGTAAACCCACACCCTTGTGGAAAACAAATTTACCAACTGGAATACAGTATTTCTATAGAGTTGTTTTGGTCTTTTGGACCTACTGTGTAGCATCAACACAGTTTTCTATGGTAACATAGATTAGTTCCTCAACCCCCCAGCCCCCAACCCCTCATCCACCTTATCTATGTTCCCAAGAGTGGTTATGGTTTCCATTTGCAATACTTACGTATGCTCATTTGCTACTCCTTCTGTTTAAATTTGGGTCCCTCTTACATCCTGGTTGATTTTAATTTTTATGTACTCTTTGAGAATGTGAGCTACATTCAAGACATGGCATTCCCTCTCACCCTTTCTGCCCAGTTTTCCTTCCCTAACTTTGCCTCCATTCCTTACCCGTCCACTGTAATTTTTAGTTCAAACATCAAAGTGTTTCTTTTTGTTTTGTTTTGTTTTTCTTTTTTTGCTTTGCACAATTTAGCAGATGCAAATTCTTACCTTTTTCCATCAAACATAAAGTTAATAATTTATGGATTTTTTCTTTTGCTTTTTAAAAAATTTAAAATATATTGGGCACCTGGGTGGCACAGTTGGTTAAGCAACTGCCTTCGGCTCAGGTCATGATCCCGGAGTCCCGGGATCGAGTCCCACATCGGGCTCCCAGCTCCATGGGGAGTCCGCTTCTCACTCTGACCTTCTCCCTTCTCATGCTCTCTCTCACTCTCTCTCTTTCCTAATAAATAAATAAATGAAATCTTTAAAAAAAAAATTTAAAATATATCGTGTAAATTGTTTTATATCAGTCTTTATATCAGTTTTTCTCGTTTTTTATTGCTTATTTTACTCTGTATTGTAGATGTACCATCTCTTACTGAACATTCTCCCATGTACAGACATTTGTGAGGTTTTACTATTTTGCAGTTACAAATAATACTGCAGTAAGTAACATTGTGCATACATAGTTTCATATTATTGAGGATGTTTCACCAGGGTAAATTCTTTGAGGTGGGACTGTTGGACCAAAAGTTAAGAGCACATGTAATTTTATTTGGTATTGTGATGTTCAGCTACAAATAGTATTACCATTTTGATTTTTTACCAACAGTGTATGAGAATGCCTAATTCTCCACAGGCATCCCCACAGAATGCCTATATCAAAAAAAATCTTAACATGGGGCCTCTGGGTGGTTCAGTCATTTAAGTCTCAGACTCTTCTTCATTTTGGCTCAGGTCAGGATCACACTTTTGTGAGATTGAGCCCCTTCTTGGTCTCTGTACTCCTGGTGGAGTCTGGTTGTCTCTCCCTACCCCTCCCTCCCACCCCCCCATACCTCCCTCCTACCCCCCCACCCCTGCTCCACCACTCACTCTTTCTTTCTCAAATAAATAAGTACATAAACAAATAAGTAAAATCCCCCCTAAAAAAATCTTAACATGCTAAACTAGCCAAAAATATCAGTGTGCATTTCTGTAGTTCTCAGTGGTCTTGAACATTTTTTCCTAAATCTAATGACCATCTTATAAATTTCCTGTCAGTGTTTTGTCTTTTTCTCATTTCTCTTTTGGTATTTTAGTACCCTTTATCTCAAATTTTAAGAATTCTTTATACATTAAAGACATTATTAACCTTTTCTCTGACATATGTGACAAATATTTCCTTTCATGTTTTCATTCATCTCTTGAATTTTTTTCATTGTGTTTGTTGCAATGCAAAGAGTCATTTTTACATAGATTTATCAATCTTATTATCTCTGTATTTTGAGGTCATAATCAGAAAACCCTTCCTACACTTAAGTTAAAAAGGAAATCACCTATAGTTTCTTCTTGTATTACTTCTATGGTTTACTTCACTTTTATTTTATATTTAGATTTCTGATTCATTTAGAATTCTTTTTTTTTTTTCAGTGTTTTTTATTTTATTTTTACAGTGTTCCAAAATTTGTTGTTTATGTACCATACCGAGTGCTGCATGCGATACGTGCCCTCCTCAATACCCACCACCAGGCTTACCAAACCCCCCACCCCCTCCCCTCCAAAACCCTCAGTTTGTTTCTCAGAGTCCACAGTCTCTCATGGTTCATCTCCCCTTCCGATATCCCCCAGTTCACTTTTCCTTTCCTTTTCTAATGTCCTCCATGTTATTCCTTATGTTCCACAAGTAAGTGAAACCATATGATTGACTTTATCTGCTTGACTTTTCATTCAGCATACTCTCTCCTCTAGTCTCATCCATGTTGATACAAAAGTTGGGTATTCATCCTTCCTGATGGGTGAGTAATATTCCATTTTATATATGGACCACATCTTCTTTCTGCATTCATCTGTTGGAGGGCATCCTGGCTCTTTACATAGTTTGGCAATTGTGGACATTGCTGCTATGAACATTGGGGTACATATGGCCCTTCTTTTCATTACATCTGTATCTTTGAGATAAATACCCAGTAGTGCAATTGCTGGGTCATAGGGTAGCTCTATTTTTAACTTCCTAAGGAACCTCCATACTGTTTTCCAAAGTTCCTGCACCAACTTGCATTCCCACTGACAGTGTAAGAGTGTTCCCCTTTCTTCACAACCTCTCCAACATTTGTTGTTTCCTGTCTTGTTGATCTTTGCCATTCTAACTGGTATAAGTTGGTATCTCAATGTAGTTTTGATTTGAATTTCCCTGATGGCTAATGGTGATGAACATTTTTCATGGGTCTGCTAGCCATTTGTATGTCTTCTTTGGAGAAGTATCTGTTCATGTCTTCTGCCCATTTTTTGACATGATTGCCTATTTTTTTGGGTGTTCAGTTTGAGGAGTTCTTTATAGATCTTGGATATCAGCCCTTTGTTTGTGGTGTCATTTGTGAATATCTTCTCCCATTCCATGGGCTGCCTCTTTGATTTGTTGACTGTTTCCTTTGCTGTGCAGAAGCTTTTAATCTTGATGAAGTCCCAAAAGTTCATTATTGCTTTTGTTCCCTTTGCATTTGGAGACATGTCTTGAAAAAAGTTGCTGTGGCCAATGTCAGAAAACCCACAGCAAATAACATTCTCAATGGGGAAAAGCTGAGAGCCTTCCCATTGAGATCAGGAACAGGACAAGGATGCCCACTCTCACCTCTGTTCGTCAACATAGTATTAGAAGTACTAGCAACAGCAATCAGACAACAAAAAGAAATAAAAGGTATTCAAATTGGCATAAGAAGGAGTCAAACTCTCCTTGCCGATGACATTATAATTTATGTGGAAAACCCAAAAGATTCCACCCCCAAATGTCTAGAACTCATATAGCAATTCAGTAACGTGGCAGGATACAAAATCAATGCACAGAAATCAATTGCTTTCTCATACACTAACAATGAAACTATAGAAGGGAAATTGGAGAATCGATTCCATTAATTTTCTTTAAAGATGTTATTTATTAATTTGACAGAGAGAGAGATCACAACTAGGTAGAGAGGCGGGCAGAGATAGAGGGGGGAAGCAGGCTCCCTCCTAGGCAGACAGCCCATGCCGGGGCTCAATCCCAGGACCCGGGGATCAGGCCTGAGCTGAAGGCAGAGGCTTTAAACCACTGAGCCACCCAGGAGCCACATGATTACATTTACTATAGCACCAAGAACCATAAGATACTATGGAATAAACCTAACCAAAGAGGTAAAGGATCTGTACTCAAGGAACTACAGAAAAGTCATGAAAGAGATTGAAGAAGACACAAAAATTTCTATGATTTACTTTAGTAAACTTTATTTTTTCTTCTTCTTTTTTCTTTTTTGATTAGTGGTCTGCAGATATGTCTCAAGATTTTTGAGAATGTTATCTCTCTTGGGGCTTCAGGGTGGCTCAGTGGATCAAACATCTGACTCTTTTTTTTTTTTTTAAGATTTTATTTATTTATTTATTTATTAGGAAAGAGAGAGAGTGAGAGAGAGCATGAGAAGGGAGAAGGTCAGAGTGGGAAGCGGACTCCCCATGAAGCTGGGAGCCCAATGTGGGACTCGATCTCAGGACTCCGGGATCATGACCTGAGCCGAAGGCAGTTGCTCAACCAACTGCGCCACCCAGGCGCCCCTTAAACATCTGACTCTTGATTGTGGCCTAGCTCATGATCTCAGGATCCTGGGATGGAGCCATGTCACCCCAAGCCCAGCTAGGCCCCATGCATAATGGGGATTCCCCTTCTCATCTCCTCTCCCTCTGCCCCAACCCCTGCTCACACTTGAGGGTGTACTGTCTCTCTCTCTTGTTTCAGATACATCATCTTAAAAAAAAAAAAAAAAGAAAAAATGTTCTCTTTTAATAGCTTCCTCTGTTCAATTCTTAATGTGTATAGGTGTGATTGCTCCTCATTTTCTTGAAAAAGTTTACTAATTTTTTATTAATTATATATAAATATATATATATGTTTTATATAGCCAACCAAAATATCACTTTTATTTATTTGTTTGTTTGTTTATTTATTTACATATGATGTATTATTTGCCCCAAGGTACATGTCTGTGAATCAACAGGCTTACACATTTCACAGAATTGGCTATAGCACATACCTTCCCCAATGTCCATAACCCTACCCCCGCTTCCTCCCAGCCACCCTTAGTTTGTTTTGTGAGTTTAGGAGTCTCTTATGGTTTGTCTCCTTCTCCATCCCATCTTGTTTCATTTCTCATCCCCACCCCCCCACTACCCCCATCCTGCCTCTCAAATTCTTCCTATCAGAGCAATCATGTGATAATTATCTTTCTCTGACTTATTTAGCTTAGCATAATATCCTCTAGTTCCATCCACGTTGTTGCAAATGGCAAGATTTCATTTCTCTTGATGGCTGCATAGTATTCCATTGCATATATATATCACATCTTCTTTATCCATTCATCTGTTGATGGACCTCTAGGTTCTTTCCATAGTTTCATTATTGTGGACATTGCTGCTATAAACATTCAGGTGCATGTGACCCTTCGGATCACTACACTTGCATCTTTAGGGTAAATACCCAGTAGTGCAATTGCTGGGTCATAGGGTAGCACTATTTTCAATATTTTGAGGAACCTCCATACAGTTTTCCAGAGTGGTTGTACCAGCTTTCATTCCCACCAACAGTGTAGGAGGGTTCCCCTTTCTCTGCATACTTGCCAACATCTGTCATTCCCTGACTTGCTAATTTTAGCCATTCTGACTGGTGTGAGGTGGTATCTCTGGTTTTGATTTGTATTTCTCTGATGCCCAGTGATGTTGAGCATTTTTTCATGTGTCTGTTGGCCATTTGGATGTTCTCTTTACTGAAATATCTGTTCATATCTTCTGCCCGTTTCCTGATTGGATTATTTGTTTTTTGGGTGTTGAGTTTGAGAAGTTCTTTATAGATTTTGGATACTAACCCTTTATCTGATATGTCATTTGTGAATATCTTCTCCCATTCTGTCAGTTGTCTGGTTTTGTTGACAGTTTCCTTTGCTGTGCAAAAGCTTTTGATCTTGATGAAGTCCCAGTGGTTCATTTTTGCCCTTGATTCCCTTGCCTTTGG
>CM052809.1:88903750-88953505 GCA_028533885.1 Nasua narica | reverse complement strand
TTGAAGAGACTGTCTTTTTTCCATTGAATATTCTTTCCCGCTTTGTCGAAGATTAGTTGACCATAGAGTTGGGGTTCCATTTCTGGGCTCTCTATTCTGTTCCTTTGATCTATGTGTCTGTTTTTGTGCCAGAACCACACTGTCTTGATGATTACAGCTTTGTAATAGAGCTTGAAGTCTAGAATTGTGATGCTGCCAACTTTGGTTTTCTTTTTCAACATTCCTCTGGCTATTTGTGGTCTTCTGTGGTTCCATATAAATTTTAGGATTATTTGTTCCATTTCTTTGAAATAAATTGATGGCTTTTGATAGGGATTGCATTAAATGTATAGATTGCTTTAGGTAGCATAGACATTTTCAAAATATTTGTTCTTCCAACCCATGAGCATGGAACGTTTTTCCATATCTTTGTGTCTTCCTCAATTTCTTTCATGAGCACTTTTTAGTTTTCTGAGAACAGATTCTTTGCCTCTTTGGTTAGGTTTATTCCTAGGTATCTTATGGTTGTGGGTGCAATTGTAAATGGGATTGACTCCTTAATTTCTTTTTTTTTCTGTCTTGCTGTTGGTGTATAGAAATGCAACTGCTTTTTGTGCATTAATTTTATATCCTGACACTTTACTGAATTCCTGTAAGAGTTCTAGCAGTCTGGGAGAGAAGTCTTTTTGGTTTTCCACATAAAGTATCAGATCATCTGCGAAGAGTGAGAGTTTGACTTCTTTGCCAATTTGGATGCCTTTTATTTCTTTTGGTTGTCTGCTTGCTGAGGCTAGGACTTCTAAGACTATGTTGAATAGCAGTGGGGATAGCGGGCATCCCTGCCATGTTCCTGATCTCAGATGATATTGCCATGTTCCTGATCTCAGATGAGAATGATATTCGCTGTGGGTTTTTCATAGATGGCTTTGATGATGTTGAGGAATGTGCCGTCTATGCCGACACTGTGAAGAGTTTTGATCAGGAAAGGATGTTGTACTTTGTCAAATGCTTTTTCAGCATCAGTTGAGAGTACGATATGGTTCTTGTTCTTTCTTTTATTAATGTATTGTATTACATTGATTGATTTGCAGACGTTGAACCAAACTTGCGGCCCAGGAATAAATCCAACTTGGTTGTGGTGAATAATCCTTTTAATGTAATATTGTATCCTATTAGCTAGTATTTTGGTGAGAATTTTTACATCCGTGTTCATCAAGGATATTGGTCTGTAATTCTCCTTTTTGATGGGTTCTTTGGTTTGGGGATCAAGGTAATGCTGGCCTCATAAAATGAGGTTGGCAGTTTCCTTTCTATTTCTATTTTTTGGAACAATTTCAGGAGTATAGGTATTAATTCTTCTTTAAATGTTTGGTAGAATTCCCCTGGGAAGCCATCTGGCCCTGGGCTCTTGTTTTTTGGGAGATTTTTGATTACTGTTTCAATCTCCTTACTGGTTATGGATCTCTTCAGGTTTTCTATTTCTTCCTGGCTCAGTTTTGGTAGTTTGTGTGTCTCTAGGAATGCATCCATTTCTTCCAGATTGTCTAATTTGCTGGCGTATAGTTGATCATAATATGTTCTTATAATTGTTTTTATTTCTTTGGTGTTGGTTGTGATTTCTCCTCTTTCATTCATGATTTTATTAATTTGGGTCCTTTCTCTTTTCTTTTTGATAAGTCTGGCCAAGGGTTTATCAATTTTATTAATTCTTTCAAAGAACCAGCTCCTAGTTTCGTTGATTTGTCCTACTGTTCTTTTGGTTTCTATTTCATTGATTTCTGCTCTGATCTTTATTATTTCTCTTCTTCTGCTGGGTTTAGGTTTTATCTGTTGTTCTTTCTCCACCTCCTTTAGGTCTAGGGTTAGGTTGTGTATTTGAGATCTTTTGTTTCTTGAGAATGGCTTGTATTGCTCTGTATTTTCCTCTCAGGACCACCTTTGCTGTATCCCAGAGATTCTGAACAGTTGTGTTTTCATTTTCATTTGTTTCCATGAATTTTTTTAATTCTTCTTTAATTTCCTGATTAACCCATTCATTCTTTAGTAGGATGCTCTTTAGCCTCCATGTATTTGCATTCTTTCCAACTTTCCCCTTGTGATTGAGTTCTAGTTTCATGGCATTGTGGTATGAAAATATGCAGGGAATGATCCCAATCTTTTGGTACCAGTTGAGACCTGCTTTTTGTCCCAGGATGTGATCTATTCTGGAGAATGTTCCATGTGCACTAGAGGAGAAAGTGTATTCTGTTGCTTTGGGATGGAATGTTCTGAGTATGTCTGTGATGTCCTTCTGGTCCAGTGTGTCATTTAGAGCCTTTATTTCCTTGTTGATCTTTTGCTTGAATGATCTGTCCATTTCGGTGAGAGGGGTATTAAAGTCCCCTACTATTATTGTATTATAGTTGATGTGTTTCTTTGACTTTGTTATTAATTGGTTTTTATAATTGGTTGCTCCCATGTTAGGGGCATAGATATTTAGAATTGTTAGATCTTCTTGTGGGACAGTCTTTTTAACTATGATATGGTGTCCTTCCTCATCTCTTATTATAGTCTTTGGCTTAAAATCTAATTTATCTGATATAAGGATTGCCACCCCAGCTTTCTTGTGATGTCCATTAGCATGGTAAATTGTTTTCCACACCCTTACTTTAAAATTGGAGGTGTCTTTGGCTCTAAGATGAGTTTCTTGTAAACAGCATATCAATGAGTCTTTTTTTTTATGGATTCTGATACTCTGTGTCATTTGATTGGGGCATTTACTCCATTTACATTCAGGGTGACGATTGACAGATATGAATTTAGTGCCATTGTATTGCCTGTAAGGTGACTGTTAACTGTATATTGTCTCTCTTCCATTCTGGTCTCTGTAGCTTTTAGGCTCTCTCTTTGCTTTGAGGACCCCTTTCAATATTTCCTTTAGGGCTGGTTTGGTGTTTGCAAATTCCTTTAGTTTTTGTTTGTCCTGAAAGCTTTTTATCTCTCCATCTATTTTCAGTGACAGCCTAGCTGGATATAGTAATCTTGGCTGCATATTTTTCTCATTTAGGGTTCTGAATATATCATGCCAGTCCTTTCTGGCCTGCCAGGTCTCTGTGTATAGGTCTGCTGCCAATCTAACATTTCTCCCCCACGCTGCTCTCAGGATTTTCTCTTTGTTACTAACACTTGTAAGTTTTACTTTTAGATGATGGGGTGTAGACCTATTTTTATTGATTTTGAGAGGGGTTCTCTGTCCCTCCAGGATTTTGATGTGTGTTCCCTTCTGCAGATTAGGATAATTCTCTACAATAATTTGCTCCAATATACCTTCCTCCCCTTTCTTTCTTCTTCTTCTGGGATCCCAATTATTCTAATATTGTTGCATCTTATGGTATCTCTTATGTCTCAAATTCTCCCCTCGTGGTCCAATAGTTGTTTGTCTCTCTTTTTCTCAGCTTCTTTATTCTCTGTCATTTGGTCTTCTATATCACTAATTCTTTCTTCTGCCTCATTTATTCTAGCAGTAAGAGCCTCCACTTTTGATTGAACCTCAATAGTAACTTTTTTTATTTGAACTTGGTTAGATTTTAGTTCTTTTATTTCTCCAGAAAGGGATTTTATTTCTCCAGAAAGGGATTCTTTAATATCTTCCATGCTTTTTTCGAGCCCAGCTAGCACCTTGATAACTATCATTTTGATTTTTATTTCTGACATATTACTAATGTCTGTATTAACTAGGTCTCTAGCTTTCAGTACTCTCTTTTGTTCTTTTTTTTGTGGTGAGTTTTTTCACCTTGTCACTTTATCGAGCTAAGAATAGATGAGTGAGAGAGAAAAATACTCTGAAGTTTCACAGTTTTCACTGATTGATGAACTTGGTCTTGGCTAGATAGTTTCACTGATCTTCTGGGGGAGGGGCCTTTTGCCTTTATTCTCAAATGTCTTTGCGGGGGGGGGGGTGGAATTGCCCCTCCCTTGCCAGGGGATGGGCCAAGCAATTCTTTCAGGTTCGCTTTCCAGAGTCTTTGTTCCCTGAGTGCTTTCTGTACCGCCCTGGAGGCCAGGAATGCAAATGGCAGTCTCCCAGTCTCTGGCTGGAGGAGCCAAGTGCTCGGGGCCCCACTCCGAACCCAGCAGATTTCTGCTGCACACTTCCATGCCGCTCCTCCTGGAGAAGGAAGGAGGGGGTCTCTACAGAGCTGCCTCCTGTGGGGGTCCCTGCTGGAAGAGCCATGACCAGATTGTGCCTCGGATCATGGTCCACAGTAAGTCCAAGCTCAAAGCGCACTGTGTGGCTCCTTCTCTGCTGCCGGCTTCTCTACCCCAATACCTGGGAGCTCTGCAGCACTCAGACTCCCACGGTCCCTTTGTGACTTCATGGGTCCTGAAACCACACTGTTTCCATGAGGGCTAACCCTCCCAACCCGGCATAGCCTCTAGAGCGATCTCTCATAGGAACAGACTCTAAAAGTTCCAATTCTGTGCTCTGAGGCTCTGCGGCTGCAGGGAGCCGGCCCCTCCCCCCTCGGTCTATCTTCTCATCACTTTGGAGTCACTTTTCCAAACATCCTACCTTTCGGAAATTGGTCAATCTTCTGCTCCTAGAATTGTAGTTCTTCCTCTCTTCTCTCTCCTGTTGAGTATGCTGGCTTTTAGAATAGTTTGATAACTATCTAGATGGCCTTCTGGGATCCGACTCTAACTCAACCTCCTACTTCTCCACCATCTTGCTCCAATCCCCTATTAATTATATATTATAAAAAAGAGATTTAGATTTACTAAATTACTACTTGTTATGATTTCTTATTATGTTACTGGGTTTTTTCCCCATTAATCTTGTCTCTTTATTTCCCTTCTTGCATTTCCTTTGGTTTATTTTTCTGGGGTTTTTTGTTTTTGTTTTTGTTTTTAGGGTTTTTTTTATTATCGTTTAAGTTGAAAATTTTATTTTTATTCTTTAATTTATCCTAATAAAAGTTTAATACTATGAGCTTTCCTCTCATTACTCCTTTAAATGGACCACATAGATTCTATTATGTAGCTTTGTTTTGTTTTCTTAAAATTTTATAATTTTTGTTTCTCTTTTTAGTTTAGTCTTTTAATAGAGGTTTTGTATTAATTTTCAATTGAAGAGTTGTTGTTTCTATTTTCTAGATTCAGTTGCTTTGTAATCAGGTTGTCTATATTACTTTTCCTTGTGGAACTTACAACTCAGTGTGATCCTAGGATATGATCAATTGGCAAATTTCCACTGTTCTTGAAAAGGTGTATTCTCTGTAATAAGGGTCTAAATTTGAATATATATTCATAATATTTATCTTTATGTTGTTTAGATTTTCCATCTCTTTAGTTATGTTTGTTGTTTATCTCATTTGTTGTGTATTTTGATCTGTTGTGTGCTGAGAGTGGTATATTAAAATGTCTTATCTTTCTATTATTACTGTGTTTCTGCTAAATCTCCTTGCATCTCCTGTAGCTTTGCTTCATAATGCTGCTACATTTCATAAGTATAATATATCCCTTGTTAAATGTGGGTTACTCTATTTTTTTAAAATAGACATCAGTACCTCTTCTCTTTTATTATTTAACAAATCTTTATCAAATGGCTGTTTTGCTATAAGAAGGGCATATACAGTATGTATATAACAAAGGTCTTGCCTTCAATGAATTTTCAGTCTCCAAAAATATCTTCAGGGATAGCGTACTATTTACTTATGGAATAAAAATAAAATTCTAAAAGATAAAAAATAAATGCATCAATAACAAGAACAGCAAAAGCTTCTGTTAGTATATAACATGGTAAAAAAAAAACACAAAAAACAAATAACAGTAGACTGCTTTTATTTTGAGGATTCACAGGAGGAGAATGTTGGATTCCTCATATCTAGTCCACTGAAAAAATCTTTGGAAAAATGATTGCTAGCTGCAAGAAAACCATAAGTAAATTATTAAATAAACCTATAATGGGTCTGAACAGAGATGAGTAAATCATGAATTAGAATAGAGAAATCAAAGATAATATAAAAAGAATCACCATTGAATCTATAAGATCAATTGGACTTTTTGAATATTCATATAAATATTGTATAATGAAGTAGAGGTGGCTATTGAAGGAAGAATTGAAAAGAAAAAATATGAAGGAGTTCATGATATGACTATTTTAAGATAAAGATATTTATATCTTAATCTTAGATACACATTTATATAAAACATGTTTTAGTATGTTTTATACTTAAATAATGTAGTTTATATTTGTAATGTCTATTTAAATGTATAGAGTTAAATACATGTGTAATAAAGGTTTATATATATTTACATGTATATTTGTGTAGATCCATGCATGTACTGTGAGGTCACCATAAAATTAATGTTAAATGGTAGAAAAACAAGAACAAACCCATTTAGAAATCATGGTTAAGATTCAGAAACATTACATCAAATGAGAAGCACAAATGCTCTAAAAAGGACCTAAAGACTTTCCATTTCAAGGATGAGCAAGGATGATAGCTGGCCATTGCTATTCTGGCTCCTCAAGCACTTCCTTGTCTGAAGAAGATGGTTGCATTATAGTTGCCCCTCTTTTTTTCTTTCCTTTCTTTCTTTCTTTCTTTCTTTCTTTCTTTCTTCCTTCCTTCCTTCCTTCCTTCCTTCCTTCCTTCCTTCCTTCCTTTCTTGCAAGTAAGTACTACTTAACCATACCAGCAAATCCCTGCTTGTTTACTACAAGGGTGAGTGAACTGTAGGCAGACTACCCACAAGAGCTATCTCCTTTGCTGGACATGTTTTGGGGTCTGTTGGAAGCCTTACTTTTGGAAAAACAACTATATAAATAGGTTCCAAAGATATATTTATTTTTTATTTAACATGATATTTAATGTTATGGAATACATAAATTGAGCATGCTATGGATTTGAACTATAAAATTAATGGATGTTTCAATGAACACATATTTTAGCATCTTTCAGATTTAAAACTTAAAAGAAAAAATGCCCTCTTCATTAAATACATTGGGGGTACTGTTTATATTCCATCCATTTAAAATAATTTTTAAATGATCTGCAGTAAATAAACATTGCATATAAGTACATATTTTTGCATTTGAAAATGTATTCCATATTATAAACAGAGGGTTAAATGTTAGGGTTTTGAGGTGAATCTAAAAGATACCAGTAGTATTTATTGTTAAATATTTATGAGCCCACTGGTAAGGACAAATCATTTTCCTAATCTATTTCACTAATAGAAATTATTTATAAGTACATCATTAATTATTGATATTTTCCTGGCATTATGTTTGCATTAATTATTTAAAAATATATAATTATCTATTAAATCATCTAAATATGATTTAACTTCATTTATCTTTTGTAACACAAATAGCAAGTTGATCATTAACTACAGTCATATAAAACAAGGTATTCTGCTATAACAAGCTTGAGTATTTAGAAAGAGTAGTGACAAGAGCTTGCTTATCTATCTTTTCATGGAATATTTGTGTGGTATAATTAATTTTCTTAAAGTTTCTGGAGTTTCAGCCCTGCAAGTCTTTTGTCCACTGGTTACTATATACCCTAAGGTCTCTGGCATGTAGAAAGCAAATTTCTTTCTACAAGTTGCCAATTAACTCCATGCCCTCAGAGCCAAATGCCTTTCTATATATAGCAAATAAAGACTGATTTTTGTTCTGGGAAACACCAAACATTCTCACTGGAAACTTGAGGAAGACTTACTGCTGAACAAAATGAATATCATGGCAACTTTATCCTACCTCAGTTAGTATGCTCACATCTTGGATATTATATCATGAGTATTCCAGAGTATCATGGTCTGGAAATTGTACCTGTAATTATAATCCAAACATAAAAGTATTAAGATGATATTATTGTCCAAGTATCTTGGTCTGCAAAAATAAAAAAAAAAAATGGGGGGAAGCCTGTTAATAAGATCTGTTTAGAAAGATTCCATGTTTAGAATACTGAAAAGTTATCAGATCATTCATTTTAAATAGAAAAATACTGGGCGCTTGGGTGGCTCAGTTGGTTAAGTGACTGCCTTCAGCTGTCCTGATCCTGGAGTCCCGGGATTGATTCCCACTTGGGGCTCCCAGCTCCACGGGGAGTCTGCTTTTCTCTCTGACCTTCTCCCCTCTCATGCTCTTTCTTGCTGGCTCTCAAATAAATAAGTAAATAAATCTTTTTTTTAATTAAATAAATAAATAAATAAATAGAAAAATACTTTGTGAACTTTATACATCTTTGATAATGAGCCAAAGTAAGAATAAAAATAATGTGAATTGTAAGTGCAATCATCAATTTAAAAATCTTTGAGCTGTGGGGCACCTGGGTGGCTCAGTTTGTGGAACAGATGACTTTTTTTTTTGTAAATTATGTTATATTAGTTACTATATAGTGCATCATTATTTTTTGATGTAGTGTCCCATGATTCATTGTTTGCATATAACACCCAGTGCTCCATGCAATCCATGCCCTTACTTAATACCCATCACCCAGCCAACCCATCCTCCCACACCCCTCCCTTCTAAATCCCTCAGTTTGTTGGAGTCCACAGTCTCTCATGGTTCGTCCCCCACTCCTATTCCCCCCTTCATTTTTTCTTTCCTTCTCCTAATGTCCTCCATGTTATTCCTTACGTTTGACAAATAAATGAGACCATATGATAATTGACCATCTCTGCTTGACTTACTTCACTTGGCATAGTGTCCTCCAGTCCTCTCCATGTTGATGCAAAAGTTGGGTATTCATCCTTTCTGATGGCTGAGTAATATCCCATTGCATATATGGACCACATCTTCTTTATCCATTAGTCTATTGAAGGGCATCTCAGCTCTTTTCACAGTTTCTATTGTAGACATTGCTGCTATGAACATTGGAGTGCTTATGGCCCCTCTTCACTACACCTGTATCTCTGAGGTAAATATGCAGTAGTGTAATTGCTGGGTCATAGGATAGCCCTATTTTAATTTTTTTTTTTCAGGAATGTCCACACTGTTTTCCAGACCAGAATGTCTAACTCTTGATTTTGGCTCAGGTCATGATCTCAGAGTCCGGGATTGAGCCCTGTTTTAGGCTATGTGCTCAGTAGGGAGTGTGCTTGAGGGTTCTCTTTCCATCTCCAGAAGGCCCTCTCTGCAACCTTGTGGGTTCTCTCTCTCTCAAATAAATAAATCTTAAAACAAACAAACAAAACAAAAAACCTTTGAGCTGCAATTTCCAATTATCACAATCTTTTCTTACAGATTATTATGGGCTTAGTTGAGTCCTTTCAATATTCATATGTTGATTTCCTAATCCCTTAGTACCTCAGAAAATGACTGTATTAGAGATAGAGTCTTTAAGGAGGTAATTAAATTAAAATGAGGTTAAGATGGGGGTCCCTAACCCAATGTGACTGGTATATTTATAAAAGAAAATTAGGACACACACACAGACACACACCATGTACAAACAAATGAAGAAGATGGCCATCTACAAGTTAGGGAAAAGGCTTCAAAAGAAACCAACTCTGCCGAAAATCTGGATTTTAGACTTCTATCTCCCAGAATTATGAGAAAGTAAATTTTTGTTGTTTAAGCTACTTAGCCTTTTTTAGGGCAACCCTCACAAACTAATTAACAGACCTTATCGTTTTGATCTTCTCATCACAAATCCCAGTTTGTATTCTGCATGTACAATTCTAATTGTTTAGATCCAGGGACTTCTAATGGGACACTGAAGCAAGAATTGGAAGCAGTTATATAAGCAAGACAGCTTCTTTATAGAGTAGTAGCTGTGGAAATAGGGTTCAGATTTTAATTGCTTACCACTTTGGCTTTGGGTAAAAATACCATTTTTAATATTTAGTTTAAGGAAGACAGTTTATGCAAATAAGCTCCTTGAATGCTTTATTAATGGAGTCTTTCTACAACCTTTCCTGACAGCCTGGATACCATTGGGTATTGAAGTTAATCTGAAGGTTAAACCTCCCTGTAGATTTCTAAAGGGAAGCATTAATATGGCCCCAAACTAGAATTCTTAGTGGGGGAGGGGGGTAGGGAGGAAGAAAATAGAAAACCTCTTATTTTCAAAACATTAACCTGGTGTAAGAGATCTATGTATCTATTTCTATATTTATATCTATAGGAGTTGCATAAATAAGCTTATGGACTACCACAAAGTACTATAGCCCCAAGTTTGTCAATTTGATGGTTTGTGCTAGGATAATCTTGACCCCCCCCCCCAACTGCCTTATAATTTTTGAACCTGCAATTAAACATACTAAGTATGCAGAGCTGTGTACTGATTTTCAGCTTTGCAGTTTCAGGTTACAAATGTTGAAAAAATGTTAACAGCTTCCATAGCAAGATGACCCAAGGGGACACTTTAGGACAATGGGAGCTACTGTGCATAAGAAACAGGGCTGATGGCAACATGTGTATCTTTTTAATTTGAGGATTATGTTGGAAATGAAACAAAATCTCTGAGGTGAACAAATACTTTTGCTAGAGTACTTAACCCTAACTGTGAAACTAGCATAAATTACCTGATTGTTATTAACTGGTGTTAAACTTTCCTGCACTTTTAACACCTATTATTTTGGAAACTATGTGGTTTTTTTTTTCCATGTGTTCATGGGTGATTAGATTGTCCCTTTATATTTAACATTTTAAAATCATATGCATTGAGTATTTACCAACTTACCAATATAGTCATTAAAAATGTAGGTGAGTAGTAATTAGGACTCAGCCCAACACTTATAAAAGACAGTTGCCTAAATTTCAGCAATAAGTTAGAGGGATTATATTACATAGTCTGTTCCAGACAACAACATTTGTCTGGAACAACAACACAAATTTCATAATTTTTTTTTAAATTGGATGGCAATACAGAGTATGCAAGCCACACATGTAGTCACAGAACACCATAACATTTGGGCATTTGGGAAATCTTTTTGTTGTATCAGTAGAAAATTTTTCTCTGCACTTGAATCCAATTTTCAAATATCGATTGAATCCTAATGTGATGGGACAAAATTCTTCATTACGAGGTAACTTTAACCAAAGTCTTGAAAGAATGAAACATTTTAGCACTATGACAAATTATTTCTACATACAAATCTTTAGACCAAAGTGTTGTGGAAGTCAGATTATTCCTAAATCTCTAAAAATGTCAGTGCTTAGATAATACCACAAATACAGTGAAGGTAGTCCTTTTTCTGAATATGTACATTATAAATTATAAATATATATATATATATATATATATATATATATATATATAAATTTAAAAGTCTGAAATTGCTATGAACGTTCCAAACCTCACTGAGTTTTTTTAGAAAACACTGTAAGCTAATAAGCTAGTACCTGGGCAAATGTGACATTAATTTATTAAACATAAAACAATGGAATATTTTCAGCTTCATCAGTTCTAACTTGTCAAGGTCCTCTAGGACACTGAAGTTAGATACAATGCCATAAGCATGTAATCAAACATTATTTCAAACACTGCTTTTTAAATATCTGTTTCCTAAATAATTTTCAGAATTGTTAGATCATTTGAAGGGACAGTGGGTGGTATTAGAGTGTCCTTAGGCACCCTTTGAATGTTGCTTAAAGAAAAATAGTATCCACCTGGCTCCAGAATTTCTCAACTACCGCTCTCTTCCAATCAAAAGAATTTAGAGAAGATCATAGCTATAAAGAAACACAATAAACTGGAAGCAAAGTTGTCTTCAAAGGAGGGAAACAATTAAAAAGCATGGATGTAAAGAAGATTTGATTTTCACTGGAAACCTTGAATCTTTAAATTTTGCTCCATGTACGTAATGCCTACTTTTAAATTCTTAATATATTTTTATGAAGAAAAAGCCAGAAGTCAGTATTTGAATGTGACTCTCTCAATTATAAGTCTTAACAACTGATTAATACTTTTAAGAAATATAAGTATCACAATTCCAGATTTCAAGATACTAGTACAAAACTATAGTAATCAAAACAGTATGGTACTGGCACAAAAATAGACATATAAGTCAATAGAACAGAACAGAGAGCACAGAAATAAACTCATCATATGGTCAGCTAATCTCTGAAAAAGGAGGTAAGAATATGTATAGGGAAAAAGACAATTTCTTCAATAAATGGTGTTGGGAAAATTAGACAGCTGCTACATGTAAAATAAACTGGACCATTTTCTTAAGGCATACACAAAAATAAACTCAAATGGATTAAGGACCTAAACGTGAG
The DNA here is from genome assembly GCA_028533885.1 of Nasua narica. Lineage (NCBI taxonomy): Eukaryota > Metazoa > Chordata > Mammalia > Carnivora > Procyonidae > Nasua > Nasua narica. The sequence continues at coordinate 88,941,309 of CM052809.1, read as the reverse complement.
ACCTGAAACCATAAAATTCCTAAGAGAGAACACAGTAGCAATCTCACCGACACTGGCCATAGCAACATTTTTCTAGTTATGTCTCCTGAGACAAGGGAAACAAAAGCGAAAATAAACTATTAGAACTACATCAAAATAAAAAACTTCTGCACAGCAAAGGAAACAATCAACAAAACTAAAAGACAGCCTGCTGAATGGAAGAATATATTTGCACATGACATCTGATAAAGGGTTAGTATCCAAAATATATGAAGAACTTATACAAAACACCCAAATTCAAATAATCCAATTAAAAATGGACAGAAGACATGAATATACATTTCTCCAAAGAAGATCTACAGATGGTCAAAAGGCATACTAAAAGATGCTCAGCATCACTCATCAGGGAAATGCAATCACCTCACACTTAACAGAATGGTTAAAATCAGAAGCACAAGAAACAAGTATTGGCAAGAATGTGGAGGAAAGGAACCTTTATGTACTGTGGGGTGGGAATGCAAACTGGTACAACCACTGTGGAAAACAGTATGGAGTTTCCTCAAAAAAATTAAAACTAGAATTATCTTATGATCCAGTAATCCTACTACTGGGTATTTACCCAAATAATGCAAAAATATTAACTGGAAAAGGTACATGCATCCCTATGTTTATTGCAGCTTTACTTGCCTCAGGAAAATTATGAAGCAGTCTAGGTTTTCATTGATAGAAAAATGGATAAAGAAGATGAGGTGTATATATACACACACACACACACACACACAATGAATACATATATACAATACAACATATATGTATGTATATTGACCATATATATACTATATATAATATATATAGTACATATATGTGAACATATATTGTATGTATACAATATAATATATACTACACACACACACACAATGAAACATTACTCAGCATAAAAAATAAAGGTATCTTGCCATTTATAACAACATGGATGGATCTAGAGGGTATAATGCTAAGTGAAATAAGTCAATCAGATAAGACAAATGCTATATAATTTCACTTAAATCCAGAACGTACAAAACAAAAAAGAGACATTCCAAGGAACAGATTTTTAACTATAGAGAATAAAACTGATGGTTACTAAAGAGGAGGCAATTGGAGTGGATGGGCAAAATAGGTGAAGGGGAATAAGATATACTTTTGATGGGCAGTGAGAAATATATAGATGTGTGAATCACTATATTGTAGTGATTGTGTTAACTATATAGGAATTTAAATTTTAAAAATAATGAAACCCCCTTTCTAAAAGGGTAGAAAATTAAAAATAATAACTCAGAAAATATATATTGATTTTCTATATCACAGCAAGAACCAACACTATTCTAGTCAAGTAAAACATTCATTAACCAAATCTCGTCTATGGTCTGCAAGTTGAAAACCTCTGATTTAAACTAATGAGATATGGATGTTCCCACAAGGAGGCAATAAAAGATAGTTCTGAAGGACTGATGCCTTGACAAATTGCTGAATTTTATACAGACCTTTGTGTGGTATATGTGTTAGGGGTAAGAGAGAGGGAGAGTTGCCTTCTAAACTATATTAGATCAGGGTGATTATAATCAGAATGATTTCAAATGATGTAGCAATATCAGTACTTCCATCCAGAAATTGGTAGGTGAGGACAGATACAAAGAATACAAATAGCAACAATCCAGTGGTTGAGATACATGTGTGTACATATACATATATATGTATGTATGTGTGTGTATGGAATGGACTAGAAGAATATGTAGTATACAGCCCCCAATAATAAGAAATGATTAGATTCGAGAAAATAAACTTCTGTGTAAATACTGTTTATTACTCAATCACCACTGTTCTAATTTCTAGTAGTTATATTAAGGTCATATTATTAGTCTGTCAGGATTCTCAGTGTTGTACCTGTATTATCTGATTTAATTCTTATGACTACTTCAGAATAGATACTATTTTATATCATATAAAGAATGAGGAAAATGAAGCTTAGCAAGATTAGGTACTTTACTAACAGGGATTCCTGAACATAAATTATGAAATTTCTGTTCCTAACCATTTAACCATGTTTTTCTTATAAGTGATAGGAAGCAGTATATTTCAATTGGTCATGAGAGGATTTTTCAAAATTTGTCGGGTTTTTTATTTGTTTTTGTTTTTTTTAGCATTTGACTAGGTATACACTCCCAGTTCCCAGTCTACATAGGACTCCCTCTTAAGTTACATTTGTTGGTTCATATATTGATGCTACCTGACTTTCAGACCGTTGCTATTGTTCTTTCTAATCTGTCCTACAAATGTGGCAGATAATTATAGGATATTAAATAGTAAAATCACCTAGTCTGCATATCATGGCATATGATAGATAATAAGTTTGTTTCCCTTTATTTTCTTGAAAGTGGGATATTTATAGACCATGTTACTATTTGGGTAAAATTGGGGAATGTACTTCAATTCTCTTAGGCCTGTTTTTTTGTAATATGGGGAGTTTGAGCAAGGAAATCCTATTTGAGTTTTAAAACAACTGATTTATTCTGTTACCCAATATTAGAGTGACACACATCTGGCTTGTTCCTACAATTTGTACTTGAATTTAAAATTCACGTAGGTTTTATGCTATGATCCTTCCAAGTTGATTTTTTTCAAAGTTACATGCTGCGTTTGTACACCAGGGAAGTTTACATTTATGCGTCATGCATATGCAGACATCATAGGTGTTTGTAGATCATCAACATGGGCACCCACATTTCAAACTGGAGGCATGAAATCATAGATTTCGTTGTCAGTTTGAACAAGTATGGAGAATCAGGGAAAACACTGTGATTTCTTAAGTTTTTAATTTCTTTAATTCTAGAACTGATAAGCAGAAGAAATAAGTAGATTTTTAGACAGAAGGGTAAAGCAAAATACAATTTCTATTGTATTCCTGTGTAATAAAATAGCACAGACTTGAGACTTAAAAGAACATCACTTATTACATCATAACTCCATAGATGAGAAGTCTGGTTATAGGCTAACTGAGTCTTACTCAGAGTTTTATCGGACCACAGTAATGGTGCTGATTAGATTTATATTTTCATCTGAGGCTCAGAGTCCCTTTGCAGTCTCACTGGTTGTTGACAGAATTCATTTCCTTTCAGTTCTATCAGTGAGGACCCCATTTACTTGCTGCTTGTTTTCAACTTATAGGGGCATCCTGCTGTTCTGTGCCATGTGAGACTCCCCCAAACATGTAATTTTACTCATTTTAGGACCAACAGGAGAGCATTCATTGCAGCTTAAGAACTCTGACTTCTTTCCCTCCTCTCTCACCTCTAGATCATGTTTTAAAACTCATCCGATAAGGCCTACCTATACTCAAGGGGAGGGGATTATACAGGGCATGCACACCAAGCAGCAAGAATTTTGGTGTCCGTATTAGAATGTGCCTTTTACAGCAGTAAAATTAAAAAGCATCTTGCTATAGGAACCCCAACAATGTTGTTAGTGTTTTTCTCAAGTTACTTTTACCAAGAGTAAAATGGAATACTGTGTTTGGGTTTGATTGCTTCATGAGACTCATTCATACAGATGTCAAAATATCTGTTGTGTGTATCTATTTATACTGTTTTTAATGCAAAATAAAATAATACAATTATGCATTATAATAAAAACAAAAATATTATAAAATCATAAAATGTTATTTTATAAAATAAAAACTTTTGCCATGTCCAGAATGTCCAGTGAATACAGTTTTTCTTTTCATTTGTAACCAATATTTAAATTAGATTAGATTTGACACAGAATTTCCTTACATGGCAATATACATTTCACATAGGTTAAAAGTTAAGTATTTCATCTAACAAGTTAGTTATATTTTGCATGACACTTTGAATAACTGCTATTGATTCTTGATTACATTAATATCAATATTTATGGTGCCATAAACAATGTTTACAACACTGTAATTGATAAGACTATTAATGCTACCTACTAGTAGGACCTGCAATTATGTTGCTATAAATGTAATTTATGTTATAGTAATGATATCTAACTTTCATCCTAGTGCTTGAATCCATAAAGCAAAAATGTGTTTTTTACACCAAAACTGGTGACTAATACAATTTTTAAAAAGAAATTTGTTTAATTGGCAAAAAGATACTCCTGCATTTTTTTTTCCTCTTTAGACCTTATCAGCTCAATTTTTTGTGGTTGTTACCTATTCTTTCCATTATCTGCATGACTGTCCTAGCATTAGCTGGTGTAAAAAAATAAATAAATAAAACATGTGTTCTAGTAATTCCATAACTTCAGGTTTTTCTAATTTTTTACCTGATATATATTTGATAGATATTTAATAAATTATGTATTAGGATTTCCCCTTGGCTTATTTATAATGTAATGAGACAGAATAACAACTTGTGGTTTGGTATTCAAAATCTTTTTTCTATTTTGGTTCATTTTGTTTTTAGAGTATTAAATGCTATTTTCAGAGAATAATTTATCATCAAGGAGAAAAGGATAAGTAATTTTTTAGAAGTCTGTCCCTTGGGCGCCTGGGTGGCTCAGTTGGTTGGGCGACTGCCTTCGGCTCAGGTCATGTCATTTTATATATGACAATCCCGGAGTCCTGGGATTGAGTCCTGCATCGGACTCCTAGCTCCATGGAGAGTTTGCTTCTCCCTCTGACCTTCTCCCCTCTCATGCTCTCTCTCGCTCTATCTCTCTCAAATAAAGAAAGAAAATCTTTAAAAAAAAAAAAAGTCTGTCCCTCAGTTTATAGGAGCAACCCTACTCTGAAATCAAATTCATAGTATGATTTTGATAAAACAAACCTCTGAAAAAGGTGAATTAAATCTCAGATTCTTCTCTGTTTTAAATAATCTTATTGACCAATCATACTATTTTCTTAAGGGAACTGTTTTCTTCCTTCCATTTCTCTCCCATCCCTTTCCACAAATGACTGACAAAAAATCAATTAATTAAAAAAATGCATTCATTGAATTGTCTCTTTCTAAAAGCTGTTTGGAATACTTTAGAGTGCAATATATTTAAGTAATTATAGAAAGAAAAAAATGCACAAAAAACAAACAAAAATTATATTTTCCCTTTTTTCTCTCCTCAATAGATATCTCCCAATAGTATAATTTTCTTCTTAACATTAGAAGGGGATTTTTTTTCCCACAGACCAAAATAATGAGATCTTAAAATAATGAGATGCTTAAAATTTTATATGTATAAATCTTGCTACCTATTCTTTCAGTGTTTTAGTGGATTACTTATTCAGTACTTGCCCACCTTAAACGTATAGTTTTTCTGATTCAGGGTGTAGATTTTCTGATTTCAAAATAAATTTATTTTCATAAAATTATATTTGATTTAAACATAAGTTTTGAATATTTTTATTCATTTTGTTAATAATAAATATTGGGGTGCCTGGCTGACTCAGTCTGTAGAGCATGTGACTCTTGATCTTGGGGTCATGAGTTTGAGCCCCACATTGGGCATAGAGCTTAGTAAAAAGAAAATTGATAATAAATATCATCATGGGATTAGACTGAATAATTTTTTTTCTTTTTAAATAGTTCTAGGTCAATAACAAAACACAGAAGTAGGTTAGTCAAGAAAAGACTATAACCAATAAAATTAATTAGTGTAAAAATCACATTTTGCTGTGGTTTTGTTTTAAAATTCTAATTTGTTGAAATTTGGGGGGAAATAGCAAAGGAAGAAAGGGAACAAAAGTGTTGAGCATCAAGTCTGATATCATCATAAAGAGTTCTAGTTATCAACATGCATGAAATGTATATGCTGTGGAAATATAAGACTATTGTCCAGCCTGAGTTTTGAGGAATTATGGCATGATGCAAGGAAGAATTCAGTTAAAGATAAGTTAAGTCAGTGTTTATGTTGAGTAATGCCCCCCAAAAAACACTTACCTGCAGGATTGAGGGATGTGTTAAGTAAAAAATTAAACAAAATAAATCTTTCCACAGGATATCAAAGAAATAAGTAAGGTTAAGTAGCTAGAATTGTCCGTTACCCCAAATTTATGTAGTGAGAGTCCATTAATCTCAAATAAGGGGATTCATACTCTATTTAATAAGATATCACATGGAGTTCCCTTTCCATTTACAGTATGTTCCTAAAGGTGAAAACAGCAGGAAAATGAAATTACTCCATTTACTGGAATTACAGCTGCTTTTGTATAAAACTTTAATCATTTTATATATGACAACCTTGTGCTTAATGTTTTTAGAATATTCTTCATAAAACATTATTTAGCAAAAGCATACTCTCCCACTGAGCACATCGCTGCTTTCAATGGCTGTGCTAATCTAGTTTGAATATATGCGGCGTTTAATCTTAATTATGATGCTGAAGTCTATACAATGTTAATTATTCATTTCACATGCTCCCTCCACTTTATTGTAACTCCTAATTTGCTTAACAAAGTGTAGCTTTTAATTAGTACTGTGGAACTGTTGGGGTGTTGGGGCAACGTGATGTTTTGAGTGTGTGTGTGTGTGTGTGTGTGTGTGTGTGTATCTGTCTGTCTTTCGTCTGTCTATCCCTGCATGTACTTTCTGTTGGTTTGGCAATACGTGTGAGAGCACTGTTGGATTCAGAGAAGTCAAAAAGTTCTTAAATCAAATTTAATTTAATTCAAATCAAATTCTGTTTTTTAAAAGTTGAAAAGGAAAAACAAAAAGACACACATGGTTAGGATTTTAATAGTGAATGATAGTTGGACTGTAAGTACTGTGTATTCAGCTCTTTAAATATGAACTGAAGAACACATGCATACATAAACATGCAGAGAAAATTAAACATTCATTTTTTACCTACACACACTGAATAGCCAACTGAAATAATTTATTCAACTGGTGATGATTATGTTTTATTAAACTCTGAGATACGGTAGAAAATTACATGATACAAAATGCTGTTTTCAAAAAAAATTTAAATGCTTGTACTTCCCAATGTTTCCCTAATTTCTGTTATTTTTGGATTTTAATATCACATATATAACAATTTTAATATACTTTTTAAATAATTAATTTTAAAAATTTAACATTTAAAAATTCAAAAATGCTTCAAAATAAAACTTTGTATCCTGCCTTAAAAGGAAATCATTTCTGTGAAATGTAAGTAACCAGGAAAGTATTAGAAGTTTTTTCATGTATCACCTATCAACATAAAACCACCAGAGGATCCATTCTATAGCCTTTTAAACAGTATACACACTGACTTAGAACTGTAGGCATGAAGTCAAGAATCTCTAAGTTATGCTTTGGTTAAGCTGCTTACAAAGACAAGGGATCTTGAATGTTTCATATACATTCAGTGTAAATTTTGAGAAAGGTCATTTAAAAACTGAAACAAGTGTTGCCTGGCTGGCTCAGGCCGTTGAACATATATGCCTTTGCGTCAGGCCATGATCTCAGGGTCCTGGGATAAAGCCCTGCCTCGGGCTCTGTGCTCAGCGGAGAGCCTGCTTCTTCCTCTCCTCCCCGCTCATGCTTGCTCATGCTCACTCATCTCACTTATGTTCTCTGTCGCTATCTTTCTCTCTCTCAAATAAATAAATAAACACTGAAACCAAAAACTCCATAAAATCATAAAGATCCCTATTGCTAATTTTGTATACTGAAGTTCTGTATACAAATGTGAATTTATGGTTGTGATTATGTGATCATAAAACTTATTTTAACTTAATTTAAAACTTAATAAGTTTTAAATATATATTCACACACACATCTAGATTGACTTATGAATACATAAAGGTCTGTAATAGCCTAGTTTTTGTTATGCTCCTCTTTCATAAAGAATTCAAATAGGTTTGGCAAATAAATTAACAAAAACAATTAGTTTTGCCCTTAAAAGTAGTAGAATTAGCACCTGTATTTCTCTGATTTGGGGGATTATACCAATTCCTGTGGTAGTCTTCAACTTCTTATAAGGTACTATTTTATTCATTTATTAAATCTCTTTTAAAAAATCAAGTATAATTTTCATATCCTTAGTGCCATTTATAATGTTTATAATAATAATAGCTACAATTCATTGAACTGTCTCTTTTAATTTTTACAACTACCATGTAAGGGAGCTTACGTGATTACTTCCACTTTACAGGTGAAGAAACTAGAAGCTTGAGAGAAATTAGTGACTTATATAAGGTTACCTGAGATAACAACCCAGATTCCCTCACACCCTAAGCTCTCACTGCTCTCCTCTTCTGTCTCATTGTTACTCAGTTTTAATGCACATTTCTGTGTCTCACTCACATTCTCTCAATGTGGTAAAACCCCATTATCAGGGGCCCTTGGGTGGTGCAGTTGGTTGAGCGACTGCCTTCAGCTCGGGTCATGATCCCGGAGTCCCGGGATCGAGTCCCACATCGGGTTCCCAGCTCCATGGGGAGTCCGCTTCTCACTCTGACTTTCTCCCTTCTCATGCTCTCTCTCACTCTCTCTCTTTCCTAATAAATAAATAAATAAAATCTTAAAAAAAAACAAACCCATTTTCAACTGTGGTACTCTTTGATCTCATTTCCCTTCCCATGCCATTTACTCATAGATTAAATCTTACTTTTGTATCAAAAGAACAACTGCATTAAAATAAATGACAATGTATGATTAAGAATATTGCTACAGTTTGGTAAAAGTTTCAACAAAGAAAAAATTCATCTGAGAGGAGAGAGTAAATGTTATATCCTACTATAAGGATAGTACATTTTAAGACTTTGGTCTGATCAACAGCAGACAGACTTATTTCCTCTACTGCTTTGTTCTGAATTAAATCAAATAAGACACGAGTGGCCTTATGCTACACGCAGCTAAGCTCTCTGTGCTTAAACCTCTTCTCTGCCACTTACCAGCTAAGTAATTTCAGGAAATTTATGCAACTTGTTACGTACCTCAATTTCTTCATCTATATAATTGATATAATAGTTCCTACCTCACAAAATTGCCTGGGGGATGAAACCTTGTAATATATGCAAAGCACCAGACAGGTAACTGGACCGTGTGCTTTCTGCATAAGTGTTTGCTTTTATTTTTTATTAAAAAGGTATGTCTTAGAGTTTATGAAAAACACTATTATTATAAAATACACAATGTTTCATGTACTAACTGGTAAGAAGAGCCCCCACAGAATATTCTTTGCCTGCCTGCAGACTTTGAAGTCAAAGTCCAAATGTTATTCCAAGAAAGAATTCTACTCTTTTCTTTCTATGTCTGTTTTAAGTATCTTAACACTGTTTATCAGATGGTCAGATACAGTTTATGCTTTCAAGAAACATGAATAAAAAGAAGTGGCTAATAATGTTGAGTGGTATTATTGAAACTGGCTATTATAAATATCCAAATCCTCTGGATAATTACAAAAATTTCACTTGGGTTTTTCTTCATAAATTGTATAAACCCAGCATCACTTGAGAATAATTAAGAATTAATTTCAGAATCCTGAAAATAAAGCAAAAAAAAAAAATCATTGTTTAAAAAATTTCTGTTCCCATCTACCATGTGGTCAAGTGCTAATCACCTCACAACTTATTCTTTTAAAAAAGGAGGAGGGATTCTTTCAAATTCTGTTTATAATCTTATCCTGAGAGTGTCACATAGTACTTGCCTGTAAGCTTTTCTATCTCCTTAATAACTATTTAGTTTTGTTTCTGATGCTTTCACTGTGTCCAGTGTAAAGAGCTAAGGAAGGAGAGAAGTGGACTACCTAACTAATCTTGAGATATTCACTTAGTTCTGAGTCCTTTAAGCCAATTTTCTTTTATTGAACTTTTACACCCTAGGGAATTCCCAAAGATTGTGAAGTTCTATGGAGCCTTCCTGAAACATAAGCCAGCCTGGCCCTTCTGTCCCTCTCTTTGAAATGAAAAGCTCTGGCTTTTTAGTCTGAATTTAGTTCTATTCACTATCTCACCATTGCACTAAGCTGCTTCTGAAGTTTGCCCCCCACGCAGTTCTAAGTTCTAAAGCCACGTTGTCCACTTTCTTTTCTGTGCTGCTTTTCATGCCTCCTCTTTCGTCTGTGGGCTTTGCCATTCTGTTTAGGTATCACCCAGGATGCCATGTTCTGTCTGATGTTTTCTCAGCTGACCTCCAGGTCTGTGGGGGCCTTGCAGCATCTTTTTTCTTCTTCTCTCCTGTTTTGTTGCCATGGATGATTTGGTAGAGAGATTTGCAATTTTTTGAAAGAGTGCTCTACTGTTTGGCAGCATTTTAGAGAAAGTGCAGAAAATTATGCTTTAAAAGCTGTAAACTAATACTTTATCTCATTTTCATAGTAATCTCTATATTCAGTCTTAATTACTCCCCATTTTTATACATGAAGAGAAATAACTTACCTGTGGTAACATATGTGGCAGAGTCAGGATTTGAATTCCATTTTCAGAAACTTCAAAGACTGATTTTTCTCTGCCACAAGGTATTGCTTCTTGAATATTCATTCTAGTTCATTTGTCGTTCACTTAAAATCAGTATAGCAGTTTCCAACCCTGGCATGCTTCCTGTATTATGTTGCGGTGCTTATAGAATCTGGCTAAATAGCTTAAGTAAAAATAAGTTTAATGAGCTGTTGATGATGAACACATCTAAAAAATAATGATAGCTTTGATCTAGTATAGTAGAGGTAGTCCTTGATATTTTGGGTGTAGATTATAATTTATTCATTCACCATGTACCTATGGAATGTCTACACTATTCTAGAGTCTGGGTCTAGAGTAATGATTCAAACAGAAAGTCCCTGTTCTGGACTTTACATTCTAGTGAGGGAGACAGACAATAAATAAACAGATGAATACACACACACACACACACACACACACATCGGTCTATCATGCAATGGTGTTTCAATTTGAAATAGTATTAGAGAATCACTGACCAGTTTTATGCACACTGTGTGAGAATAAAATATGTAAAATAGTTTTGAAAACAGCACGTAAGTATACAGAAGCATAATAAGAGTATGACTATGTACTGAAAAGCCTTGTGTAAGATACCTCGGGTGGTGGTGCAGTAGTTAGGGATGGGATTTGGCATTAGAAAATCCTATTCCAGGGTAGCTTTTAGCTTTGTAGTACTTGCACACATTTATAGCTTTGTGTGCTTGGACACGTTTCTTAACTCTATGAGCCTTGTCTTCCTCACCAAGAGAATAGGGTGATAGAGCCCCTCCAGGGGTACCATCAAAAATAGAAGAATGGCAATATGTGAAATCTTTTGCAAACTTCCTGGCACGTACGTATGTAGTAGATTTCATGAGAAAAGAGAGGTGTTAGTGGCCAGAGCAGTAGTTGTGGTGAAATTACCGTTATCAGTGTGGCTTTGGAGAATCACTGGGCATGTCTGTGCTTTAGATTTCTCACATGCATTTTCTTCTTCTTCTTCTTTTTTTTTTTTTTTTGTCCCCAACTCTTCATAAATGTAGTAAGTGTAAATAATGGATGTGAAGCACTTTGAATGTACGAAGACAAATTTTTTCTCTTGTTATCTGAGTTGTTGAAAATAAAACCTAATTCTGGAGGTTTTCAAGAGCAGAATTTTCATTTTACTATTCAGTGGGAGTTCTTGCTTCGAGATGTTTTGCAAAGCCAGACCTAACATATTTAACTTGCATTTGAATAGCTGCCAGAGACCAACTGAAGAGAGGAGGCACATCTCACAGCGCCAGGCGCTCCAGGCAGCACTTGCTGCGTTACTGTGTGCTGGGCAGTGCTCAGACCCCGCCACAGAGGCACGGCTGCCACCAGCTGACACCAGAGCAGAGATGATACAAACACACGCGAGTCATCTCCCCCTTGTCTCAACAAAGCAATATTGGACAGCTCTCTTCTGTGCTCATCTAGTTCATGGACATAGGCACCTTTCCCCATGCAGATAGGTTTGCTTCAATCTCTCAGCTGATTTTTGCACATGTTTAAGATACTTTCTTTCATTTTTTTTATTATGGTGGTAAGAACATGTGACAGGACATCTACCCACTTAACAAATTTTTAAGTGTGTAGTATATGGTTGTTATCTATGGGTACAAGGCTGTATAGCAGATCTCTAGAACTCAATCATCTTGCATAACAAACCTTATGCCCAGTGGAAATGTCCTTGTTTCTAACTCTTCCCTGCCCCTTGCTACACCATTCTACTCTCTGCTTCTGTATGTTTGACTATTTTAGATACTTCATATGAAGTGGAATGATGAAATACTTGTCATTCTGTAACTGGCTTATTTCACCTAGCGTAGTGTCCTCAAGATTCATTCATATTGTAGCATATGACAGGACTTGCTTTATTTTTTAAACGATGTTAGAAAGCTACTTATGTTTAATCACACCCACCTGTGCTTTCCCCTAAAACTCATTGAGGGAAGTTTTTATTTTATTTTATTTTACTTTATTTCAATATCATTTATGTGTGCCTAATCTAGTGTTCCTTACATACTAGTTACTCTATAAATGTTCATGGTTAACTGACTCACTAGATACTTTGTAACTCTTCACTTTAACTAACTACAAGTAACTGACTAATTGAAAAACCATTTGTGATACTAACTCCTCTCATGATCAGTGAGAACAATATTATCTTAATTAGGTTTTTACCCAAAAAAGTCTCTGAAATGATTTTCTGATGAAAAATATGCCCCTACACTCCAGTTACAATATGTAAGGAAGTAAAATGTATAAAACCACATTAAAATATGTTGAAGCAAGTACAGAAAATAGTTGTTAACCAAGTCTCTCTCCCTTTCTTCCTCTTTCCCTCTCTTTTTCTCTCTCTCCTGCTTCCCCTCCCTCATAGACAATTTTCACTTTCGCAGTAGACCACTTTTAAAAATATTTAAGCAAGATAGTCTTTGGCAGTTTCGTTCTGGCTTCCCTTAGTACAAATGAAAGGGAAAGATCTGTTTTACAGACCTGATTGCAACCCTGTTTTATTTGTTTTGGTTTTCTTGGGGGGGAGGGGAGGCTTGTTTGTTTTTGAGTTCTTGTTGGTGAAGTATTATAGAAGGCACTCCAGACTCACAGTTCAATATTACTATGTCCGGGAGCTCTGAAATTGCTTAATAGCTTCTAAATGGCTTGATTGGTAAGGATGCATCATGTTACTTTTCAGGGCTTGTGGTTTTAAGATAGAAGTAGAGATATGATTATCACACTGGATAAAAGTGGACATACTGTACAAGTAATATGCTTGTTAACTTTGGAGTTTGCTAGCAAGCCCAAGGAAGGGCATGGTGATTAACTATAAAGAAAAAATGTTCCAAGAAACTGCCAAGTTAAGAAACATTTTTTGATGTTTACATGTCATTGAGGGGTAATAATTCTTGAATTTGTTGCTAAAATATCAAATAAAATTATATATACTTTCACAATAATAAAATATATATCCAAGTATATTCATACATATAAAAATGTTGAAAATGGTATTAATACAAAAGAATGGTTGTCTTAATCAATGCTGTTTGGAGCTCAAGCCACGAAAACTTACTGGCACTTGTTTACTCAAAGATGAGAAATTGATTAAGAAATGTAAAGCCAGCTCATAGTGTGGGAGGGGAAGAAGGACACTCCCAACTCAGAGGGAACAGAGATGGAGACCAGAAACCATTCAGCCTCCAGTATCTTCACTCTCAGACTCCATTAAGATTCATAATCCTCTATCTTCACTTGGTCCTTTCTCTGCTGTCTGCATTGTACTTTTGTGGCAAAAGTCTTCCCCACAGTTGCAAATAATATGCCTTTTGTTCATGGGTGGGGCGGGCATTAGTGCTTGACTTACTTCTCCCAGTCCAATTGCAACTCTGAGAGAGCAAATATGAATGTCCAGTGTGGGCCAGATATCCATTCCCTGTCCAGGAGGGTATTGGCAGGGAACAGGGTCATGTAGTAAAAATATGGTTGCTATGATACCCCCTTATATGTGGGGCCACCAATCTCAGAGAGAGAGGCCTCGTCGGGGAGAACACTCCAAAGATGCCTACTACAAAAGAGGCAATTTTTAAGTGAGACAATGTTGAGAGGGAAAATGTGAGTGACAACTTTAATTTTTGAAATAGAATTAAGACAGAGAGGGAAGTCTGTTAGATACTGTTATGTTAAAAGAGAATATTTAAAATGGCTGGTTTTTAAAAATTTAAAGACTCTGTCATTACAAAAGGACTTTCTTTGAGATGACTTATAAATACCTAAAAAGGTACAAATGGCAGGAAACCTATGGTATGGACATTTCTTAGAAATATAATTCATAAAAGAAAAAAAGAAAAAAATATAATTCATGTTATCGCTATGAAATGTGTTCTAAGGTTAATGATCACGACTTGGGGATGACTCCTCCTGACTATGCCATTTAACTCTCATTTAACTCTCCTTTCACTTCTACCTGGATAATTGTTTAAAATTTTAAGCCAAAATGTCTAATTTCTCTTAAAATGATTAGTCAACTCAGATAAATATATGCAATTATTATATTATATTATATTATATTATATTATATTATATTATTATATATTGTAATACCATATCTAATATGTTATTATATTAATATATAATTAATATTAAGCAATAATACAAATATATATTCATATATGATAAATAATACAAATAATATATAATAATAATACAAATATACAATGATGAAGATGACCATTTGTTAATGCAAGTTCTATGCTTATTTTTTCTTATAGAAGAAGAATAAGGAAGCACTCTCAGAGTTAGAGTGATTTGAAAGGTAAACAAAATTTAAAAAAAATAAATTTGAAGTTACTATTATATAGCTCTTTAGACATGACTCTCACAATTGACTTAGTCAATATTATTCATGATGATATTTAATTGAATTCCATTCCCTGTACCTTATTTGCTCAAGCTTGCTTATATTTTCTCACTTCAAGAAATTTAAATTGAAATATATATGTATTAATTCTGAAGTGAATTTTTTAATTTACTACTTAGAAGTTCCCAAGAAATTTCTTCCTAATGAATCAGAATACAACTGGTAAAAAATGATAAAATAATAGCACATATTTTTAGTTCCAGACATAGTATACTCATTTTAATTTTCAAATAGGTATAAATACAACAGTGAACCTTTTGTATAGATGAATAACAGCAACACTATGATAATGAGTCAGCTATTGTTGCCAATGACTTTGAGGCCTTCAAGTAAAAGACATTTGATAATTACCACATATTTTTGTTTTAAAATCCTGCTTTAGACTGCCAGAAAATTGACATTCTCAATTGTATAATTTCCATTCATAGAAGTGTAGTAGGTGGTGTTCAGAAGAGAGAAGAGTTTAATTTTTCATTTACAAGGTATCACATACTTTGGGAGAGTAAGTTTTCGGCAGTCAGAATACTTTTTTCTTTAAAATATTTTGGGTAATGCTAAGTTAAATAATTAGGTTTCAAGGGGTGCCTAGGTGGCTCAGTGGGTTAAAGCCTCCGCCTTCGGCTCGGGTCATGATCTCAGTCAGGGTCCTGGGATCAAGCCCCGCATTGGGCTCTCTGCTCAGCAGGGAGCCTGCTTCCCCCTCTCCCTCTGCCTGTCTCTCCTCCTACTTGTGATCTCTTTCTCTCTGTCAAATAAATAAATAAATAAAATCTTTTAAAAAAAATAATTAGGTTTCAAGTTAGCCAAATACTTCCCAAACTCTTAAATAGTCAAAGATGTTTTAAAAACCATGTTCACACTTATCTAATGGTTATCTTAATTACAGGGGAAGGAAATTTTAAATTATTGTCATGATTAGGCTGGTGGTTATATGTTAAATAATTCATTTTTTTGCAAATATAAGGTCTAAGTGTCCACAAGAGCTGCTTCAGATTGACTGTTTCCCTGATAACAGAGAATAGAGCAGTGACAATGATAAGCAGATAAAACATAGTTCCTGAAATTTTAAAGGGCTTTTTAAGTTTTATATGTTATTTGGAAGTTTTGTAAAGGTGGTTTATTCCAACTTGCATTCCAATTCAAGATTTAACTGGTATTTGCTCCAGAAAATATTCTCTTGAAATAAATTTTAAAAAAAAGAAAGAAAGAAAGAAAAAAGAAATTTAAAGGGCCTCTAGTGTTCTTTGTATATGGTAATGACTCTAAAAAGAAAAAGAAATTAGAGAATCCATTACTGATACTATATATGGTGTTGTGATCAGACTGGTTGTGTTATAATTGTTGTTTAGGACTAACTTTTCTTATTTTTGGCAAGAATTTCATTGTTCTCCTAAATATACAAACTCTAAGAGAAAGATTATTTTTACGAAAAATAACACTGTTTCAAAGATAGACACATATAAGTATTTAGTTATGTTTATGAAGGAATTATTTTATAACTGACACTCAAGGTTGGAGAATAAAAATAGAAGACCAGTAATAAACACTGATCTGGAGAACTAATCTCCTTAGCAATGCTCTATCTTGCCAAATGGCTTCCAAAATTGTTATGCCAAAGAAGATTATCACATTTTGTATAATTCATTAGTAATTAACATATTAAACACACTTCTAATTGTTTTTCGATTAAGTATAATATGAATGCGAGGAAATTTAGACATAGTAAAATATGTTGTGATTTTAAATATACCTAAGCAAAATCTTGGGGAAGAATATACTATGCATTATTAGTCTACAAACACAGAGCCAAGTTCTAATGAGTTAGTGTCTAGTGTCTTTGTCAAGTATTCTGGATGCTAAGTAAAAAAAAAAAAAAAAAAAAATCCACTTTTTAATTTTTAAATAACAACATGTTCAATATAATCTAGACAAAACTTTCAGATGACTGATCACATTTTTCACTTTGCTTCCAGAAATTTGGCATCTTACAGACAAAACCTCTAAGTAACTTTGGAGAAAGGAACATTTTATTAGAGCTAATACTTCGTATGCATTGCATTATCAGAATTAATCATTGTATAATTTATACAGCTAAATATACTAGATCGTCCTACAATTTATAAAGCTAAATATACTATAGTGATATAAAAGGAGAACATGTGCCCTCAAGGGGCATTTAGGATGAAGCTTAATTTTCATCTTAATATAACAAAATGAAATATTTCCAGATATGTCTACTTTGAATGGCTTACTCCCATTTGAACTGTTGGCTTATTAAGGAGAGGTTAGGAACACTAGTACCACAGTGCATAGAAGGTAACGTAATGGATTTGGCATTTGTGTAAAATATGCTTCTTTGTGTAGCAGCAGTAGAAATACTGATTCAATGTAGTAGTACGTGAGATAGAATTCATAAATGTTTGTTTCTCTTTCCAAAGCTGCATGCAATTAAAATTACATTTAAAGCTCTTATGTTTGACTGTAGTACCCTCTCTAGAAAAATTACTGAAAAAAAATGGTTTTGTGCTCTCCAATTAATTCGTTAATTTATTTCACATCACACAAGGCATGTTATGTAGTACCTATGACATGGATTAGCAGCACAGACTTGGTAGTTAGATTGCCCAATGTCACCTCCTGCTTGCTGTGGGTTCTCTGTGCCTCAGTTTCCTCATCTGTGAAACTGAGGTAATAATTGTATTTATAGGGTTGTTAGAGGGGTTAAATATGCAAAGCTCTTCAAATTGTGCCTAGTTATTAATAAATGTGTTGTTGCTATTATTAGTTCTGTCTTCAAATGCTTAAATATTAATGGGGGCAATAAATCAGGAAGTGTGATAATCGCTAGTAATAAAAAATGTTACCATGTAAATAACTAGGATTGTGAGAAGTGTGCCAGAAGTGATATCTTAGGAATTTGAACAAGTCATCCCTGAAATACACTGAGAATTCTAGAGCATTATAGATGGAGGGACTAAAAGTAAAAGACCCAGATAGGATGGAAACTTCAGAACATAAGAAAAGAGAGACAGTATTATTGAAGAAAAGCACTATGATGATGAGAATAGATTGGAGAAGGAGAGCCAGATCAATCTTGGTTGTACAACAGGGTTTGAGATTTTATTCTCAGACCAATGGTGTCAAAAGTCAGGTTCCTTGGAAAACAGACTCTGAAATGGAGTTTTGCTGGCAGGAAGTTTCTTGGAGAGTGCTTCAGGGCACAACACTTAAGAGTGAGGAAAACAAGATTGGGAGCATGGAGGAATTGAACTGCAGTGCAGTTGCCTCACATGCTTCCCTCAGCTTTCCCCACAAGGAGAAGAGACACTGGAATGGCTCTATCAGTTTTCCTGCATTTAGACAAAGGGGCTGGGCTTTTATACTCCCATATCAACCAATCCTTGCAGGTAGGCTGCACCTGGAAAGGAATTGTAGCCTTCTGCCCAGGGCAGTTCCTGGAGAGAGATACCACTGTTAGCTCTTTCCAGGCCTTCAGCTGCTGGATAAAAGGGAGTCTGGAAAGAGTAACACAGTGTCCATGTGGAAGCCACTGAAGGATTTAAAACAGAATTCAACTCCCAATTCATTTAGGAAGAAATAAAAGAGGGAGTTAAATCACACAAGACTCTTGACTCTGGGAGTAGGGTGGGGTGGGGAACAAACTGAGGGTTGCAGGAAAGCAGGTGGGTGGGGGGATGGGGTAACTGGGCGATGGGCAATAAGTAGGGCACATGATGTGGTGAGCACTGGGTCTTATACATAACTAATGAATTATTGACCTTTATATCAAAAACTAATGATGTACTGTACGTTGGCTAATTGAATTTAAACTAAAAAAAAAAAAAAAGTAATCTTTGAGCACCTAATATAAGCCTGATCCCATACTAAAGCCGAAAACTTAATGGGCAAGTAAGGCACAAAACCAACCATGGAATGAAGAATTTAATTAGACAAATGAACAAGACAGTGCTGTGTAATGAAAATTATAAGCAACGGATGGAGTTTAAGATACTGTGTGCACAAAAGAGGAGCCTTCAGCTCATCATGGGAGGAGGGGTTTATGGAAGACCACTGAGCAAACAAATGACATTTGAATCAGAACTTAAAGGATATCTGGAGTTACTCCAGTAAAGGGCAGAGAGCTATGCCCCGAGGAAAGTTTTAGCACTAGCAACATTCTAGAAGTGAGATAAATATGAATATAATTCCCTATGGCTAGAACAAGGAGTGTGTTCCATGAACCGTGCAGGAAATCTCACCTAGCATCTCAGGAAAGAGGAGGAGGATCATAGAATCTGACAACTACAAGTGACCAGGGACATCATCTAGTTCAGTCTCCTCATTACACAGATGACAAAAGGGAAGCAGCAAATAAGCTCAAGGGTATTGTTCAAACCTTCACACTTAATGAATGGTATCTGAGGGCTGAGAGTCTAGGCTGGACATGTAATGTGACGATCTCCAAGCTTTTACTAGAACCACCTTAACAGCATAAGGTATACAGATGCAGCCACAACACTTACTATAATGAGACACACACAGCAAGGGTTTAATAAATAATTGATTAGGGATATAGATTGGTTGATACAGCCCATGGTCTTTTTGTCAATGAGTATGGTAGAGTCAGAGCATGACATCACATGATTTAAAGTCTCAGTATAATAGTAAGAATGCCTAAGCCGTGTGTTTGTTGGATATGAGAGTGTACTGATCATATAAATCTGTGTCTTCACTGTATTGTATTTTCTTTAGAATTATTTTTCTCGGAAAGCATCTGGTAAGAGCATTATAATTAGTTACATTAGTAAAAGTATCTGTGGTTGCTAACTGCCTCAATAGAGCATCTATCTCAGTGGATTATCACAAGGTATCTAAAATGTGTTTGAGATAGTTTGACCTTAACTAAAGGACTGTTCCATAATGGAAATTAAATTGGAGGGCTCCAAAGGGTAGGTCAGCCTCCTCCAGAATGACCAAAATAGGTGAAACTCGAGGCTCATGAGACTTCTCTAAGTGACACATGCCATAGATATTATGGTACCAAGGACAAAGAAAACAAACAGGCTATAAAATACGGACCCCAAACTGAAGGTCTCCGGGGCAGATGTTGTGAATTGCAGGTTTGTTTTTCCATGGTGTTACTTCTCCCAGAAACAACTGAAGTGAGTGGATAAGGATATTTCTTTATTTAAGGCTGCTTAATGACCTCCCAAGCAGCACTTGCAGCAGCAGCAACCACAGCCCCTATTTATTAGGTCCTATTCAGTGTCAGGGATTCCAGGAGTATTGTTCATCATTTCTCACAACAGCTTTTCAGGATGGATTTAGCAATCCTATGTTATAGAAGAGGAAATGGAAGTCCAGAGAAGTTATAAAACCTTCTCAAAGCCACATAGTGTGTGTGTAGTGTATAAAACCTAGGTCCGTTTGGCCCATAATCCCAACTTCCACAAGGGTCTATATACATATACACACATCTCTGTGTATGTGTAATGTGATTTTTAAAGTATTATAATTTTATAGTTATATATTATTTGAATTTGAAAAAATAGCATTTCATAGCAATTATATATAATTTTCCATGTTTTACTCTTATGAAAAAAGAGAAGCTACAAAACTTGACTGATGAGGGTAAGTAAGCAAAATCAGTATTTCCAAATCTCTCCACTCTTTCCAATAATACCTAGGTTATGCAACCTCTGTTTTTAAGGAAGAAATGGCAATATTAGTTAATGGGACAGTAGGATATATATTTAACTGAGTCATTTGTGTGCAGAACTGTCTTCAAGTACAAAGGCTTTGGGATTAAACAAATTTGGGAAGTGATCGGTGAAATTTACTTCAAAGATTTTTTTCTAAATAAAAGGGAGTTAAAACTTCTTTTAAAAAAATGAAAAGCAGGCTTCCTTTTAATATTTTCCAGTCAAAAGTATTCTTAGTAAACAAGGGAGACCATACATGAATCAGCTCAGTCTCAGTCGGAATTTTCTTTTAACAATAACCTGTATTTAATAAGCTGGTGCCCAGAGTGCGTGCCATGCTGCTTCAAAGTGATAGCAAGACCATGAGGAAGATCAAAGAGGAATGGTCATGGGATATGAACTGCTAGACTGAGAAAGAGAATTGTATCTGCATGCACACAGCTACTTTTTGTTATGCCTGTATAGGAGAAGGATTCACTTCATTTTCTATAACTGCTTAAAGATTTTAATCCAAACTTCCTTTCAGCAGTCGAGATCAAAAACTCTAGATATTTCTGGGTTACAGAAGAGAGAGACAATGTATCTACTAGAAGAGAGGTAGAATCCTAGGGTTTGTTCCAGGAAGCATTAGCACTGATGGAATTAGGAGGTGATTGGAATAATTCTAAAGCATCAGTTAGAACAGATAGGTGGGGGGGAAGGGGGTTGTCAGCAAATCTAATCATTCCAGTGCTATTCGATATTGATAACTATTTCTGCATCCTCTAACACATGTAATGAACGGAAGCTCCGCAGATGTTAATGGAAAACTGCTTATCCTATATAAAACTCTGTATGACTAACATGCAGGGTAATGAATACCATTCTTGCCACAGCCCCATCGGGGTGAGTTCCGTCTTATCAAACCTAGAGTAGAAAATCACCTGCCTTGTATGAGTAGTTGTTTGTGTTGCTTCTCCACTGCTCTTACGATGGCTGCTGTTGGTCCTGCTATTTTTGTTGCTGGTCAGAAGTAGAGAAAGTCACTTGCCTACACAGCTGTTAATGAGTATCTGCTATAAGCTTATGACTGAAAACTTTATAATTAAGTTAGGCCACATTTCACTTGCTTAACAAAACCATATTTAAAAAAGAAACAGATTTGGGCGCCTGGGTGGCTCAGTCGGTTGAGCTACTGCCTTCGGCTCGGGTCATGATCCCGGAGTCCCGGGATCGAGTCCCACATCTGGCTCCCAGCTCTGTGGGGAGTCTGCTTCTCCTTCTGGTTTTCTCTCTCTCTCTCTCTCTCTTAAATAAATAAAATAATAAAAAAAAAAGAAACAGATTTAAGAATATGGTTGACTAAAACCTTAAGCAGTTTTAAGTCATGCATATTCGGATAAATAGTAATTTATCAGATTATTATCTAGCATAGGCATTTGTTGAAAACATGGCACTGAGAAATGGAAGCCCCAGTTTTGGAGAATGCATCACTGAGAATGAGAATAAATGTGAAGCCAGAAACAATACTTTACGAGGCAGAAACTATGTGTGGTATGTGGACCGAAAGCTGTGTGCTTCCAAAAAAAGAGGACAGGGGACACATGAAAAATAGAAAGGACAGATGGTAGGTTGAACATTCCATCTAATCTAAAATTGTGTTATTGCAAGAAGATGATTCATCACACCTGCCTTTATCTTTCCTTTATTCCTAGTTTTTAGATATTGTGTTCCTTTAAAATTAGAAGAGTTGTAATATTGACTAATTATTTATCATCATTCCTCTAGGTGATTGGTGATCACCTAGAGGTGATCTCTAGGTGATACTAATAAAGGTATCACTTTATTAGTATCATTTCAGGAACAACACAAAAGATCTCAATGATTTCCTCAAGAGCTCTTGCATCTTCTCCCTGATGTCTTAAATTTTTTAACACAGCCTTTTATTTTACAACCTGAGATAATTCTTAAAATGAGCTCACCCTGGGGCACCTGGGTGACTCAGTTGGTTAAGCATCTGCCTTTGGCTCAGGTCATCAACCCAGGGTCCTAGGATGGAGCCCCGCATCAGGCTTTCTGCTCTACAGGGAGCCTGCTTCTCCCTTTCCCTCTACTGCTCCCTGCTTGTACTCTTTCTCTCTTTCTCTGTGTCAAATAAATAAATAAGATCTTTAAAAAATAAAATAAGCTAAACCTAAGTAAAGAAATGCACTAATTATACTAATTAAAATGTGTTCATGCTAAAGTGTAAATGACTGATAACTCTTCCGTTAACAGAAACAATAAAATAGGGACAGCAGCAGGCAGTGCCAGAAGGGATGGGGGAATATAGAGAAAGAACAGTAAGGACCCACAAGATATATTTCACTTATTTTAACACAATTGTGCCTAAGGCAAACTCTACTTTAAGTAGTTCATAATGCTCCTGAGTCATAATAATGGTTATGAAATTTGGAGTGATTCTCTGACAGTGCAATTTGGCTCAAAAAATCTGAAAAATAGTCTTTATGTGAACGGAGAGTCATTTGAGCTGTGATATTAATACTCTTTCCCTCTCTTCTCATGAAAGACAAATGCAATTTAGCATAATGAATAATCTTTTCTTACAAATGTATTTTTCCTTATGAGTCTTCTGCCAATTTGTTGCTTTTTCCTATTCTAGAATAATTGGAGACATCGGATATGAGAAGGGACCATCAGCTTGCATTTCCTTATTTAGGCAACAGCCTTCCAATATTCTAAACCCACTTTGTTTGAGTAGGAAGTGACACTGTGTTTCCCCTAAGGGTGTCTGTCATGGACACAGCTTTAAGATTTTTTTTTTTATCCTCCTGAAAACTGATAAAAAATTAGAAGCAAAAACTTTCAAAAACCTACCTATTAGTTAAGTTCTCTGATTTTGGTTGCTGTTGGCTTTTTCTAGAGTTTTCAAAATGAACCCCTTTTAAGGCATACTATCTTCTCTACGCCAATGACGTGGAATTTTATGTTTCTTTCAGGGAATGTGCCCTGGCCAAAGTGTAAAGAATGTGCAATTTTCAGCTCAATAGTTCTGGGTTCAGTATTTGGCTCTGTACCTAATAGCCGATTAACCTGGAGGGAGTTGTTTTATCTTTGTGATCCTCAGTCTCCTCATCAGTAAAAACAAAGCTAATGAGCCCTCTGTGGTGATTATT
This sequence comes from Nasua narica, assembly GCA_028533885.1. NCBI lineage: Eukaryota > Metazoa > Chordata > Mammalia > Carnivora > Procyonidae > Nasua > Nasua narica. Next base: position 88,917,636 of record CM052809.1, on the reverse strand, counting down.
AGGAATCATTACAGTTAAAATGCAGTGGCCAGTGGAACCCAGATAGGCAGAAGGAGGCTTACCCAGGTGATGGCAATCCACTATGTCTCACTAAATGACATTGACCCCCAAAACTACTCTAACTGGCTTTCTTGCTGGCTCAGAAACTTTTTCCTTAAACGAACTGATTACCCATAGGCAGACTTACATTAGTAGTCTAATCCTATGTGCCTGTAGAGCCATAGCTACATAGAGATGTCAACATTCCAGTGTATTAATCTACAATAGGAAAAACAACTATCAAACTTGCCAGATGTTACTATCAATCTAACCAGCACGTTTTCTTAAAACCACATGTGAAAGTGTATAATCACAGGTTTACCTATTAAATATTAAATCAGAAAAAGAAATGCCATTTATATATTATATATATTTCAAATGTTTGCCCTTAGGCTCTGAGAGCTTGCTTGACTCAATCTCTATAATACGTATCTATGTCAAATAAGTAGCAATTCAAGGGGGGGGTGTCACTGGCTACCACCTCCCTCATATGGTATCTTGGACAGGACCTGACAATCCATGTTTGTCATTTGTTTGTTCCAGCTCTATCACTGAACCAATCTAATTTTTCCTTGGCCTGATCATAACCTTTCTCAGAACAGGGCATAGTCAACTCAATTCAGTTTTTTCAATTGTGATAACATTTCTGTCCTACATCCTTGAAGTTTTTTCCTCGTTTCACTTGTGTCAGAGTTAAGAATTTTTCTGAATATTCCATTCATGCGATTGTAAGAAATACTGGTCACATCCATTATATATGGATTTTAATAGCTTAATTTCCAAAAGATTATATTATATCCACTACTATTAGTGAGCCCTCACCACCAATTTTTTAAATGAAGCTAAAATACTTAGGACAGTTACTGGTAAATGGTACATGCTCTGTGATAATAGTTATCAGAAGAATTGTTATTTTCCTATGGGGGATGATGAGACAGCATTTTAATTCCCTACACTGAAATCACTACATACGGCTGATCTCATATGCCTGGGGTGAACTGGACAGCAGTTTAACATAGTCTGGTATGAAAGGCTACTAGTAATTCTGTCTATCCGAAACTCAGTACTTCCCTGACCTTCCAGCAATACCTAATACCTCTTACCTTTAAGATGCTCCCTCTAAACTGGGGCGCCTGGGAAGCAGAGTCAGTTAAGTGCCTGAGTCTGGGTTTCAGCTCAGGTCATGATCTCAGGGTCATGATATCAAGCCTTGAGCTGGACTCCATGCTCAGCACAGTCTGCTTAAGACTCTCTCTCCCTCTCCTTACCCCACTCACGCTGTCTCACTCTTGTGCTCTCTTCCAGCTTTATGAGGGCTCTTCAGTTTTGTCTGAAAAACCAAAGGGCTGTGAGGTAAGGGAGCTGTGTGGAAGGTGGGACGCTGAAGTGTATTTTGGAAATGAATCACCACCCTCTCCCAAATTATAGAATTTTTTAAAAATGAAAAAAAATGATAAAGAAATGAAGAAATCTTAAAAAAAAATACTCCTTCTAAGCAAAAACCTAAGTCTCAGAGCATCTTTATGAATAATAGCACGTTAACCTGTGAGTGTGTTTGCTTAGTAACATCGGCCTCTGATTCAGCACATCTGACTGTGCTGTGATGGAGTTGATCACCTGCAGGCCTGGGACATACCTTCTTAATTATATCAGTTGCTGAGAGTTGCTTAATCTCTCTGTGCTTTAGTTGTCTTATCTGTAAAACAGGGAAAATAGTAGGACCAACCTAAGAGGGTTTTGTGGAAATTTCTATTTTTATTATAAAAATATTAGTAATTATAATTTGCCATAGTAGTATTTTGGGTATGATCCTGAGAAGGCAGGGAATACTATAAGGGAACTAGAACTGGAAAGAGGAACTAAAAATGCCCATTGCCCAAATCTTGTTAGTGTGTTTAAGGTCATTGGGCAGCCCAATGACCTTAGGATAAATGTCATAAAAACTTGATGGTTTTAATAGAAAGGGCAGTTAAGTGAGAGTTAATCTATTCGTAGTGGAAGATAAAAAGGTGCTGGTTTCAAATGAGGCAAGTTGAACAAAGCTGGGCAACTCAGGCCATATGCCAATGAAGTTATTTTATTCCAGAATCTGACCCTCTCCCGTGAAAGTCTTGCAAACTCAAAGACAGATTAACTGAAAAGCACACTCAGGAGACAAATCTCAGAATTCCAGGGTATTAATACCCTATGGGATCTACAACCATGAACTAAAATATACCACTCTGATCAGCGTTGTGTCTTTGTGATCAACCATGTGGACGTTAACTCAGAGAAGGAAGCTGCTGTGTTAATCCCCTAGAGCCAGTCACTGGCATAACCAGAAACACTGAAAGTCCATTAGACCAATGCTTTCTTGTCTATTAAGTCAGTGACTCAAATCTGGTGGGAAGTGTATCACAACCACCTTGCAGCTTTTTGAAAACACATTTATTCACCTCTGGATACAGACAACAGTTACAGAGGGCTATACTGCCATACCATATTTATACTGACATGGGCCACCAAATAGAATGAAATTGACTGATGAGACTTGCACAAAAATGAAGAGAATTAGACAAAAGTTGAATGCCATGAGAAAAATGGATTCTTTTGCAGCCATCTCGCAGAAAAGAAAATCTTGACAAGATGTCTGAAATATTCTAAGACATTGGACAGCTAAAACTGAAAAAGTATGCAGGAGATGTTTACTAGTGAATGTAGCTGACTCGCCAATAGCTGATCAAAGGATTCTTACTAGAGAAATCTCACCAAATAAACATATGGAAAATTAATTGGAGGTGGAAGATGGGAGGAGCAGCACTTATAGGAGGATTATGACCCATATTCATTTTGTACAATTGTATTCTCTTGAACCACCCCCCACCCCCACCATAATATAAACAGTACTTTGGAGAACAGTGAACAGAAACTATGCTAACTACTGGCAGCTGCTCATCTCATGCATGTTTCTGATTGTACATTGTTACTCACCATCACTGTTTACTCTCTTTACTACGAACTACAATTTTCTGATTGGGGGGAATTTTTTCCAGAAACAATCCCCTTTTGGGGAGTAAAGTGCATGCTGCTGTTTCCTGTTTTTGAAAAGATTGCCTTCAAAAGTGGTAGGCTCATTTGTGAAGCAAATGTGTAAGTTTTGCATTAGAGTACATATGCCAATCTGTTTAAGGGTAGTCAGCATTACAGTCAAAAGTCTAGGCACAGGATATGTCCTTGTGCTCTCAGTTGGAAAATAGGTCAACAGGTTTCTCATAATTTCTCCCTATATTTTATTGTAAAGCAATTTGCTTTGTCAAATTTTTTCTATAAATTATATAATAGGGCACAGCTGGTTGTATACCACATATATGCTGATACAGTGTTGTATATAAATTTCTGCATAAAAACATGCCAAATAGGCAAAAAATACATGAGCAAAATTATCAGATTAGATTGGCAGATGCTTATATTAAACATGTCTGTTTACATTGTGTATGAAAGGTTTTCATGGGCTTTGATTTTAGATTCAGTAGAGCATCTCTGTTCCTTTTATGAGATCTAAATTATGCTAGTTATTACTGGTTTTAGAAAATGTAAGTTAAATTACAGAAATAATCATATGCTTTTGCTATTTATTTTTTCTCATTGCAAATCAGATCACAAATGTAGTAATAATATATTCCAGGAACCTGACTATGACCAGTCACTCCTAACCATAGGTAGTAAGGTAGTATCACTATTGCCTGATTGCCTTGCTTTTGAAAGAAGCGAAAAATTAAAAAACATATATATATAAATTAATAATAATAATTTGTATCCAAGTATCACAACTTACAAGTTATTTAAGGACAGAAAGTGAAATAAAAAGGAAAATTTAGAGTAAGGTCACATTGTTTCACTATCGGTATACCATATTTTAGTTAATTGTCTAGTCAAAACCAAAATTTTAAAAAGCTTTTTAGTAATATGGCATAGTATATTCCAAGAAAACAGGCCTAGTCATATATGTAGATAAGTATATAAAGTTTACGTGTACATTTACATAAATAAAATACATACACACATATGCAGATTATTACTTTATCCCAATTTAAAATAAGTTCAGCAATGAAAGATCCAATTAATGAGTATATCAACATGAGGCGATGTGCAAGTATTTCTTGTGGCCCCTATTAAGAGTGAGTTGGAAAGCTTTTGATTCCCATTCTATAACCATATATTCTTTGTAACACCCACTCAGATAACACCTTTAAATTTTTTCTGATTTATCAGATTTATAGGGGCCTCGATTGAATCTTACTTGTGAATGACCAAGTTTTCAAAAGGAATTTAGAACCCTGTATAGTATATAAACATACGCAGGAAAGAAAAACACGAAGAATTACAGGACTATGTTAAAATCATTACATTGATGTATTAATTTATATAGACTAAAGGAAAGTTCATATGCAGATGACTAGATATTCAAACTATTCTGTCTTTTGGTAAATAAGAAATAGGAATCTTATTCTAGAAGTTCTGGAGGTTTACTTAGTTTGCACCATTGCTTTTATTTTATTTTTATTTTTTTTAAAGATTTTATTTATTTATTTGACAGATATTAAGAGATCATAAGTAGGCAGAGAGGCAGGCAGAGAGAGAGGGGGAAGCAGGCTCCCTGCTGAGCAGAGAGCCCTATGCGGGACTCGATCCCAGGACCCTGAGATCGTGACCTGAGCCGAAGGCAGAGGCTTAACCACTGAGCCACCCAGGCGCCCCTGCACTATTGTTTTTAAAGAAAAATTTTGTATTGAAGTATAATACACATATTGAAAAGTTGTATATCATATTTACCCAATGACTTTTTAAAAGAGAGAACACAAGTATGCAACGGCAATCCTGATGAAGAAATGGAGTATTACCATAAGCCCAGAAATCTACCCATGTCCCTTATCAATCCTATGATCTACCTTGTTAATAACCACAATCCTGAGATCATGACCTGAGCCACAATCAAGAGTCGGACACTTAACTGAACTGAGCCACCCAGGCACACTGAGAAATTTTATTGTTTTAGATTCATGTGTAGGTCTAAAACCTATCTTAATTCATTTTTGTGTATAATTTAAAATAAACAGGATTCATTTTTATGTTAGATTTTGATTGACCCAAATTCACTTATTGAAAAGACTATCCTTTTCCCATCTTGGTGAGTGGTACCTTTACAAAAGATCTAAAAAGTTACTGTTTTAGGATTCATTTATAAAATTATACTGTATTAATTACTGAGGCTTTCTAGTAAGATGAGGCATGGTATCTGGTTGTGTAAGTTCAATTTGTTCATCTTCAAAATTATCTTGGCTAATGCTCAACTTATTGTAATGTTTAGTTTTTCAGTGGTGTTTCATACAAAGTTATCTAACGGTTATTCATAACTCTTACAGATTTTTTTTGTATGTTTGATATTTTATGGTCTTTTTGTAAATCTAAAAAAATCTTTATATTTTTAGAGCAGTTTTAGGTTGATGGCAAAGGTGAGTGGAAGATACAGATTTCCCATATATACCCTGCCTCCACACACATAGCCCCCCAAATTATCAACATTTCCAGCACCAAAGAGGTACATTTGTTACAACTGATGAGCCTCCATTGACAGACCATAATTACCCCAAATCCATAGTTTATATGGTTCACTTTTTTTTTTAAAGATTTTATTTATTTATTTGACAGAAATAGAGAAAACGAGAGAGGGAATACAAACGAGGGGAGTGGGAGAGGGAGAAGCAGCCCACCTCTGCCCCCTCCCCCAGCAGGGAGCCTGATGCAGGCTCAATCCCAGGACCCTGGGATCATGACCTGAGCCTAAGACAGACACTCAAGCTTATCAACTGAGCCACCCAGGTGCCCCTATGGTTCACTCGTGATGTAATACTTTCCGTGTGTTTGGGCAAATGTATAATGACATGAATCTATCACTATAATATCATACAGAGTATTTTAACTGCTGTAAAATTCCTTTGTGTTTGCCATAAGTGTTAAATTTTCAATTTTTGTTGTTTGTTGCTTGTATATGGGAAATGCATTTGATTTTTGTATCCTGACATTCTCCCTTGCAAACCTGCTAAATTTACTTACTAATAATTGTTAGATTCCTTTAGATTTTTTTATGCACATAATTATTTTGTCAGAGAATAAAGACAGTGTCATTTCTTTCAAGTCCTTACATCTTGATTTCTCCTTTTTATCTTATTAAACTGGTAACTCCAGTACAATGTTGAATGGAAGTTGTGCGTCCAGTGTTTTTAAATTCATTTCTGAATACTGTGTATTAAAAAAAAAATAGAGTATGATGTTTTCTTCCAGAGAGGACTTAGTTTTCTTCTGGAAGGTAATTAGAGGAAAGACAATCAGAGCTTGAGAAGGTCTAAGTCTGTGTTTCAGTCTTTTGAGCTCTACACTATTTCCGGTTTGCACATATATCTCAAGCACAGCTCTTGGGGCTCTCAACTGAATGCCTGGAAGGAGGATGTTAAACAGATCTCCTCCTTTGTGGCATTTTCAAGCTCCAATTTTTGTGACCACAGGAAAATGAGACTACCAAAAATGCTCTTACTTCTCTTTCCCTCTTAGATGCAGTTTTCTCATGGATTCTTAATCTCTTCCCCACTGATTTAGAAATTGACAAATAGCTTGAGGGGAAAAATAATGGAAAATCCTATAATCCTTTATTTCCCTGGGATCTGGGCCCTCGAAGACATGGCCTCCTTGGTAAACTTGAAATGTGGTTTTTATCCTGCAACCCTGAGGGATCACAGAAAGTTTAAACTGCTGCTTTTTGGCACTGTCCTTCATCCCAAACAGCTTAAGGCACGGCAAATAGCTCATTGCAAAAACTCACAAAATTTTGCTCATCTTGGAGCTTTTTCTTTTATTCTGAAAACTTGGCTCCTCAAGTCTTGGCTACCTTGGATGTTCTCAAGATATTATCAATAGCTTCCATTCACTATTTTTATTTTGGTTAGCTTGGTTTTGTTTGTTTGTTTTGTTTTTTGCTTTCTATTTATTTATTTATTTATTTATTTTGATGGAGCTTCTGATTGTTCTAAGTTGGAAGGTTTGGCTGATAGAAGCTCTTGTATCCTATATGATAGAAGTGCGTGTGTGTGTATAATGATAATATGTAAATATCATTTATATATGTTAAAATTATGTGTAAATAATTCTAAAATTTAATATATAGAAATAATCATAAGATTATATAAATGTCTGTTATCATTGATTTTTTCTCTTTTCCCAATATTTTCTTTTTTTAAATTTTTTTTATTTATTTTATTTTTTTATTTTTTTTTTAAAGATTTTATTTATATGAGAGAGAGAGAGAGATCACAAGTAGGCAGAGAGAGAGGGAGAAGCGGGCTCCCTGCTGAGCAGAGAGCCCGACGCGGGGCTCAATCCCCGGACCCCGAGATCATGACCTGAGCCGAAGGCAGAACCCTTAACCCACTGAGCCACCCAGGCGCCCCCCCAATATTTTCTTATGAAGTATTTCAAACCATACTGAAGTTAAAAAATTTATAGTGAATCTGTATACCCAACTGCAAACTTAAAAAAACTAAAAGAAGTATAGTTGATGTACAATATTACATTAGTTTCACACATACAGCATAGTAATTACACATTATGAAATGATTATCACCATAAGATTTCACCATATGATACATTTGTATGTATGTATTGTATTGTATATACATACATATATACTTATTATATATACATACATATTGTGTATGCACGTATACATGTATGTATGTATTGCATGTATGTATTGTGTATACATACATATTGTATATGCACATATACATATAAGCATATACACATACATATTATAAATACATACACATATACATACATAATACATATGGTGAAATACATTTCACCATACAATAATCCTACAGTATTATTAACTATATTTCCTATGTTGTACTTTACTTCCTTATGACTTATTTTATAACTGAAAGTTTATATCTTTTAATTCCCTTCACCTATTTAGCCCATCCTCCTACCCTGTCTGTTCTGGCAACCATCAATTCTCTCTATTTATGTCTGTTTCTGTTTTATTTTGTTTGTTGGTTTGTTTTGTTTTTTAGATTCCACATGTAAGTGAAATGACATGATACTTGTCTTTCTATGTCTGACTTTTGTCACTTAACATAATTCTTAGGTCCATCTGTATTGTCACAAATGGCAAGATTGCATTCTTGTTTTATGACTAACACTCCCATAGTTTCAGCTTTTGAAACCTTACCACTAACATTAACTCTACTCCTCTTTTTAAACCACATTATCTATGTATGCATGCATCTCTCTATCCATCAATTCAACCTGTTTTTGTTAAATTTCATACTAAATTTCAGACATCAGTACACTGTGTTCAAAATAGTTCAACTGGCATTTCATTAACTAGACTCCAAGATTTGTGTACAATGTTTACTTTTTGAATCAAAATTTACATGCAATAAAACAAAGAAGTATTAGAGACTTAAGTATAGATTCACTGTGTTTTGATGAGTACAAATAAGCTGTGTAGCAAAGATTCCTGTTATACAATAGAACATTTGAATCAATCTAGAAAAGGTCCTTATGTTTTATTTCTATCAATTTCTAGGTAAAAACTAGAAATAAAATTTAAAATTCCTATTAATAAAACATGAGAGTTGTAGTTGTTGCACTTTCTTGGCACGTTTGTTTTATGTTGCCATTCAGTTTTAGTCATTCTGGTGGGTATGCAGTTCTATCTCTTTGTGACTTACATGTGCATTTCCCTGAAGAGTAATATTATGGAGCTTTTTCCATGTACTTAAGGACCATTCATCTATCTCCTTTTGTGAAAAATCTGTTAAAATATTTTGCTTATTTTGGGAAAGGAAGGCTTTTCTTTTATTATTCTGTTATAAATTTTCATCCATTATCATGGATAGCATATATTTTCTCCAAGTTGTAGCTTATTAACTTTATTAACAATGTCTTTTGAGAAAGCACAGTTTATTTAATTTGGTAGTCTAATTTACTTTTTTATCCCATTAAATTTATGGCTTTCTTTGATCTGTATAAATACCTTCACCTACTCCCAAGTCATGAAGATATTTGCCTATGGTTTCTTGTAAAGGTTTACTGTTTTAGCTATTTCAATTAAATCACTGATGAATCCTGAATTATTATTGTGTGTCATATGAGATATTTCTTTATTGTGTTAATATTAAGTTTTTCCAGAACCATTTTTGGGAAAGTTTCTTTTCCCAAGTGGAGTGATTTCGCACCTCTGTTTAAAAGAAAGTATGGCTGTGTGTGCGCAACAATTTCTGGGTTTTTTGTCTTCCATTTGTCTATTCAGTAATATTTATTTCAGTATCACACTGTACTGATTACTATAGCTTTACAGTTACTCTTCATGTCAGATACTGTAAGTCTTCCCACATCATTCTTCTATTTGAAGACTGTTTTATATATTCTTGTTCTTTTCAATGTCATATAAATTTAAGAATTAGCATGTCAAGTTTACAAAATAGGCTTTTGAAATCATGATTTAGATTATTGTTATGGAGGAATTTTGGGAAAAACACATCTCAATGATGTTGAGTATTAAAACCCATGAATATAGTATAATTTCCTATTCCTTTAAATTCTTTATTTTCTCCTAGCAATGCTTTGTAATTTTCAGGGAAGAGATCTGTTAATTTATATTTAGCTGAAATGTTCTGTATTTTTTGGAAACTCTTGTAAGTAAATCTTTAAAAGTTCACTTTCAAATTATCTCTTGCTGACATATTAGAATATAATTGATTTTTATGTGTTAACCTCAGATCCTAAGATATTAATTTTATTTTTATTTATTTTTTTTAAAGATTTTATTTATTTGAGAGAGATAGAGGGAGCATGAGCAGGGGGAGGGGCAGAAGTATAGGGAGAAGCAGACTCCCCGCTGAGCAGGGAGCCCAGTGTGGAACTCAGTCTCAAGACCCTGAGATCATGACATAAGCCAAAGGCAGATGCTCAATGGACTGAGCCATCCAGGCACCACATAAGATGTTAATTTGAATAGTTGTGTTGATTCCTTAGGATTTTTTTTGTAAATCTTTGTTTTATCAGCAAATAAAGGCAATTCATTCATACCTTGGTATCTTTACAACTTTTAGGTCTTTCAATGCATTATTTTAAGAGCTAGGATCCTGGGACGCCTGGGTGGCTCAGTTGGTTGAGCAGCTGCCTTTGGCTCAGGTCATGATCCCAGTATTCTGGGATCGAGTCCCACATCGGGCTCCTTGCTTGGCAGGGAGCCTCCTCCTCTCTCTGCGTCTGCCTGCCTCTCTGCCTGCTTGTGTTCTCTCTCTGTTAAATAAATAAATAAAATCTTTAAAAAAAAAAAGAAGAGCTAGGATCCCAAGGATAATGTTGCCAGAATTAGTGGGCATCCTTACTTTGACCCTGATTGTGGGGTGTTCGCTATGGTTTTCCTGAAAAACAGATAGTCTTTATCAGGTTGAGGAAGTTTCCTTCTGTTAGTAGTTGGCTGACAGGTGTTTGTTGTTGTTATTGTTAATGATAAATAGGTATTGAATTTTATCAGTATATTTTATGTACTTACTGTGTTCTTAATGCTTCATTATACTAATATGGTAAATTACATTAATTTTCAAAATTGATACTGACGTTTCCTTCTTATAAACTCTACTAGGTCTTGCTGTATTATCCTAATATGTATTACCAGATTTGACTTTCTAATAATTTGAAATAATTCATCCATATTCATGAAAGGTAGAGGTCTGTAATTGTCTTATTTTGTACTATCATTGACAGATTTTGGTATTACAGTTATTGTCACTTCATAAGACAGGGTGGGAAGTATTCCTTCTCAATTTTCAGTAGAATTTATGTAAAATAGATTTTATTTTTACCTTAGAATTTGTGAACAATTCAAAAATAAAACCATCTGGGCCTGGAATTTTCTTTGTGGATCTTTTAAAAAATATGCACTATAATAAATTCTACTTTTTATTTACACAAAGTGATACACTGTATTTTCTATTTAAATTTGTCTTATTTTCACAATTTTCAAGGATTTTTTCATTTATGTAGGTTGTCAAATTTGTGGTAGTGAAATTGCTCATAATTATTTTATCGATTTAATGTCTGTAATTTAACTAATGGTAACATTTCTTTCATTTTTGATAATAATTGTGTGTGCTCTCACTTGCTTGCTCTATTTTATTGCCCTTGGTCTAGTTAGAATCTTATTTATATTGTTATTCTTTTTGAAAAATTACTTCTGACCTTTTTAAATTTTCTCTATCTTGCATCTTTATCAGTTTTTCTTTTGGTTATCTTTTAGTTTGTATTATTGTTTTCTTTTTCTTTTTCTAACTTCTTATAGTAAAACCATAGGTCATGAATTTCAGATCATATTTTTTTAAAGCATTTAAAACTTTTTTTATTAAAGATTTTATTTATTTGATAGAGAAATCACAAGTAGGCAGAGAGAGAGGAGGAAGTAGGCTCCCTGCTGGGCTGAGAGCCCCACGCAGGGCTCGATCTCAGGACCCTGAGATCATGACCTGAGCCGAGGCAGAGGCTTGACCCACTGAGCCACCCAGCTACCCACCTGCCCCTCAGACCTTATTTTTTAAATTAAACCTTAAAGGCTATAAATTTCCCTCAATGTACTGCTTTAGTATCCTTCCAAAATTTTTTATATATTTTCATTATAACTCAGTTCAAAATATTGTCTATTTTTCATTATGATTTTTTAAAATTATTTGACCCTTGCTACTTCAGAATTATGTTATTTAATACCCAAATAATTGGGCATTTTTAAAAATATGCTGGGTTCAGAGTGCCCAGGTGGCTCAGTCATTAAGCATCTGCCTTCAGCTCAGGTCATCAATCCCAGGGTCCTAGGATGGACCCGTATCAGGGTCCTTGCTCAGCAAGCAGGCTGCTTCTCCCTCTCCCATTCCTCCTTCATGTATTCTCTCTCTATTTATCTCTCTCTCTCTGTCAAATAAATAAATAAACTCTTTTTAAAAATATATATATGCTGGGTTTTTAAAATAATTCCTTTATAGCAGCAACATATTCTGCATAGTTGGAATTTTTAAAATTTACATTTCTTCTATGAAATAGCAAATTTGACTATTTAGAGAATGTGTTATTTACAACTGAAAAATAATGTATTTTCTGAAATTGTTGGTACATTGTTGTATAGTAAAAAATATATATTAACTCAATATGGTTGATAGTACTGGTGAAATCATCTCTATTTTTACTGTTTTTTTTTTTTTCTCCTGTCTTGTTCTGTTTAGTGCTGAGAGTTCTATTTAAATCTCTGGCTCTAAGTTTGGTATTATCTTTTCCTCATTTTAATTCAGTCAGTTTGTATCTCACATATGTTGAGTTTCCATCATTAGATACATGCATACTTAAAATTGTATCATCTTCATGAATTAAATCTTTTATCATTTTCAAACGTCTTTTCTCTGGTAATATTTTTTTTGTTTTGTAACTAATTTTTTTCTGATATTAATTTAGTCTGTTAACTTACTTGCTTATTCTTTGATGTCTGTTCCCATCAACTTGCTTTTAACCTGTGTCTTTTTATTTGTTATATATATATATTACATATATTATTGAGTCTTTCTTTTGTGTCAGTTTTGGCAATTTTTGACTTTTACTGAGTATATTTAGTTCATTAACATTTTATGTAATTTTGTTATGGTTTGACTTAGGTTTACCATTTCACTATATGTCTTTACTTTGTCCTTCCATTTTTTTATTGTTCCTCCTTTTCTTCATTTTATAAATGTAATTAAGTATACTTTAAGAATTCTATGTTTATTTATCTCTTAGTTTTTTGCTATCCATTTTGCATTATGTCTCAAGTGGTTGCTCTTGGGATTACAGGGTGCCTCTTTAACTTTCATAGTCTGTGTGGAATTAATATTGTTATCATTTCATTTAAAATAAAGAAACATTATAGTTTTTTAAGTCTATTTAATTCCCCTTCCTTCTTCATGTTACAGTTGTTGTATGTATAATATCTATGTCTATATTAAGAAGCTCATAGGACAATTATATATTTTCTTTTAAAGCAATTAATAGGAAAAAGAAATATTTGTTCTGATTTTAACATTTGCCCAGATATGTACCATTTCTGATCCTCTATTCTTTCCTGAGGATCCATGTATCCATCTGTTTTCAACTTCTTTAAGCCAGAAAAACTTTCTTAATCTTTCTTGTATTCATGTCTGCTGGCAATGAATTCTGAAAACATTTTTTTCTAACTGAAAATGTCTTTATTTATCTGTTATTCTTGAAATGTATTTTTACTAAATATAGATGTCTAGGTAGACATGTTATTTTCTTTTTCCTTTTAACATTTTAAATTTGTTTCACTGTCTTCTGATGTCCCCAGTTTCTGATGAGCAAAAATTCAAATATTCTCATGTAATTAAGATGCTTTTTAAGATTTTGTTCATCTTGCTTTGCAGCATTTTCACTGTGATGCACTTATGTTTTGTTGTTGTTGTCGTCGTCGTTGTTGTTGTTTTCCCATTTCTGCCTGGAGTTCAATGGGCTTCTCAAATCTGTAAATTTATACCTTTCACCAATTACAACTTTTCCCCCTATATTCTGTTCTATGTTGTTTTTCTGAGATTCCTGTTAGACAAATTTACACCTTTTAAAACTTATCTATAGGTCTGAGTTTTTTCATATTTTTCACAATACATTTTCTCTATTTCAAAATGAATAATTACTATCAATCTATCTACACATTCATTGACTTTTCCTTTATTATCTCTCTCAGGCTATTAAACATGTCCAATAATTTTTTTTTT
>CM052809.1:88858413-88903250 GCA_028533885.1 Nasua narica | reverse complement strand
CCTCAGCGGATTGGACTCTAAAAGTTCCGATTTTGTGCTCCGCGGCTCTGCAGCTGCAGGGAGCCGGCCCCTCCCCCCGCGGTCTCTCTTCCCGTTGCTTTGGAATCACTTTTCCAAACGTCCTACCTTTCCGAAGGTGGTCGATTTTCTGCTCCTAGAATTGCTCTTCTTCCTCTCTTCTCGCTCCTGTTGAGTATGCTGGCTTTTAAAATGATTTATTAACTATCTAGATGAACTTCTGGGTTCCGACTCTATCTCAACCTCCTACTTCTCCGCCATCTTGCTCCTCCCCCCTGTCCAGTAATTTTTAAATTTCACTTGTTTTAGAACTTCAATTTTTTCTACTATTTTTATTTTGTTTCTGAAATATAATACTTGTTAATTGAAGACGTTATTCTCTACATTTTTAGTATAGTTATGGCTCTAATATTTGGTTCACTGTCCTGTTTCAGATAGGGCTTTTTGTTTGAGAATTGTAAGAATTTTCCTGAAACTTCATATGTCATGTAATTTTGAATTGTACTCTAGATATTTTCATTGTATATTGTGAGAATTTTAGATTTGGTTATATTTCTCTAAAAAAATGTTGATTTTTGTTTGTTATCATGGATTTAGCAGGTAGTTCTCTTTGTTGGACATAAACTGAAAATTTTGTCTTTGGGAGAGTACCTCAAATCTCAGTTCAGTGATTTTTTTTTTTGTAGGTTGGTTGATTTGAGTCAGATTTAAATCAGTTCTATGCTTGGATTGTTCAGAGGTCAGCTAGAAATTTTTGCAGTTTGTCACAAAATTTGGTTATCTTCTTTCTGGCTCTTTATTAATTTTCAATTTATATGGTTGCCACAAGCTGTTCTATAGTTATTGAAGCTAGAATGTCTGTGTATTTGCCACCTGGCACAGGACTGGATATGACTAGCCTTCAGTCTTAAAGCTATAGAAATGGATAGCTCAACTTCATGATGATCCTTTATTCAAAGTACCATGTCTTCTTCAGGTGCTGTTTTTCTTTTCATTCTGAAGGTCTTCAGTTCATTGTTACTCCAGATTTTGTATTTGTTATACATGGGATGGTGAGATTGGATAGGATGTCTTCTAGCCATCCAAAATCAAAACCTCCATCATTAGGTTTTAATAATTAAATACTATAAGCATGATATGAGCATAGTGAGCGTTGTCATCTCTAACATACTCTGCTTTGTTAAAAACATAACTGAATTTCTTTTTGACCTAATTCTTTAATAAATTAAAATTAATAAGCTTTTGGCTAGATTACTTCTTGGAGCTTATATCCATAATGAAACTAATTAGTAATTTTTTTGTCACTTAGTACTAATTTTAACTGGATGAAATGAGAAATTTTTCTGTCACTTTTTGAAATGACCAAGCATCCGTTAATCATACATCTGAATGTCATCCAGTGGGACACCCACATTGTGCAGGGCACTAATGTAAAAGAAAGGCTGAATTGTGCCTATAAACCTTCCTAGAGGAACCTTATAACTAAGGAAGACAAAAGAAAGATGTATAAAATATACAAATACCTATCATTTCCTATCTTGTAATGGCAGGAGAAATATATAAATCAAATGTTAGAAGGGCTTGGTCAAGGGACCATCATAATCAAGAAAAGTTTTATACACATCATATCATTAGAGTTGGCCCTTGAAAAGTACCTACTATTTTATACAGAAAATAATAATAATGAATAAATTTCAGAAGGAGAATAAATTTTGACTGGTAAGTAGAGAAATATGTAGAATATTCAGGGAAAATAAATATATTTTATTAGAGCTTAAATTTTGGTATGAAAGTAATAAATGCTGGAAGTGAAAATCAGGACAAAATTTGTATAGGACCTGAGTTTACAGGATCACTGTAAACCTGGAAAGTCTATAGATTAAGGTCTGTGATTTAGGAATATTGACTTGTCCACAAAGTTCCAAGTGATCAGAGCAGGAAGTTATTAGAAAAGAAAAGAAAAGTTAGGAAGCAGTTACAATAATTGCAAAGTTAGGAGATAGAGCTTGAGGTTTTCACTAGAGGAAATGGAAGGAGGGAAGGACTGCTGAAGTGTATCAGCAGTGGCTAAAGAAGTTCATAACTGATGAGACTGATACAGAGAGAAAAAGGAGATAATAGCATGAGAAATACTTTAGTTTGAAAAGGAAAAAACATGAGTTTAGCTTAACAAATGTTGAATATACAATAAGACAGAATGAGGAAAGGGCTGGAAATAAAGGATGAAGCTGAGAATAAGTATCAAGGTTGGAAATACCTATTTAGAATCACCTGACAATAATTAATAATAATTGGAGCTAATATGAAAATACTGTATGCCAGGTACTCTGCCAAGGGATTTTCCCAAATAACCTTATTTACTCATTAAAAACATCTATGTATGTACTATTTTTTCCCCATATTATACATGAGGAATCTGAGTTTCTGATGAGTTTCTTTTTCCAAGGTCATGCAAACAATCAGTGGCAGATCTAAGATTTAATCTCAGAAAGTCCAACTTATCTTATTAGCATCTGTTCTCTATTGAGTCAGAAATCAAACCTGATGTTACAGTCCACTGAACTTGTTGAGGGCTGTGGAGTAAGGAAATAAATAAGGAGGATAATAAGACATAAATATGGAGGCATATAACAAGGATTTGAGGAATGAAAATTAGCAATAAGAAGGATGAGATTTAGCTTAAACCATGAACTTGCACAGTCTTAATTTGAGGGGAGGCGCATTATTCCCTGCCCAGGTTTTCCTAAGGCCCCATATGGGAACTATTTTATCTGCTTCTTCACTCGGACCTAGTCCTCAAAGCTCTTCACTGTCATCCTGCTCTTGATGACCTCTTGGGTTTGTTCTTTCCACTGTTACACCATCTGCTATGACAAAAGTGTTGCTTTCCTTCCCAGGTCTTTCATGCATCACATACAACTTAACTGAAGATATACTATCATTTTAAATAATATGGAATAAATAATGTGGAAACAGGAAATGTGTATAGATCCATGCCAAGTTCCCTTATCCTACCACTTGTTTTTGAACTGCTTCTCCATGGCCAGGGGCAGCTAGCTCATCCCACCACTAAATTCCTCCAGGCACCTCTGTTTCTCTTCAGCTGGACTGAATTGATTCTCAACATTAGAGAAAAGTGATGCTTGGGTTTTTTGGGTTTTTTTCCTTTTGTTTTACTTGTTGATTCATTGTTCACTCAAATGATATCATCTTTCCTTATAGAATTCTTATGCACAGCCCCAGGATTAATTTACCTAAAGTTTGGATATTTCTCTTATTGTGAGAATATAGAGCTCTGCAGGGAGAACTAGATATTAGGCTCAGGAGACAAACTGTCAAATAATCAGGATAATATACCCCTTCACTTTACCTTCAAATTCTGACCCCATGAAAACAGACAGACAGAGACAGACAAGCAAAGGCCCTGTTGATTTAATAAATTACAAATAAGTAACTAAATGATAACCAGGATGTGCCTAAAAACCACCTCTATGAAAGAAACAACACTGAATTTAGAAAATCTTTTCTTTTTTTTCCTAACAAATGTCCTCTTTGTCACTTTTATATGCTTTACAATAAATATCAGTTATCAGTCGTACTCCTGAGGAAGTGAAATAAAGGATGGATTCATTTATGAATGAAGTGATCAAGGAAGGACTAGCTCCTGAGTCTTGGTATCTTCATGACCATGTTTGGTTTCTGCCAAAGTGGTTTGTGACTGTTGGCTATTGAATACAAGCATGGAGCTTCAGGAGTTTTTGAAAGGAAGTCTCAGATAATTAATGCCAAGTCCAGGATATTAACTAGCTAGATCTGAAGAACAGAGACCTTTTCTTCTTATAATAGTCATCAAATACAATGGTTGGCATTTTAAATATTTAATAAAATATGAATAATAAATAACACTGTAAATAAAAGGTCAGAAGCTCGCCTAACACTAGGGAACTCTAACACTCGAGGGGACCAAACACTGGAGTATTTATTCGAGCCAACTGCCCTCTGTGGTCTCCAAGGGATGATCTGACTGACCTGAAAGGTCTTTTCCATTTTGGGTTAATTTAGTTTTATGAAAAATATGCTTCTAAGGTGTTTGTACTCAGGAAATACTCAGGAGGCCCCAGTCTTTATTAAATGAGAAAAAATATTAAATTGTTTAATCTCCAGGGTCATATATATGTTTACATTTCAAACTAAAATATACGGTGGTGCTGCATCTAGTTCTTTGATTTTGTTTGTTGGTTGGGTGAAATATTGTATCAATTATATCTTTTCAATAGAGAAAACTGACTTGTTTAGTCCCTCTAGTATTTACTATTCTAGTCCCAGACTGAAGGAACCCTAGATGAAATGAATTCAGGAAAAGAAAATGGTGGACAGAATTTATATAACACAGTGGTCAAGAAAACTAGTGGAAAAGTAAATGACTCTAAAGTTGAAACTGAAAAATTAACACATTAACCTGCTGATAATTACCAGACAGTCCCAATTTAAGAGTGTCTGCTGTAGTCCTATTTCACACAATTGATGTGGTTTTGCTTCTGCTTGTTTGGTACGGTTGCCAGGTATAAAGCTAATACTAGGCCACCAAGGAATTTTTTTTTTGTTTTTAGCTTTCTGCTCTCTTTATGTTGTAACTTCTTATTTGGGGTACATTTTCCCTTTGAGCTTTGCTCACTTATTATGTGCAGTGAAATGTATGTAGGTTTTGCTTAACAACTGATTGATTTCTTAAATGTTGGAGCAAGACATGAAGTTGCATTTAAGCTCTGTAGCAAAAACAGAATTCTCACTCCATTGCGCATACTGTGGAAAATAGAGTTTACTTTTTGCAAGATGACTGGCAATTAGCGCCCAATCAGGGAACTTCTAATGAATTTTTCCCACCCATCTTAAACTAAGCTCTATTTAATGCCAAATGTATTATTAAAACCAATATCTTCTGCAAACCTCATACTCTGAATATTCAGGTGTCATGTCAAGGGAGTAAGGAATACTGAGAGTTGAACTGTATACTTGATGTAAATGAAATATAAAACAAAGAAGTTAAAAAACCCAGATATTCTTTACTTTTCTTTGACTTTACTTTTATCTATTATTTATTCTTCATTATATTTTATAGCAAAATGTTTGAGAAATCTGAAGCACAAACAACATATGGGGGACTAAATATTTTGTAGGCTTAATGATGTATTAGTATTTTGCTTTGTATGAAATTCTAATCACCAGATATGTTTATCACTGCAGATGGGATATGCAGGCTCCTCATACCTCAGGGGATTACAGAATCCAAACATCTGTAACAGGGGGAGAAAAAAAAAATCCCATCGCAATATACAAAATTAAAAAAAAGTGAATTAATGAGAAAAATGAATGGAAATAAAAGTCTAGTATTAATACCATCTTGTATTTATGATTACCAAGGCACTCTATGTGCCTTAGAGATCTTGATTCTATCCTTTAAAAGTGTAATGAGATATTAAAACACAATCTAGATATAAGCTGAGGAAATGGGCAATAATCTTGATTCCATTTTTAGTTGGATGGTTTGGAGCTGAGATAAAGACTTGCCATAATTAATGTGCAGTCCACATATTAGGCTATTTATACAATTAAAACACCTGGCTCATAATTGGTTGTTTCACTAAATACAACCATATATTTTCTAAACATATTAAAACCCTATTAATCAGAAAACAGAGAGAGAAGGGTTGTTTGGCTAATGTAAATATACTGCTTTAACTGAAAGGAGTCAGAGATGATGAATCAGAAATATATATTGACTTGAGAATATATATTGCCATTTAGTTGTTTGGAAAAGACTTCATGTATATATTCTTGTTCTCATGAGTTGTGTCTTTTTGATAAAGCCAAGTGCATTAATCTATTATTATAGATTAACATTTGGTTCTCATGACTAATTTACTGATTTATTCATCGTTGTAATTTTAAAAAAGTGTCTGAGGATCTCTGCTAGGAGATGGGATGAACTTATAGCCAAGTTTAGAAGACAATTGTGTAAACAATGGTCAGCTCCCAGAAAAGCCTTTTGCATTGTCATAAATTCTAATATATACATGGAAGGACTTATGAAAGAACTTTTTAAAGCTGTATGGTGTAGTTTAGGCAAATTTTGAGTATAGCCTTTCAAAATAATATGTTTTAAAAGATTTTATTTATTCATTTGGGGGGAGGGGTAGTGAGCATGAGAGAGAGAGTGAGTACCAGCGGGAGGAGAGGCAGAAGGAAATGGAGAAGCAGACTCCGATGAGCAGGGAGCCAGACACAAGACTCAATCCCAGGCCTCTGAGATCATGACCTGAGCCAAAATCAGACACTCAACCAAATGAGCCACTCAGGGGATCCATCAAAATAATATTTATAATGGAATTAGAGCTTAGGAAGAGAAAGGAATGCTTCATCAGTAACACTGTGAAGATTGATGATTGCATGGGTTCAGAGGCTGAACTACCTGAATTCTAGTCTTGGCTCTGCCAATATAGCTCTGCGAGTTGGCAGTTATCAACACTCAGTGACTCATTTTCCATATCTATAGAATGTGTATATTAATAGGGTTTATAGAGTTGAGAATTAAAATAGTTTATTTGTATATATACATGCATGTATTTTTATGTGTGTTTGTGTCTATAAATGTATATGTAGATTGATAAATTGATGTATATAGATATTGCTATATCTATACCTATACTGATTTTTCCAACTTTCTGTATCATAAAGCATGGCATAGCACATGATAAAGGCTATATATAAATTTTATAAATATTTTTAAGATTTTATTTATTATTAGAGAGAGTGAGAGAGAGAAGGTATGCATGTGCAAGTGAGGAGAGGGGCAAAGGGAGAGGAGAAACAGAATCAAGCATACTCTGTGCTGAGTGCCAAGCCCAATGCAAGGCTTGATCTCCGGACCCTGAGACCTAGACCTGAGCCAAAACGAAGAGTCATACACTCAACTGAGTCACCCAGGCACTCCAGTTTTAACTATTTTTAATTATTTTTGTTGCTTTGGAATTATAGTTTGTATAAAGCATAACATGTACAAAGAAAATTTTCTACTCATAGTAAACTGTATGATTTGGTAACACTGATGATAATTTCTATTTGTCAGTGTTATATATCCTAATACTTCATTCATGTCAGAGATAAAAGGGTGAGAGAAGGAAGACTTATTGAATGAGGATAATCTCATTCTAAACTGGTAAATAGAAAACTTAAACCAAAAAAATTTAATTGTAACTTATCCAGCAGTAGTCAACAGCTTTTTTAATGGGCAATCCATGTAATAGGAAATCCCAGATGCTGAGACCTATTATCTAAGAGACGTATGTTTTGAGCAAAAAAAAAAAAACTAATTTTAAAATGGTTTACTCCTCCACTGTCCCATATTCTGACCTCCTCTAACTAAATTGGGCTTCACCGAAAATCCTAAATGTTGATAATATTATAGAGAATTTTATTTTTCTTTAGCCCACAAAGATTGTCCTAAGGTTCATTGTAGAAAATTAGAAAAACTATAATGGCTCAGAGCTATGCCCATTTGGACTAGTCTTTTTTCTTTCAGTAATAAGAAGGAAATATTCATATAGAGAAATCTGATTTTCTCCAGTAATTATTTTAAAAATTAGATTCACTGATTTTTTTCCATATCTATTTATAGCCATCCAGTTGAAATGTTCTATTCTTTACCATTAAAACAAAATACTTCCAAGAAAATATTGACCGGACAAGATGTGGTAACTGTTTAGAATATGGCATCATTTAGATTCTGCAAGAAACTTTATATGCATGAATAGCAAGGTGACATTTATAAATATACATTTTAGGTTATTCAACTCACTTTAAATTAAACAGTATCTAATTGTTCTTCAAAAATCATTTGTAGGAAAGGAAAAAAAATATTAAAGTATTGAAGAAAAGTATAATTTTGGAAGACAGCTATGCTTACCACAATACCACCAAGCTAAACGTAGAAATTTTGGAAATCAGAATCAAATGATCTGGAATGGATAAAGAAGGTCTTATTTTCCTTTAAAAATTAATTGTATATTTTTGAATTTAGTCTGCGATATAGTAAAATGAACATGTTAATAAAAATTATGTATAGCATAGAGAGGCATAGGCAACATTTTATACACAAAAATCAAAAGAGCTTTATGTGTATAAGATGGTGACACCTTACTGATCTGCTTTTTTATTATTGATTGGATTGATCATACTACCTAAAGGGACTAGGCTAAAGATGACTAGCCACATTATTTCAACATTGGTAAAAATACATAGATCATTGTATTACTTCTAGTTAATGACTTGGCACCATGGGAACTTTCCCAAGTGAAATGTCTTAATTGAAGGAAGAGGTAGAGAGGGGGAAGCAGGCTCCCTGCTGAGCAGGGAGCCAGATGCAGGGCTCCATCCTAGGACCCTGAGATCATGACCCAAGCTGAAGGCAGAGGCTTTAATCCATTGAGCCACCCAAGCACCCCTCATTCTTTCATGTATTATCTATGACTGCTTTGATGCTACCATGACTGAGCTTAGTTGTGATAGAGACCTAAAATATTTATTACTGGACTCTTTATAGAATAAGTTTACTGTCTCCTGAATTAGAGGCTCAAAATCCATCATTATGTGAGCCAAGTTTACCAAAATATGACTACTTATAAAGTTTGTTTCTATTTAATCATATCTTCTCACAGAACAATACTATTTACCACCTGAACACTTTTAGATCTCTGGCTGATTTTTAGTTTTGAAATATGGCAATGTTATTCAGATACAGAGCAACAGAGTTGCAAAGTTACATAGTAAATCTTGGGAAAAGCCACGGGATTCCATGAAGTAGATGAGAGCTACTGGAGAACTGCTGGAAAACTTGTTAAGTCATTGATTAAGATGGGAGCATCTGGGATTAGAGCGTTGACCAAACCCAAAAGTTAGCTCTCTTAAGGACAAATTAACAAGAACCACTGTTTGATGTTTCAAAATCATATGATTTATGGTTTAAATTTCAAAGTTGAGAGGCCCTTGGGAAAATTTACAAACCCTGAAATATTTTTGGATAAAGACCCTTTCAATGGTTATGTGATAGTTACAAAGTGAGTGATGTCATTTTCTTGATATAACAAAATTTTACAAGGAAAATTATGTCCTGAAAACAACTGATCCATGTATTGTTAACTCTACAAATGAGTAGATGGTTGTTTTTCTTGTTGTTTTGTTTTGTTTTAAAGATTTTGTTTATTTATTTGTCAGAGAGAGAGAGAACAACAGAGGGAGCACAAGCAGGGAGAACCAACAGGTAGAGGAAGAAGCAGGCTCCCTGCTGAGCTCCCTGCTGAGCAAGGAGCCTGATGTGGGACTTGATACCAGCACCCTGGGATCCTGACCTGAACCCAAGGCAGACCCTTAACTGACTGAGCCATCCAGGCATCCCTGAGTGGATGATTGTTAACTACAATCTAAATATTGCTCAGAAAAACTGAATTTTATATTTGAGATAAAGTTCCCTTTTACTTTTTACTGTATACTAGATATTCCTTATAAGTAGGCATATCATGAAGTACCAATTACTCCTTAAAAAAAAAAAGCCCTCAGACATGAATTACAATTTAGTATTTGGGAAAGCATACATATATACACACACATACATTTTTGTATGAATGTTTCAAAGTCAGTCTACTATTACACAATATTTCCAACAAACCTTTTAAAGGAGAAGTATAAAATTTTCTGTATTCCCTCTTGTTCTGAATATAGGCTAATTTGGCTGAACCATCACCTTTTCTGCTAGATCTAAATCATGGATCTTTTACATGTTCTTTCGAAAATAGAAATAATGAGTGGAGAAACATAAATAGTCATGAAAGTTTTGATATTTTATAAATAAGAGAAAAAACTAATTGGGTTTTATCTTCTTAGAGAAAAATATCTATGGGACAATTTATCAGCAAATTTCTAATATGTGACTTTAGATGTAGTTGAATTTAAAACAGGATTTCTTTTTTTTTTCTTTAAGTGTGCAGAAAATGATATAGCTGCTTGATAACAAACAACAATTTTCTTCCAAATTATTTTGTCTCCCTATAGCATTAATTTACTTTTTCTACCCATCTGCCACCTTTTACCTTTGGAAGGTGTGCTGCTAACTATATTATATAACTATATTTTCATGAATCATGGATATAGGATACCCTGATCATGAATCAGGATACCTTGAGGTAACTATATAGAGGAGAGAATGTTTGGCCAGGGTGAATTGAGGTAGGACAGAGGGTTAGGGTGGTGCATAAGGTTTATGTAGGCTTATTATTTATTTAGGCTTAAAACAGCTAAGGGACCCAGAACTCTGAAGCTCTTATTGGTTTAAGTTTTATAGGATGGGTGAGAAGTTCGTTTAAATTGATATATGTGCCAATTATTATTTAAACAGCTCAATCCCAGACTTAGTTAAAAAAAACCATCATTGTAAGGAAAACATACCTGACAGATTTTTCGACTTAATGATAGATAATGTCATAGATGTTTTCTTGTATCAAAGTCAAGACATCATTTACTCTACTTTCTAGTGTTATGAGTGGCATTTAGTTTAAAGTTTTCTGTCTTTTCTAGCATTCCCAAGTGATTTAATTTTCTCATTTTGCAATGAGAGTTGCAATCATGACAGAAAAGGTTATGTCCTTTAGAGACAGATTTCTATGAACAGCAAGGTCTTACTAGAATTTTTATCAACATTCACTAAAAGTATGCTGTTCCACGTCAGATAATTTTATTCATAATCTCCAAGTTAAGTTAAATAATGTAAATTTAAAGTAGGATTCATTTACATTGTGCTTTATACCTGATAATTGTTGATGAGCTATTGCATTAAAAGTAGTTAACAAGAAAGAATCATCATTGGACATAGGTGCACTCATATCTACATTCTCTTCATTTGGACTTTTTCACAGATGTAAGAACAATGTAAGAAACTGTAGGCAGACATATTATTTAGACTTTTTTTTTTAAATCTGACTTATGAATTACATTTCCTACTAAAAATTTAACTACCTCAGGTGCTCAAAGCTTGACTCAGAATATGATAACACATGTATGACATATACTGTTATTTACCTGGGCTGAAGGATCATTTTTGTCAATGAACCATGAAATGTGTTATGGCAAAGTGCTTTGCTAAGAACTGATTACATGGAATTCATGTGGTAATAAAACTGAACAATTCAGTAACTTAAGACATCACTTATTCTTCCAAGCAAGCTAACATTTCATGTATCTACTTTAGAGAACAGAGATCACAGGTCTCTGCTTTTCATGCTTTAGCAGGATTAATGATATTATAAGATTTTGCCAAATAATAACAAGATAATATATCTTCTTTATTCATAAAAGCCAAGTTCATTCTGGTGCTTATTTCTGTGTCATAAAACTGAAGGCTCTTAAATGACAAAGCATTTGGAAAAGACTGAAAAATAAATTCAAAATACTCTCTTTAGTTATATTTATTATGAGAACTTGAGCCAGTAACATAAATCTCTCAATTTCCAACTTTACCCAGGGCTTTACTACAATGTGTCTTGTTCCCAAGAGGACAGCAGGGCAGTAACACTAATATTATTGACAGTTTAAGCCCCAAATTCTCAACCAGCCTCTTCACGTAGAGGATTTAGGCCATCAGTGGGTTTTTAAGGCCTCCTTTCCCCCTTTTGTTTCAGATTAAACCAGAAGGGTCTGCTGAGAGAGGTAATACCACTTGATAGTGCCAAGCCTGAACTTAAAATCTGTCTTGGTCATTTCCTTACTGCTTAAATTATTTGCACCTCTGTGCTTTAGTTTTCTCCTCTGTAAAATAAGGAAAAAAAATATCTACTTCATGTAAGGATTTAATAAATTTAAATATAATATTCATATAAATATCTTAGAAAAGTGTCTGGCAAATGGCAGATGCCAGTAAATACAAGCTGGTGGTGTTATAAATTATTATTAAACTACCTGATTGGGTACTTGTTTTTCTAGACTCCACCTTAGGTTTGTTTAGATCTTGTAATCCTCTTAAACTAACTTCAGAGGATGAACTAGAAGGAAAAAAAAAAAACACACAAAGAAGAAAAACATTTAATCCCCATCTCTTCCACACTATAAACCCTCTTAAAAAAACATTGCCCAATCCATCGGTTATTGAATTGGACAACCAAAATCATCTTGGATAATTCCTTCATATTCCTTACTTCCTACAATTAAAAAGTGAGTCTTGTGTATTTTACCTTTAAAGACATTTTAATTCCTTCTCTCTCCATGTTCTACCTACCATATTCTAGCCTACCACAAAATGTTGTCATCCATTCTATTCTCATACCACATCAACACTGACTAGCAGCCCTTTGCACTGAGAATAAACTGTGCAGCACTTTCCTTATTCTATAAATTCCTGAATAATCTTGCCGACACCTAGCCCCCAACCTCATGTTACTCCACTCTCCTCCTCACTCATAAGGCATCAGCTGAACCGATTTTCTTTCTGTTCATGAAGTGATTTTTAGTGTTTTGCCACTTCTGCTCATCTTCATAATCTCTGCCAGGAGTACCCTCTCCTTCTTCTCTGTCTGAGCTTGATCTTTGTGTCTCATCCTAGTCATTCTTTCTCAAGGAACCATTTCCTGAATCCTTCAAACCCACTGTGGGCTCCCACTTTCCACGTTGCTGGAACTTTGCTTCTCTTTTGTAGGACTTAACACAGTTGCAATGATACAGTTAACTTTTTAAATTACGTATTGAATGTGTAATCTGCTGACTAAACTAGAAGTTCCTTAAAAGTTTTAATATGTCTTTCTTTTTCAACACTGAGTCAACATTAACAGGCACATTTGCAGTATAATAAATCTTTTTGAATTAAAGAAAACAGTGCTTTTCTTCTATCAAAAGCCCACAATCTGTAATGATTGTCATTTTATAAATCATTGTCTCAGAAATACTCTACCTTCAGTGTGGGGCCTCAAAGGGAAGAATCAGGGAATTTGGGTTATAACCCATTTATGGCATTAGGTAAATGATATCTGCTGCAAAATGTGTGACTTTCATTAAAAAACCATAGTGTCTTTAAGTTCTGAACTTTGATTTAAGAACTTTGACTTTTCAATCTTCTAGCTTATCTCCTTTATACCAATGATGACCTTCTTTTGCTATAAATTTTTCCTTAAATACTACATTAAGAATAACTGTACTTTTTTCAGGGTTGCCTGATAAAAATGTACTGTGATAAGAATGAAGTTGATAAGTTCAGATCAACTTATATTTCATTTAACTTGATAGAACCTATATTTGAAAAATAGCAGCATATAAATGGTTGAAACATAGTCATTGAGTCAAGAGAAAAGAGTTACTGTGCTTAGAAATTTCACCCTCCTTGAGGCCACTCCACTCCCATTTCTCATCCTTGTCTAACAAGTTTGCCTCTTAGACTTCCCTATCCCATCAATCCTCACCCCTGCTCCAGCCTATGCACCCACCATCCTTCACAACCCAATGAAATTGAATAGGTACTATTACTGTCCTCTCATTTTATAAATGACAAAGCTGAGGCATAGAGAGTTGGTTTAGTTGCCAAAGGTCATAAATGTATGAAGTGGAAACAGGCAGGGCTGATTTCTCTGTTACAGTGAGCACAGTACCTAAGACTCACAAAAAATATGTAAATGTTTTTTCACGTCAGAAGAAAAAATACCAATAAAAGTGTCTTAACACACTGATATACTCTATCTGTACCAACATGGTCATAAAGTACAATTATATGTATATGTATATATTTATATATAATTTTATGTATTTATGCATATATATATTATATATTTATGTATATTTATGTATATATATTTTGTATATTTATGTGAGGCCCACAAGGCACTCATATAGAACCTCCTTGAACTCACTAGAACCTCCCTGAAGGTTGTAATTGTATCTTTTCTCCCCACTCCCCTCACTGCATAAATAGTAACAAGTGTATTAGTAGTATAATAAATAAATATCTACAATACCAAAATAAGGTAGCTCTGGGTTCAGGAATTTTAAACAGCCTGCATAACTCCGGAGACCTTGTTTTTGGCTATTGTGATACAGCGCTGAATCAGGCCTCAAAGTTGTTTATACATAGACACAGTTATTAAGGGGTTCCCAGATGTGTGTTGCCCTTATATGAAAGTCACTCAGTATCCTTTGTGAGTTCTAAAATGAATTAGGTATTGTTAAGTATTGTGGGGAAAATAGTAATAACTTCTTCATCTGTGCATATGTGGCTTAAAATCACTTGTTTATATACATTGGTTCACGTTTCCATGCTCCTTTATACCATACTCTCCAATTTCTGCCCTTGAGGATTTACACATAGTTTCCTTCCCCCAAAGACATTTTCTTCCCTAAAGACATTTTCTTTCTTTCTGCTTCCTAGTAGTCCATTAAATTTTCACAGCTAACCACTAGTATGAATTGATAAAGTGGCTGATTTTATACTGTGGTTTAGTACATGAACACATCTTTCAAATTATAACTAGAAATCATTAGTTTTTAAGGTGTTTTATGCAGGTGTCTTTCATAAGATATTGAATGTTGTGCTTTTGTTCCTAAATAAATCAACTGGCTATTCAGACTAGTAGAGAGATGAAAAATCTGTTCCCAAGCAACACATGCCTGTTGTTATTCACCTTCTTAAGATCTGTTTCTAAGAGACCATTGCTATTGAGATTGTTAGCAAGTTCTTGAATGACAAATTGTTTCCCATAATATGATCATAATACGCTGGATGATGGGTTGATGCAATATGGAATTTAATTAATATGAAACATTTTTTAAAATCCCCTTTTCTCTTAGGAGCTTTACAAAAGTGATGTCTTGAAAGGCAGAACTGCCATGTATAACAATAACTTAATTCTACCTTCTGTTATCGCTGTTTGAGGTGATTTCCCTTCTTTTCCCCTGTCTATTTCTTATCTGTCTACTAATATTATTGGTAGCAGTAGTCATTATAGAATCAGAGGACTATATGAGATAAAAGGGACTTTGAGAGGTCACAAAGTAGAAGTACTTCATGCATGCTCTCGTAAAAGATAGCTATATCCTTAAATTTTACAAAAGAGAGAAGCACGTTTGCTCGTTTTGTTATTCATTTATATGATTGACAAGGTGAGCTTCATATTTTGACCTGTTCTACCACCCTTCCCCAGTTCTTTTTCACTTAAGCTTATTGCCTTGCATTGTCTCTAGTTAAATTCAATCATGTTTGGACACATTTTGTTAAGTTTCTACAATGCCAATGTACCTGAAAAAACACTACCAAGGTGGCTATTGTTAGATGGACACTGAACTGAATTCCAAGCTGTGTGACCTTGGGGTAAGACTTGCCACCACTTATTCTTGTTTTCTTTCTTTTCAGAGTAAGTCTTGTTGTTGTTTGTATTGATAGCTAAAGTCCTATTATTTGTATAAATGAAAATAAACCAATTGAAATAATAGTAACACCTCCTTGGACTGTTACAAGAGCTAATAGATGCCATTTATCAAGCACATAGACTGATAGCTAGCATATTGTTTTCTTTTATTTGATAACTGTTTGTTACTGGTAAACTATGCATGTAATTCAGGAAATAGTAAATTTAATGCATTGAGAATATGAGAAATATACTTAGCTACACACCTTCATAATTTCAAATAGACTTGAGAGATCTATACAAAACACCAAGATTCCTTTGTGCAGTCACTGTATAGGATGCCAACTTGGCAATTAATTTTTTCCATCAGCACCTAAAATAAGCTTGGTGATTCTAAATTACTTTACTTCTTGGGATGTTGTACTGTCTCTTACTTTTTTTTGTTTTTAATTTTTAGCTTATTTTTTATTAAGTTCAACTAGCCAATATAGTGTACATCATTAGTTTTTGATGTTGTGTCCAATGATTCATTAGTTGCATATAATACCCAGGGCTTAACATAACACGTATCCTCATTAAGATCGTCACCCAGTTACCCCCATCTCCCCACACCACTTCCTTCTGCAACTGTCAATTTGTTTCTCAGAGTCTAGAGTCTCTCATGGTTTGTACCCCTCTCTGATTTCTTTCCATTCAGGTTTTTAAATGAATTCCAATGTGCCCTTTGAGACCTACCCAATATAAAATACTATTTAAATAATTAAAGAAGTATTTCTTTCTTTTTTTAAGATTTTACTTATTTACTTGACACAGAGAGAGAGAGAGAGAGCATACACACAAGCAGGGAAGTGGCAGGTAAAAGCAGAGGAAGCAGCAGGCTCTCTGCTAAGCAGGAAGCCCACTGTGGGGGACCCTGGGATCAGGACCTTAACTAAAGGCAGACACTACCAAGTGAACTACCCAGGCACCCGTCAAATAAGTATTTCATATTATGACTTTTGGAGTGTGTCTTTGAGAATATCTCATTGATATATATTAATATACTCATATGTGAATATGTATGTATCTATTTACCTGTGATAAACCAGATATCCGAACAATTCTTGTAAATTAAAAAAAGCAATGATTAAAATAGCATATAAATTACATACACAAATAAGTGTTTTTTCTGTTACATTAGGAGTTCACGTGGCTTAAATAAGATCAGATGTTGCAAGATCTTATATTGGTTTGAACTCAGCTCACAGTAGAAATGAAACAAATTCTTGGAACCTTTTTCCAGAGATTCAGATCAAAATTGCTTCCCTATTTTGTCAGCAATATGTTAATAAAATTTTGTTCTCAATCCCTTTCTTAATTTTTATCTTAACACACTAGCTTTGTGTTCTTTCTGACAACTTACACACATTGTGTATCATCAAAATTCATTAGAAAAAATATGAGTTTCTTAATCTTAGCTGTTAAACTATTTATCTTCCCTTTAAGGAATAGAAATAAGGAAGAAACAAGTTTGGAAGAAAACAGTTTTAGGCAAACTAACTATATACTGCCAGTATTTTTAAAAATTTATTTATTTCAGGAGGGGTGCAGAGGGAGAGGGTGAGAGAGTCTTAAGAAGACTCCACACTCAGCATGAGGCTCAATCTCATGACCCTGAGATCGTGACCTGAGCTGAAGCCAAGAGTCCTCCATTTAATTGACTGTGTTTAACTCCTGCCAGTATTTACCTTATTATTTCTTGTAATACTTTTGACAATGGGGATCCCCAAATTTGTTAACTCTACCTCCTGGACTAGAAATCTGGGGACTGAAGAGAAGAGGCTACCTGCTCTAAAGGGAGCTCTGCTATCAAAAGAAAGCTGTTTTTCATCTTAGACTTTATTAGAAAGAGTATTTTACACCGTGGAAAGGGGCATATGCAAGATGAGAGGATGGGGAGTTAGTGATGGACAATGGCTAAAGTGGGTATTTTTAGAAATATTCACCAGGAAAGTTAAGGAGATAGTTGTATTTTAGAGGTACTTAAATTAGAATAAGACAGGGCGTTGAGAGCTAATTCTCATGAACATGAAATTGTTGTGACCAATAGGTCCACAAGTTCCAAAAGACCAGGATTCAAAGTCTCTGGCATGAATTACAAATGATTGGGTTTTTATTAAACAATCAAAAATATCAACCAACCAACAAACAAAAAAACAAGTTTCAGGTTTTTCCAACTTGCCCAGTTAATGACGGAAACTCAAGTTTTACTAGCAACTTATTCTAATTTTTAACTTAGAAAAGTATTCACACATTATACCCATTGAATCAGATTGAAGTAGGTATTTCAGAAAGTAGAATCCCAGCTTCCAACCCTTGCCTAAACAGAGAAATAAAGAAAATTAATATTCCTTAATTTCAGTTTTCTAGATATTTTTGTTTTTGATTTTATTGATTTTTTGAGATGTAATTAATACAAAACTCAGGGAAGCTAGAGAAAAGGTATCTCTGCAAATGACAGGGATTTTGGAGTTACATTTGTATCCCATTTTCTCTGAGATTTAGTCTTTCACATGCTTACCATTTTTTAATTTGTTTCTTGTCAGAACAAATCCCCGTTCAGAGTAATAAGAGGTTTTTGTTTGTTTGTTTGTTTTTATCTGTTTGTTTTTTGTTTTTGTTTTAGTGAAAAATAAATAAAGATAAATCATGTGAGTAAATCTTATTCAATGATTATTTCCTTGTCAAGTAAAACGCCATTTTAAGATATGGTCAACATTTAAAATGAATACATATATTATTATAAACTTAAATTATTTTTAAAGAGTGCTTTTTTTCTTTTTATTAACATATAATGTATTATTTGTTTCAGGGGTGTCAGTCTGTAAATAGTCAGTCTTACACAATTCATAGCACTTACCCTCCCCAATATCCATCACCAAACCACCATATCCCTTCCAGCCCATTCCCCTCTAGCAACCCTCAGTTTGTTTCCTGAGATTAAGAGTCTTTTATGGTTTGTCTCCCTCCTCAGTCCGATCTTGTTTCATTTTTCCCTTCCTTTCTCCCAAAACACCCCGCCCTGCCTCTCATATTCCTCATATCAGAGAAATCATGTGATAATTGTCTTTCTCTGTTTGACGTATTTTGCTTAGCATAATACCCTCTAGTTCCATCCACATCGTTGCAAATGGTGACATTTCAGGGTTTTTTTTAATTGCTGTATAGTATTCCCGTGTGTGTGTGTGTGTGTGTGTGTGTGTGTCTTCATTATCCATTCATCTCTTGGCGGACATCTAGGCTCTTTCCATAGTTTGGCTATTGTGTACATTGCTGCTATAAACATTCAGGTGCATGTGACCCTTCGGATCACTACATTGTACCTTTAGGGTAAATACCCACTAGTGCTAGGTCATAGGGTAGCTCTATTTTCAATTTTTTGAGGAACCTCCATATTGTTTTCCAGAGTGGTTGTACCAGCTTGCATTCCCACCAACAGTGTAGGAGGGTTCCCCTTTCTCTGCATCCTTGCCAACACTGGTCCTTTCCTGACTGGTTAATTTTAGTCATTCTAACGGATGTGAGGTGGTATCTCACTGTGGTTTTAATTTGTATTTCTCTGATGCTGAGTGATGTAGAGCACTTTTTCATGTGTCTATTGGCCATTTGGATATCTCCTTTGCAGAAATGTCTGTTCATGTCTTCTGCCCATTTCTTGATTGGATTCTTTGTTCTATAGATGTTGAGTTTGAAAAGTTCTTTATAGATTTTGGATACTATCCCTTTATCTGATATGTCATTTGCAGATATCTTCTCCCATTCTGTCTTTTGTCTTTTAGTTTTGTTGACTGCCTCTTTTGCTGTGCAAAAGCTTTTGATCTTGATGAAGTCCCAATAGTTCATTTTTGCCCTTGTTTCCCTTGCCCCGGCAATGTTTCTAAGAAGAAGTCGCTGCAGCTGAGGTTGAAGAGGTTGCTGCCTGTGTTCTTCTCAAGGATTTTGATGGATCCCTGTCTCACATTGAGGTCCTTCATCCATTTTGAGTCTATTTTTGTGTGTGGTGTAAGGAAATGGCCATTTCATTTGGCTGTCCAATTTTCCCAACACTGTTTGTTGAAGAGACTGTCTTTTTTCCATTGGATATTCTTTCCTGTTTTGCTGAAGATTAGTTGACTATTGAGTTTAGGGTCCATCTCTGGGCTCTCTATTCTGTTTCATTAATCTTTGTGTCTGTTTAGGTGCCAGCAACATACTGTCTTCATGATTACAGCTTTGTAATAGAGTTTAAAGTCTGGAATAGTGATGCCACCAACTTTGATTTTCTTTTTCAACATTCCTCTGGGTATTTGGGGTCTTTTCTGGTTCCACACAAATTTAAGGATTATTTGTTCCATTTCTTTGAAAAAAAAATGATGGTATTTTGATAGGGATTGCATTAAATGTATAGATTGCTTTAGGTAGCAGAGACATTTTAACAATATTTGTTCTTCCAATCCATGGGCATAGAATGTTTTTCAATTTCTTTGTGTCTTCCTCAATTTCTTTCATGAGTACTTCATAGTTTTCTGAGATCAGATTCATTGCCTCTTTGGTTAGGTTTATTCCTAGGTATCTTATGGTTTTGGGTGCAATTATAAATGGAATCAACTCCTTAATTTCTCTTTCTTCTGTCTTGCTGTTGGTGTATAGAAATGCAACTGATTTCTGTGCATTGATTTTATATCCCGACACTTTACTGAATTCTTTTGTGAGTTCTAGCAGATTTGGAGTGGTGTCTTTTGGGTTTCCCACATAAAGTATCATGCAAAGAGCAAGAGTTTAACTTCTTCTTTGCTGATTCGGATGCCTTTTATTTTTTGTTGTTGTTGTTGTCTGCTTGCTGAAGCTAGGACTTCTAGTACTATGTTGAATAGCGGTGGTGATAGCGTACAGCCCTGCTGTGTTCCTGACCTTAGAAGAAAAGCTCACAGTTTTTCCCCATTGAGAATGATATTCGCTGTGGGTTTTTCATAGATGCCTTTTATGATACTGAGTTATGGACCCTCAATCCCTACACTGTGAAGACTTTTGATCAAGAAAAGATGTTATACTTTGTCAAATGATTTTTCAGCATCTATTTAGAGTATCATATGGTTTTTGTTCTTTGTTTTATTAATGTGTTATATCACATTGATTGATTTGCAGATGCTGAACCACCCTTGCAGCCCAGGAATAAATCCCACCTGATAACAGTGAATAGTCCTTTTAATGTACTGTTCGATCCTATTGGCTGGTATTTTGGTGAGAATTTTGCATCCATGTTCATCAGGGATGTTGGTCTGTAATTCTCCTTTTTGATGGGGTCTTTGGTTTGGGGATCAAGATAATGCCGGCCTAATAAAATGAGTTTGTAAGTTTTCCTTCCATTTCTATTTTTGGGAATATTTTCAGGAGAATAGGTATTAATTCTTCTTTAAAAGTTTGGTAGAATTCCCCTGGGAAGCTGTCTGGCCTTGGTCTCTTGTTCGTTGGGAGGTTTTTATTGACTACTTCCATCTCCTTACTGGTTATGGCTCTGTTCAGGTTTTCTATATCTTTCGAGTTCAGTTTTGGTACTTTATATGTCTCTAGGAATGCATTCATTTCTTCCAGATTGTCAAATTTGCTGGCATATAGTTGCTCATAATATATTCTTATAAGTGCTTGTATTTCTTTGGTGTTGGTTGTGATCTCTCCTCTTTCATTCATGATTTTATTAATTTGGGTCCTTTCTCTTTTCTTTTTGATAAGTCTGGCCAGGGGTTTATCAATCTTCTTAATTTTTTCAAAGAACCAGCTCCTAGTTTTGTTGATCTGTTCTAATGTTGTTTTGGTTTCTATTTCATTTATTTCTGCTCTGATATTTATTATTTCTCTTCTCCTACTAGGTGCAGGCTTTATTTGCCATTCTTTCTCCAGCTCTTATAGGTGTAGGTTTAGGCTGTGTATTTGAGACTTTTCTTATTTCTTGAGAAAGTCTTGTATTGCTATATACTTTCCTCTCAGGGCCACCTTTGCTGTGTCCCAAAGATTTTGAACTGTTGTGTTTTCATTTTCGTTTCCATAAATTTTTTTAAAATTCTTCTTTAATTTCCTGGTTCCCATTCATTCTTTGGTAGGATGCTCTTTAGCCTCTACGTATTTGAGTTCGTTCCAACTTTCCTCTTGTGGTTGAGTTCTAGTTTCAAACCACTGAGTTCTGAAAATATGCAGGGAATGATTCTAATCTTTGGTACTGATGGAGACCTGATTTGTGTCCCAGGATGTGATCTATTCTGGAGAATGTTCCATGTGTACTATAGAAGAATGTGTATTCTGTTGCTTTGGGATGGAATATTCTGAATATATCTCTGATGTCTATCTAGTCCAGTGTGTCATTTAAAGGCTTTTTTTCCTTGTTGATCTTTTGCTTAGATTATCTGTCCATTTCAGTAAGGGGGGTGTTAAGGTCCCCTACTATTATTGTATTATTGTCGATATGTTTCTTTGGTTTTGTTATTAATTGGTTTATATAATTGACTGCTCCCATGTTAGGGACATAGATATTTAAAGTTGTTAGATCTTCTTGTTGGACAGAACTTTTAAGTATGATACAGTGTCCTTCCTCATCTCTTATTATATCTTTGGTTTAAATCTAATTTATCTGATATAAGGATTGCCACCCCAGCTTTCTTTTGATATCCATTAGCATGGTAAATTGTTTTCCACCCCCTCACTTTAAATCTGGAGGTGTCTTTGGATCTAAAATGAGTTTCTTCCAGACAGCATATCGATGCATCTTATTTTTTTTTTAATCCATTCTGATACCTGGTGTCTTTTGATTGGGGCGATAAGCCCATTTAAATTCAGTGTAACTATTGAAAGATATGAATTTAGTGTCATTGTATTGCCTGTAAGGTGACTGTTACTGTATATTGTCTCTGATCCTTTCTGGTTTGTTACTTTTAGGCTCTCTCTTTGCTTAGAGGACTCCTTTCAATATTTCCTGTAGGGGTGATTTGGTGTTTGCAAATTCTTTTGGTTTTTGTTTGTCCTGGAAGCTTTTTATCTTCCTTCTATTTTCAATGACAACCTAGCTGGATATAGTATTCTTGGCTGCATATTTTTCTTGTTTAGTGCTCTGAGTATATCATGCCTGTCCTTCCTGGCCTGTCAGGTCTCTGTGGATAGATCTGCTGCAGACGTAATATTTCTACCATGTAATATTTCTACCATTTCTACCATTGTATATTACAGACCTCTTGTCCCAAGCTGCTCTCAGGATTTTTCTCTTTGTCACTGAGACTTGTAAGTTTTACTATTAGATGACATGGTGTTGATCTATTTTTATTGATTTTGAGGGGCGTTCTCTGTGCATCTTAGATTTTGATGCTTGTTCCCTTCCCCAAATTAGGGAAGTTATCTGCTATAATTTGCCCCAGTATAACTTCTGCCCCTCTCTTTCTTCTTCTTCTGGGATCCTACTTATTCTAATATTGTTTCACCTTATGGTATCACTTATCTCTCAAATTCTCCCTTCATGGTCTAGCAGTTATCTCTCTTTTTCTCAGTTTCCTCATTCTCCATCATTTGGTCTTCTATATCACTAATTCTCTCTTCTGCCTCATTTATCCTAGCAGTAAGAGGCTCCATTTTTTGACTGCATCTCATCAATAGCTTTTTTTAATTTCAACTTGGTTAGATTTTAGTTCTTTTGTTTCTCCAGAAAAAGATTTTATTTCTCGAGAAAGGGATTCTCTAGTATCTTCTATGCTTTTTCAAGCCCAGCAAGCATCCTTATAATCGTCATTCTGAACTCTAGTCCTGACATCTTACTAATGTCCATATTGATAGGTCCCTAGCCATTGGTACTGCCTCTTGTGGTTTTTGTTTTGTTTTGTTTTGTTTTTTTGAAGTGAGTTTTCCCACCTTGTCATTTGATCCAAAGAAGAACAGATGAATGAAAGAACAAAATACTAAAAGGGTAGCAATGACTCCAGAAAAATATACACTAATCAAATCAGAAGAGGCCCAAAACTAGAGAGAGAAGAAAGGGGGAAAAAAAGAAAGAAAAAAATATATGTGTGTAAAATTTATGATTAGACTGGTAAATGGAACAGAGCCATACACTTGATTTGGGTATATTTTGGTCTGTTAGAAGAAACTGCCTCCCAAAATTTTAAAGAATGAAAACCTTATATATATATACAAAAATACAGGTAAACACAATGAAGGGACAGAATATGATTGTAAAGATGAAAATTTAAAAAAAAAGTTTTAAAAAAGGAATTGATAAGATAAAGAGTTGGTTGAGAAAAGGAAAATAGGGAAAAAGGAAAGAATGTGATCTGGCTGGAGACTAGAACAAAGCCATATGCTAGATTTAGGGTATATTATGATCTGTTAGAAGAAACTGTATCCCAAAATTTTAAAGAAAGAAAAACATACATATGCACAAAATAAGGTTAAATACAATGAAGGGATAGAATATGTCTATGACAGTGAAAGTTTAAAAATATTTTTAAAAAGGTATCAATAAGAAAAAAAGGTATCAATAAGATAAAATAGTTACAAAAGGCTAGAATAGGAAAGAGGAAAATTTTTAAAAATAGAATAAGAAAAAAATAAAAGTAAAAAAAAATTAACTTTGAAAGCCAAAAGAATCATGGGGGAAAAGCCATGAATTCTGTGTGTTGCTTTCCCCTAATTTATTGCCCCTAGCTCTAGAGTTCAGCTGTTCTCAGTGATCGGTGAACTTGGTCTTGGCTGGATGTTCTTACTAATCTGTAGGGGAGGGGCCTGTTGCAGTGATTCTCAAATGTTTTTGCCCAAGGCGGAATTATACCACCCTTGCCAGAGGCTAGGCTAAATAATGTGCTCAATTTTGATCTTGGGAGCTTTGGTTCCCTCAACATTTTCCTTACATCTTTGGAGGAGAAGAATGAAGATGGCAGCCTCCCAATCTCTGACCCGGAGGAACTGAGAGCTTGGGACTCCACTCCTCAGTGCACCTTCAGGGAAAAGCAGTCAATCCTTCCCATCTCCCTGGTCTCTGGCCACAATCCAGGCTCATCCTGCCTGTGACTGAGCACTTCTTTCTCTGGTGCACGGTGCCGTTTGGAGTCTCCAAACCCCACAGATTACTGCAGCACGCTCCCGTGCCATTCTTCCCAGAAGAGGAAGGAGGGGTTCTTCCCGGATCTGCCACTTGCTGATCCCTGCTTGAAGAACAGTGGCCTGACTGTGCCTTGGATCACGGTTTAAGGATCTCCCAAACTGGAAGCCTCCTCTTCAGCTCAGTATCTGCTGCTGGTTTCCCACTCCAATACCTGGGGGCTCTGCCACACTCAGGCACCCCTCATCTTTCTGTAAACCCATGGGTCCTGAGACCACACTGTCCCCAAGAGGGCCCCACCCCCCACTTAGCCTCTGAATCAACGTCCCTCAGTGGAGCAGACTTATAAAAGTTCTTATTTTGTGCTCCTCTGCTCTGTGGCTTGCCAGGAGCCAGCCCTTCTCCCTGTGGCCTCTCTTCCTGTATATCACCTCAGATTCACATCTCTGCACATCCTACCTTCCAGTAAGTGGTTGCTTTTCTGTTCCTAGAATTTCTACTATTCTTTTCTTTGATCTCCTTTTGAGTTTGTAGGTATTCAGAATGGTTTGATAACTATGTAGCTGAATTCCAGGGACATGATGATATTTAGGTCTCCTACTTATCTGCCATCTTGCTCCTCCTTCCTAAAGTGTACTTTTTAATTCTGCATATTAAATAGTTCAGTAATAATACTTTTATATTTTCTTGGTGATTTACTAAACATTTTAAACACTTTAATGCTCATCTTCTTTGGTTTTAACAACACCCTTGAGTTAGTTGGGATGAGTATTTGCCATTTGAAAGAAAGAATAATTTATGCTATTTTCATAGGTTAATTGACAGAAAATAATTTGCAAAGCCTACCATCCATACAGCCTGAAAATATAAAATTTTTTGTGAAGGCAAAAAAGTTGATAAGCAGTTGATATTTTGATTTCTAGTAGAAATATTAGTGTAGCTGGTCAACTCTTTTAAAATGGCACATATAAAAAATGGTCTTGTAGAAGGGCTTATATTAAGATCTTATACTGTACAGTTTTTTACTTCCACAAGTCAGGTATTTTAAGACTTTAACATTATATTTAAATATAATTAGAATACACTTATTAGTTTCCTGTCCTCTATCTGGTATTCAGTATTTTTCTATTTCTCCAGTATCAAGTAATTTAGAACCATATCAGCTTCCTGGAATTACCAAAACAATGTATGAACACTTAGTGGCTTAAATCAACAGGATTTATTGTCTTGTGGTTCTATAGCCCAGAAATCTGAAATCAAGTTGTCAAAAGTGTTATGTTTTCTCTGATGGCTCTAGGGGAAATCTTTCCTTCCTTTTCCTAGCTTCATTTGTTTACTGGCAATTTCTAGCATTCCTTTGCTTGTAGAAGCCTCACTCCAGATGCATGTGCATCTTCTCCCTGTTTCTTCCTATTATCTTCATTCTGTGCACGTTGGCTTTGTATCCAAATTTCTCCTTTTGAAAAGATAATAATCACGTTGCATTAAAGTACATTCTAATGACTTATTTTAATACATTACTTCTGTAAAGACCCTGTTTCTAAAAGAGTTGTATTCTAAGGTACTGAGTGTTAGGATTTCAACATGTCTTTTGGAGAGAGGGGTACATAATTCAACTTATAAGAAGACTGATTCATTTTCAAATAGAAAGGGCTATCCTAACATTTGTTTGTCAACTCAACATGCCTTGAGCACTCAGCTGTTAAGCTCTCTTCTCTATGCCTGAGGTCCTTTGTTGCTTGTGACAATATTTAGCACATTACGTTTTCCAGCGTCATCATTTGAGGACATTTCAGCTCCTCCACTAGATTTGATGTTCCTTCAACAAGTAATTGGCTCGTTCATCTTTGTATCCCCTCAAACCATGAACTTCTGAGTTTTGAAGTAGTAGAAAAGCAATAAACCTTGGCTTTCAACTGAACTTAGAAATAAGGAACTCTCAAAGCATGTGAGGCCTGTTGACCTTAAACTGTGAGAGAAGTTACATGGGAAACAAAACCTTCAAATGGTCAGCTTTTCACATGTAGACTTAATTGTGAGGAAAGAGGAGAAGTTTTTCTTTTATTAAAGGGATTTGTCTAGGAAGAGTAGTGACTAGAATTCAATAGAAATTGTAACCATAGAAATGGTGGTAAAGACAATAGCTGAAATTTGTAAGCATATACCAAGCTCTGGGCCCATGTGCTTATATGAATCATGTCCTTTAATCTGTGGACAATTTGCAGCATGAGAACATTGAGCAGCTAAGAAAACAAAGATATGGAGATTTTATATGAAATGCCCAACATCACATAGTTAATAAATGCTAACGCTAAAGGATGCCATGGTGGATTAGTTGGTTAAACATCTGCCTTAGGCAGATCCCGGGGTCCTGGGATCTAGTCCTGCACTGGGCTTCTTGCTCAGCAGGGGAGCCTGCTTCTCCCTTTGCCTGTTCTGCCTGCTGCTCACATTGCTTGTACTTTTTCTCTTTGACAGATAAATAAAAATCAAAAAATGGCAACGCTAAAATTCAAGCTTCTGCTTTTAAGTATTCCATTGGCTTACGTGTACTTACATGTTCTATTGTTAAATATCAAGGAATCCATGAGTATATTCTGTTTGCAACATTGTTAAATAACATACATGAGCTATATATTAAATGCAGCATGGATAGGAAAATACTTTGTATCTATCAAAAACTATTTTTAGGTAGCTAATTTAAAAATGACACTTAACAATGAAAGTAAACAAAAAGAAACATAATTTATTGTAAAAAATGTACAAACTGAATCCCAAACCCTTCTAAAATTATAAGCCTCTGAAAATTAAAGATAATAAAGAAATACCAGTACATCCTTAGTAAGGTCAAGAATTAAATTACTTTACAATTACTTTATGAAACAATTATGGAAGACATAATAAAAATACCATCCAAATCATAAAATAATAAGTTATATAATATCCTTAAAGCATTACTTGTCCTTTAAGTTGTTATTAAATCTTAGCAAGTATTTATGGAAGATGCTGTGGCAACAAACTCAGAGTAACAACAGACGGTA
The DNA here is from genome assembly GCA_028533885.1 of Nasua narica. Classification (NCBI taxonomy): domain Eukaryota; kingdom Metazoa; phylum Chordata; class Mammalia; order Carnivora; family Procyonidae; genus Nasua; species Nasua narica. Next base: position 88,875,672 of record CM052809.1, on the reverse strand, counting down.
TAGATCTCCTTATTTTACCAATGCATCCATAAATTTCCCTAATATTGTTTAAGTCCTAGTATTATAAGGTGCTAAAACACTGTTAAGTCAACACATAATAGTGCTGAGATCACAAATATTCAATATATTTTAAAAGGTTTATTTTAAGTAATAGATATATTTAATTATGTTTTAAATCAAGCTCTGTTGCAACTTTAATCATATTCAATCAAAATCATTGAAGTATGAACATGTTAAAAGATACATGATGACTACAAATCTTAGTATTTTTCTAGTACAAAGTAGCATGTAAACTACATTTATAAGTGAAATCCTTCCCATTCATGTCATAGTAAACAATGTGAGTTTAGAAAATAAATGCAAAATAATGACCAGGATTTGTCTTTACTGCCTGATAGATATTAAAAATCTGCTGTAAAAGAATATTAATTAATTATAAATTAAGAGAAATAATTGAATATCTACTATTTAAATATGTTGTAGGGGCACCTGGGTGGCTCAGTCTGTTAAGCGGCTGCCTTCAGCTCAGGTCATGATTCCAAGGTTCTGGGATTGAATTCCACATCGGGCTACCTGCTTGGCAGGGAGTCTGCTTCTCCCTCTGCCTGTCGCTCCCCCTGTTGTACTTGTTCTCTCTCCCTCCTGCTCTATCTCTCTGTCAAATAAATAAAAAGCTTTTCAAATAAATAAATGAATAAATCAGTCGTAAGTTTTAGGGATCATTATGTAAATTCTTTCAAAGTCAGACAGCAAAAGAAAAAGTTAACAAATTGGATTTGATAATTAAAAACTTTAAGTACGTATTAGAAGAAACTATCAACCAAGTAAAAGAACCCACAGTCTCGGTAAAATATTAACATATCATATATTCTATAAGAAATTAATATCCAGAAGATAGAAGTCCTAAGCTCAATTACAATGCAAAGAAATAACCCAACATAACAAATTAGGCAAAGAACATGAATAGACATTTTTTCAAAGAAGATCTGCTGATGGCTAATAAGTATATGACAGGATGTTCAACATCACTAATACGTAGGGAAGTGCAAGTCAAGACAATAAGATACTACTTTGTACCCACTAAGATGGTTATTATCAAAAAACAAGAGTGCCTGGGTGGCTCAGTCAGCTAAGGGTCTGCCTTTGGCTCAGGTCATAATTCCAGGGTCCTGGGCTAGAGCCCCTAATCAGGCTCCCTGCTTAGCAGAGAGTCTGCATTTCCCTCTTCCTCTCCCTCTGTGCTCTCTTTCTTTCTCAAATAAATAAATAAAATCTTCAAAACAACAACAAAAGTGTAACAAAGGTTGGCAAGGATATGGAGAAATTGAAACTCTTGTGTTGGTGGGGATGTAAAATGGGATAACTGCTATAGACAACAGTATGGCAGATTTTTGCAAAATTAGAATCACCATAAGAGCCAGCAAGAAATCCTTTTAAATGCTTTCTCAGGTTTCAACTGAGACAAACAGTAAATATTTCTAGCAGTATCGAATAATCGCTTGGACACAAGAGACATCCCCAAGGAGTTCAAAAGATACTACCCTCCCAAGATCCAGAGCCACTCCCAAAGGTAACCAAAAGAAAGAAAGAGTCAGACAAGTCTCCTGAAAGTTGGCAACAGTAAATAAGACCCTAGCTGCAAATGGAGTACGACCTATGTTTCTGTCCAGCCATATGTAAGAGCAAAAATAGAGTGCAACTGACATTTCTGTTAAACCCTCTTTTTGGTTTCCTAACCTGACAGTTACCAAGTCAAGTTCTCAGGACACAAACTGAGATAAACAAGAAGGAATAACTGTCCTGGGAGAGGAAGGATCAATGACCAGTGGGTACCCAAAGGCAAAATCGTGAGTCACAATTCAAAGATCTAATACTTAAATATGGTTTTTTGTCTGCCGATCTGAATTTGGAAAGGAAAGGACAACATGAATTTTACCTTTTTCTTTTACCCAAACACAACAGAGAAAGATCTAGGACAGCTGACTTTAGTTAGAATTCTCACCCTTTGCTGGCTTCAGCCAGTTTTCCTAGGATTCTATCTAGGTTCTGGAGTAAGTATATTAGAGGGTCTCATCCTGGTCACCAAAAACAGTAGAGGGGAAAGAAATAACTTCCCTTCTACACTTCATGATGAGTGCTTGTCTGAGATTCCTTTTACTCTAGAGCATCTCATAAATGGATAAGCTTATCTAGGTTTAAAGTTCTCTATTGTGGCTGCTATAATTCAAAATTATCTTTGGTAAGTTTACTTACTTGTTCAGCCTTAAAACAAAATTTTATTCACCCAAGACCTCACACTGAACCCAATCCAGCTTAAGTCACAGTCTAATTTTGATAGTCAGATCCAGTCTGACCCAGACCTGGTCCAGTTTCTAAGTTGGTTCTAGTCTGACTACAGCAGGTTTCCAGACCCAGTCTGGAGAAGAAATGCCCAATAATATTTGAAAGCTCATACTGTAAAAGCTATAGAACTATGATCTCAGAGGGACTTAGCCATGATTCCAGAGGTAACAAGAAAGCAATGAGCCCAAGGGGCTCAACAGGTACTTGTGGCTGGTTGCTTATTGCTCTTTGGGTTGTCCTTTGGGGTCTCCTTTGGTTTCCTTTTCGATATTAGCAGTGTGAAAAAGTAAACTGAGGCATATTAAAAATTTTAAGAGTTTATTTGAGCAAAAATTGATTCGAGTCAGGCAGGATCCATTTTAGCAGAGAAAAGAGAGGTCTAAGGAGCTGTGAAATACTTACAGGCAGAAAGACAGAACCAGGGAAGTTATAATAGGTGAGAGCATGGGTTGGTTATTGCAAAGTAAATTTCCTTTAGGAATGGCAGGCATCTCTGTTTGGCAGATTACCTAACTAGAACTGATCAGGCAATTCCTGACTGACTAGTTTAAGATTCTATTTTTTGGAAAATCAAAACTATGATTAAGTCTTGGTTTGATGTTGTGAAGTTTGCATAAGCAACTACATTTTGGAGGTTTGTCTTATTTTTTAACATACCCAAGTGTCCATTTGCTGGATGAAGGGATAAGCAAAATGTGGTATATCTATATGACATGGGATATTATTCAGCTTTAAAATGGAAGGGAATTTTGATACATGCTACTACAAAGATGAACCTGGAAGATATCAAGTTGAGTGAGAAAAGGCTGTCACAATAAAACCCAAATATTGTATGATCCACTCGTATAAGGTACTTAGTAACATTCATATGCAGCAAGCAGAATATTCATTGTCAGAAGCTAGGGGAGAGAAATGAGGATTTATAGTTTAGTAAGTGTAGATTTTCAGTTTTATAAGATGAAAACAGTCATAGTGATGGATGGTGGTGATGGTTACACATCATTATGAATGTATTTAATACCACTGAACTGTATATTTCAAATAGTTAAGATGGTGCATTTTATGTTATGTGTATTTTAACAAAATAATTTTAAAAAGAGGAATAGAAATATATCTCCAAATCATAAGAAAAAAATAATCTTTTTAATGACTAGATTGAACAACTAGATTGAGGTGGTATGTTGGAAAAGGAAAAAAAATCAACTAATTTACTTAAGTGTTTATTCAGTGCTTATTATATAATCTGAATTAGACATGAATGCAATGAGGAGAGGGTGAAAAAAACAAGCAAGTTTCCATTTCTCTAGGAAAAGACAGTCTAGTGAGAGATAGGGAATAATAAAGAAGTCAAATAGATAAGCAATATGCTTATATATTCTGGTAAGTGTTACACAGGACATCAATACATTGGCTAATAAAATAGAATAACTTAAGATAGAGTGACCAGTAAAAGCTTCTCTGAGGAGAAGACATTCGTGCTGATCTAAAGGATAAGAGAGAGCAAGAGAAGAGCTGACAAAAGTATTTTGGGCAAAAGGAACAATTGTAAAGGCCCAAAGTTTAAAAAAGAAGAAAAAATCCCGTTTTAAGAATCAAAGACAGTGCACATGTGCCTTCCCTGAATCCAGTACCTTAGGTTGTATGACCCATATCTACTTATGCTTCTTACTCCTTCTGACATTTTGAGTTATACTTGGAAGTATGGTTGATGGCAGGCAAAGAGGATATGAAGACTAATTGAAGGAGTAGGGGGAAGTGGGGAGAGCAGGGAAAAATAAAACAGAATTCTGATAAAGTCAGGCCAACTTCACTGAAGAGCAAAAACTGGAAGAAAGAAGAAAATTGAAAGGAGTGAAAAAAGAATGAGCATTCTATGTTTGCGGAAAAAGCCAGGATAGACAAATTTGTCAGAAAACTTCAGGCAACTCCACAAGAAAGAACTCCTGGGATTTATAGAGAACATGAACTTTTTTTTTTTAAAGATTTTTATTTATTTATTAGAGAGAGAGAGACTAAGAATGAGAGGGAAGAAGGTCAGAGGGAGAAGCAGACTTCCCGCAGAGCCGGGAGCCCGATATGGGACTCGATCCTGGGACTCCAGGATCATGACCTGAGCCGAAGGCAGTCGCTTAGCCAACTGAGCCACCCAGGCGCCCCGAGAACATGAACTTTTTAAAGTCAGTTGGAGTCAGCACTAAAAGATCATAGGGATCTGGAATAAGAGAGAGAAGCACGTTTTGGACAATGTTATGCAGATATAACTAAAGACAAGAGGTGGTTTAAGAAACATTCATACAATCTCATTTGGAATGTCAAGTGAAATAAAGAATGATATGCCTCCTACTCAAGCTAAGGCAAAATCATAAAAGCAAGATAACATCAAACGGTGGAAGCCTCAAGAAAAAGGGGGAAAAAACACATACACAAAAAACCTGCCTCTCTTATTCAACATATAGCATATCTCACTCAAGAAGTATAGAGCAACCATTAGTTGATATTTTAGTGTATAAATTATATTCATGAAGCACATCTATTTTATAAACAATTTTCTTAATACTGTTATATATTAATAGTTTTAAGATTTATATATCAACATTAGTTAATAATTACAATGGGTAATCTCAATAGAATTATTTGGCTGTTGTATCTGAAAACTACTCTGAATTTTCAGAGGAAAATAATTAGTTTGGCTGAGTCAGTTAGGTTATGTTTTCAGGAATAGTGGTTCAATGTTTGACAGCTAGCCAGACTGTAATCTGAGAGGTAAAAAATTGATATGGAAAAAAAATTGATATGGGATCTAATCTAGATCCTTCATTCATACATTATTCACTCAGTTCTCTCCTAAAATTGTGTGGTTATATGGTACTCTTATGCCAGGGACCAAAGTATTCCTTAGGTTCAAGCTGTGAGAAGGAAGGGGAAAAGCATCCTTTGTTCACATGGCTTTTACTTTCCATAAAGCACTTTCCAAAGATCTTGAGATTCATGACTCCCACATATATGCATAGAGTTTATCTAGTTCTAATAATCAAATTGAATGTTATGCTGGATTAGTTGTCTAAAATTCATTCATTTAAGAATTATTTTTTTAGCACCTATTGTATACTAGGTACTGTTTTGGAACCGAAAAATCACCAAAGGATAAAACAAAGTCCCTGTAGAGCTTATATCCTAGGGCTATAGAGGGATAAAAAAGGGAAAATGAATATTTAGTAGATTAGTAAATAAATGAAATTGTAATATATCAAGTGATGATATCTGATACATAAAATAATAATAAAGCATCACCAAAGGAATAAGAGTGACAAAGTGAGTTGGTGCTTCATACAAGCCACTTCGCAAAGAATAATCAAAGTAGACATTGCTGATGAGATGACACTTGAACAGTCACCAGTAGGAAGAGAAAAAAGGAGCCCTGAGGATGACTGAGGTAAGAGTCTTCAAAGGAAAAGGAACAATAAGAGCAAATGTCTGGATGTCGGAATGTGTTGGATGTTTTTGAAGAGCAGTCACTATGTTTTGAGCAGATTAATACAAAAGGATAGTGGTGGCAGACAAGATGATAGTGGTGGAAGTGAGAATCTCCAGGCCAATATCCAGACTCCTTTTTTTTTTTTATTCCTCTGAATGAGGTATGGAGTTAATGGAGAGATTCAAGTAGGAAATAATGATATTTTATTTTTTAATGGATAATACATTTAGGAGACTTAATAATAAAGGTGATGTATGATAGTTTTACACCAAAAGCTCTTACTCCCACATCTATCCCCATTATCTTGGTTTACCTGCACTTGGGGTAACCACTTTTATGAGCTCTTATATAAGTTTATTTTTAGACACATTTAAGGACTTATAAATATATTTCTTTTCCCATTGCTTCACTTTTTATACCAATATTTTCCTACTTCACACACACTTTCCTTCTCGCCTACTTTCATCTAATCATATATTCTGAGGAGTTCTATATCAGTAAATAAAGATTACCCTCATCCTTTATTTTTATACAGTTGCGTACTATTCCATCGTATGAATGTAGCACAATTTAATATTATTGCCCTACTTCTGGCCACTTCAATTATTTCTAATTTTGGATATTATAAACAGTGTTGCAATGGAAAACCTAAATATTTAATTTCATATATGTGAAGTAGTTAAAGTCCCACAGATGAATACATTCTCAAAGCTGAGGTTGCTCTGTGAGGTTATATGTGTATATTTTTGAAAATATTACTAGATCCCTACAAAGTACTTGAATCATCTCTATTCTCACTAGCTACCATTTGGATATGATTTTCTGTCTTTGAGAATTACATTCAGCATCTTTTCATATACTTTAAGAAATCTGCATTTCATTTTTTTGTTATATATATATATTTCTCACCTTTACTAATTTTTTTAAAGATTTTATTTATTTATTTGACAGACAGAGATCACAAGTATGGAGAGAGGCGAGAGAGAGGGGGAAGCAGGCTCCCCACTGAGCAGAGAGCCCGACGTGGGACTCGATCCCAGGACCCTGAGATCATGACCTGAGCCTAAGGCAGAGGCTTAACCCCCTGAGCCATCCAGGCACCCTTTTCCTTTACTAATTTATAAAATTAGATTTTTTTTTCAACTTAAGTAGCTTTAATATATAGGAAGAATAGGCTTTAGTTTGTGCTATTTGTTACAAATATTTTTTACAGTAATACAATTTATGACTTAAAGTTTATAAAGATAATTTTGGCTGTTTTGTATAGATTGTAGTTAGTTATGGATAGAAGCAAGGAGGCAGAAGTTGGGAGTTGGGAGACTATTCCAATAATCTAGAGGAGAAATGATAGTGACTCACATTGGCAGGACATCAGGGGAAATAGTTGGAAGTTAACAAATCTGGGATATATTTTGAAGGTGGAACCAACAGAAGTTGCTAACGGACATGGGCTCTTGTGAGGGGGAAAAATTAAGAATTGAAGATGAAGACAGTGTTTCTGATCCAAGTAACTGAAAGATGGACTTATTGCTAAATGATTCCATGGAAGAAACAGGTGTAGAATGAGACTTCCAAAGGGAAATGATGAGCAGGCAATTGGGTAATCAATTTTGGGGGGGAGGGGAACTATGGGCTGAAGATATGAAAGTACAATAAATTATATTTAAGGTCATAAGACCTCATGAGATTCCAAAGAGAATGAATGTAGACAAACAAGAATAAAGCCTTGGGCAAATGAGGAGAAATAACAAAAGGGAATAAGAGGAGATGGCCCTTGTGTTTGGACAAGAGCCAGAGGAGTAGGGCCCCAAAAGCCAAAGGAAGAAATATTTCAAGGAATGAATAATTATCATTACAAAATTCAACTCATACACTGAGTGAAAGGAGAACTGAGGACTATCTATTTAATTTAGCACTGTGAATGTCATGGCTTTCATAAGATTTGTTTTGGTAGAGTGATAAGATGAAAGAAAGATTAGGGATATAGTGATTTTTTAAAAATAACAGATATCATAATATAGTGTATGATGATAGGAGTGATGTAGTATAGAGGGCAAAGCAAATTATTGAAAAGAAAAAAGAAATGTTGGTGTCATATGCTTGAGTTATGAGATAAAATTTGGTCTATCCCAAATTACATTGTTTAGTATTCAATGGAGCATGGAGTCAACATCATTGTATTTGCTCTAGCCTCACTGATCTGTCCAGTGATAGGAATAGTCTAAAGAGAGAATTAAATTGAACCAGAATTTGAATATTTCCAGGCAATTATAAGTGACATGGAGGAAAGTGTTGGGGTTGAGGCTATAGACATGAACTTCATGTCTGGAATGGGCCATATAATTCAAACTGGCTAAGGATGGAAGTTAGGATGTGAAAGGTTGAAAGACCATGGACACATGCTAGGATAGTGGTCTACAGGTCCTAGGAAAGAATAATAACTGTTGAAGCTAGGGAATTAATGCGATGTCCTTGAAATATAGGAAGTGCTGTTTTGGAGAGTATAATGCCTAAAATGGGGGTAATGGAGAAAACATAATAGTTGGTTAAAAAAATTATTGAGTTGTACTTCAGTGTGCTATGGAGTAGAGAAAATTCCTTTAAAGAGAGAAGGTAAAGGAACTGTGAACCAGGATTTTAGGATTATCTTTGTGACTATTAAAAGATCATTCAAGAACTAAGAAAATATTATTACTTGCTCAAATCTAGTTGGTGTCAATTCCCAGTTGTATCTTGATACCAAGATTAATGCCCTGATTTCTGTTCAAACTGACCCTACTTAGTGGTATGGGATTAGGTCTTAGGAGATTGCTCTAAAGACATAACCAAATAAATCACATAGACTCTAGGATTTGGTTTTAACCAGCTCAGTCTGCTCTGCCATTAGGAAAAAAAAAATAACACAAATGATAACTTGTTTCCATTCTGAAGTAGGTATGAATTAGAAACTTTTATTTTCAAAACTCCATCTGCTAAGCCTGAATGCCTAAAGTAAATAAATTTTTATATTTTCAACTTTGGTAGAGGATTATATATTTTTTAAAAATCCACAAAAGTATTCATGCTGACATTCAGATTTTAAATACACTGACTACTATTTATTTTAATCAAGCGGCAGCCTCCACTATGTCAATCTTGGCTGTCATGAAGCAAAAAAGGAATACTGCCCGAACAGACCCTAGAGAAATTCTATAATGAAACTTAATTTAGTAAAAGATGACTAATAATTCTATAACACATAGGTGGAAAATCCACTTGAAAATAAATTTAGTATAAATCAATGTGAATATTTAATAGAAACGAATTTTTTTAATTTTCTAGTCCAAGCTATTTTGTTTTAAAATGTATTTGTAATATATCTCATTTTTTATGTTTGTGTCACATACAAATAGACAAAATATGGTCTATGCTAAGAAATTAAGGTTAAGGATATTTTCCAAAATCTAATTTAAGGAAGGGAAACCAAAAGCAAAAACGACATAGTTTAACAATAAAAAAGATCCACATTCTGAGATACATGTTGTTTAGTATTTCCAGTACTTGTTGTCAGTTACATGTAAGTACTGAATACACATAGCTCCTGAAATCCTTAGTGAAATATATAATTTATCACCAAATGCTCATATACACTTACTTAAACAAACATAAGTCTCCCCAAATATTAGGCATCAGACAGAAGAAATTCACAGTGATATCTCGCCACTCAAGATTCAAAGCATTTTTCATTTTCACCATACATTTAGTGATTTAATTTTATTTATGTCTCATGTTCTCAACTAAATCATTGGGTCAGAAATCAGTCTTGGATTTTGTACTCCCATAGTAATGAGTAGAGTGCCCTGTATGTTGACAGCTCTTAATGATTGTTACACATACCTTACAAGACAAACTGTTGTCTAATTGGGAAAGGAGGGATTCAGAAGTGATAAATGTAACACTCGACTACCCTAGAATGATCATCACTTTTGAATTTGCTTCCTAATAATAAAGTACATATATTCACATTTAGAGAAAAATAATATTTGAAATAGGCTATTGAAAAGAAAAAATGGGGCGCCTGGGTGGCGCAGTTGGTTAGGCAACTGCCTTCGGCTCAGGTCATGATCCTGGAGTCCCAGGATCGAGTCCCACATCGGGCTCTCAGCTCCATGGGGAGTCCGCGTCTCACTCTGACCTTCTCCTTTCTCATGCTCTCTCTCACTCTCTCTCTTTCCTAATAAATAAATAAATAAAATCTTTTAAAAAAAAAAAAAGAAAAGAAAAAATGTTACTTTTTGATTCTATATAATAGCAAAATTTTGAAAATACCCTTTTTGAAAAAAGAGTTCTTGAAGACAAAAACTCAAAAACAAAAATGAAAGCTGTGCTAGGATTTTTTTTTCAGCCACATTATCCTAAAGCATTCATGTATGGTAAAATGTTTTTCTCTTTTATTCTTACTTCTATATGTTCCCTGTGTAGACTTGTGGGAAGAATAGGGACAATCTGTTTGTGTTAACTTTAAAAAATTAAAATAAAGGAAAATAAGGATACAGGAAAAGAGTCCTTGCTGTTTTCTTTGTTGCACTGTCAATAAATAGCTGAAAGAAGCAAATGAGGAGAGAGGCCAAGAGCATTGACTGCCTCTGGAGTCAGGCCGACCTGGGTGCCGGTCGACTTCTGCCATTTTCTAGCTGACAAAGAAATACTTAGAATGTCATTAGCTCTGCACCCCAAAATAGCAACCATATAATACTGAGGTCAGGTATTAGTATTTTATCATTTCTGACATAACATGCTCTTATGTTTTTTTGATAACTGTCTTCCATCTGAGGATATATTAGGAGGGTTTTGCTTTTTATTAATAGCATACTAGAATTTTATATAACTTTCACAGATGCACTTTTGAAACCACTTCAAACTCAGGAATCACTAAATTTTCTAAGCTTCTACTCCAGTCCCAATTCCTTCAACTGGTGTCACAGCCAGGACTGCATCAGGACGGCTCTGCACTTCCTGCCATCGGCCATCTGCCTTCTAGAACAGCCTTCCAGTACTCTCCATTTCATTAACTCTCTTTAAAACCCAGCTAAAAATATTCTCTTCTTCCATGCTTATATATTTTAACTCCTCTCTGCCAGGGATTTTTACTTTGTAACTTGAAGTTCTAATTTATTTTAGTCTACATTTTTCCTAATATCACTGTAAATAGTCTATTTAGTTTCACTCCTCAGATGAGAATATATAATAAATTATTATAATAAATTAGCCTTAATTATGATGGCAATGCCTTTTTAAAACAAATTTAACATCATAAAATGAGACAACTTGATCAGTGTTTTTAAATTAGCTGAAAATTTTTGTAAAATGTAAAATTAAGAAATTTTGTTGGGACACCTAGGTGGCTCAGTCAGTTGGGTGTCTGCCTTTGGCTCTGGTCATGATCCCAAGGTCCTGGGATTGAGCCCTACAGTGGGCTCCCTGCTCAGTGAAGAGTCTGTTTCCCCCTTTTCCTCTGCCCCTCCTTGTGTGCTCTCTCTCTCTCTTGCTCACTCTATCTTTCTCTCAAATAAATAAAATCCTTAAAAAATTTTAAAAAATTAAAACAATACATTTTTGTTTAAGAGTAGAGATAGGAAGGAAAATAGAGATGTGGAATTAAGGTAAAATGTAATAAGAATTAATTTTGAAATTAGCTCTGGGAGGAAAGCTAATCAGTTAGTCACTTGTGAACCACTTGTAAGGAATCTGATGTATTCAAATCACTGTGTTAAACATTAGAGGGTTAAAGATTTTATAATCTGATAATGCACACAGATGGAATATGAGGCATAATTTCCAAGAATAAAATTGGAGGTCTCACACATACTGATTTCAAAACTTACTATAAAGTTGCAGTAACAAAAACAGTGTGGTACTGACATAAAACAGACATATAGACCTATGGAATAAAACAGACCAATAATAAACCCTCACATACACAGTGAAATGATTTTTGACAAAGGTATTAAGAGCGTTCAATGTGGAAAGGACGGTTTTTCAACAAATGGTGTTGGGAAAACTGGATATTCATACGTGAAAGAATGAAGGTGGACCCTTACCTTATAATATTTGCAGAAATAAAGTCATAATGAATCAAAGATCTAAAAATAAGAGTTAAAACTATGAAGAAAATATAGGGAGAAAGCTTCAAGGCATTGGATTTGGCTACTTTTTTTTTTGATATGGAACCAGAAACACAGGGAACAAAAGTAAAACTTAGATAAGTTGGGCTTCAAAATTAAAACTTTGTGTGTATTAAAGGACATTATCAAAAAGAAGTAAAGAAGGTAAAAAATGTAAAGAGATAAAGGGACAGCCTACAGAATTGGAGGAAATATTTGTAAACCGTGTAACTGTAAAGGAATTAATATCTAGAATATAAAAAGAACTCTATGACTCAAAAACAAAAACAAGCTAACCCAATTTGTAGGATACCCTGCTGGCATGGTAGAGAACTTCCTGGTTGTGGAAAACCCTCCACGTGTGTGGTGTCAGAACTGTTGTGAGTTTAGTAGCAATGCAAGAGTAAAGAGTTGTGTAGGTTTTTCCTACGCAGGTGCCCAGGATAGCAAAATTTATAAGAACAAAGTAGAATGGACAGGGGCAGGTAGGGGAGTACAGTAAGGAATTGGAGAGTTCTTGTTTACAGGGTACAAGGTTTCAGTTTGGGAAAAATTCCAGAGATAGATAGTGGTGATGATTGCTAACAATGCAAATGTACTGAATGCCACCAAATTGTACACTTAAAATGCTAAAATGGCAAATTTTATGCATATTTATCACAATAAAAATAGATATGTAGAATAGATACAGCGAGAATGGGATAGATACAACTGAGAAATATACATACAAAATACAAATATGTATTCTTACAAGGAATCAGAGAAATGCAAATTAAAACAATGAAATTTTTATTAATTCATCAGATTGGGGAAAAAATACAGATCAATGAATTTATGTGCCAGTAAGCTTGCTGAAGGCAAATTGTCCTTTTGCTTAAGGGAGTGCTGCTTGTTGAAGGGCAAAATCCATTAATTCTCAATACTAAAACTGCTGATAATCCAACAGTGTAATTCTTGGTATTTAGCCTGAAAAGCATGTATTCAGAAAGAGTCATGAACAGACTTTGATTATAGCTTTGTTTTGCAATAAGAGTTAAAAAACATTCTAGTGTTCATAAGCATTTACTAAAGAAATGAATGGTACTAAATCTAATTGTGGAATATTTATGTGGTACTTAAAACAATCTAAATACACATACATATATTTATCTGTAGGAAATGGAAATATTTTCTACACATATTGTTAAGTGACAAAAGAAGCTACTTAGAAAAAAAACATGTATTTGAAAAAAAATCCATACCCAAAATACATCTCACTAAAACAAATATTTTCCATTTTGGTTATAAATTTATATTGAGTTTATTTACACTTGTTATTAGAAAATCAGCCTTAAACCAACTGTTGGAAATAAAATAAGGAGTTGACTTTTAAATTTAATTAAATTAAATTTTCCAATCCACCATACTTTAAAAGTATATTAGTTTTTATCTTCTTTGTACATATAAAATTATGCATATATATGTAAATTTATGTAATGGTGTGTATAGCATTAATACTTTCATATTACTTCATTAAATAGGTGTTTCTTAAAATGCTTTTTTATTTTTAACATTTACATCTCTGCTTTTGACACACTTTGGAGTGCTAGAATAAACATGTTAGTAAATATAATCATTTGTATTTTGAAATATTTTCACATATATTCTAAGGGGTAGGAATATTGGTCAAAAGCTATAAATGTTTTATTGAATAGTACTGCAAAGGTACTCAAGCAATTCATCTTTCCAGAAATAGAATATAAACACATCACCTATTACTTTTAAACTAATTTAATGAGCATTGGGTATAATAATTAACTTTTTTTTCTGACTTTTAAAATTGTAAATGGCATCCATTGCTGTTGAATTTGCAGTCTTTTTTACTTTCAAAAGTGAAAATAATATCTACTATTGTGGTGTTCCAAACATATATTCTCTTCTGGATTTTTTTTTCTTTTTATTCAAGGAAGTCATAATATCATAGTTATCAAATTACATGAATATAATAGCAATATTGCTGATTTAAGTGTTATATTGTTTTATTTTTCAATTAGATCTGCTTTTTCTTTAGAAAATTATTAATATTATATATTGCTTTATTATTTATATAATAATTTATATATAATTATTATATATATAATATATATTGCTATACTGTATTATATATATATAATTGCTATGTCATATTAATATAAAGCCACTATTATATAGCAATATTAAGACCATTATCACTTCTAAAAATACTGTTCTCTTTGTCCCCCATTATTTAATAAAACATACATACAGAGATAGCACAAATCATAGTAACAGCACAACTTGATGTATTTTCACAAAATGAAGATTTCTGTGTAACCTAAAACCAAATAGGGTTGCCTGGGTGGCTGAGTCCATTAAGCAGCTGCCTTCAGCTGAGGTCATGATCCCTGAGATCGAGTCCTGTATCAGACTCCTTGCTCAGAGGGAAGCTTGTTTCTCCCTCTGTCTGTTTTGCCTGCCACTCTGCCATTTGTGCTCTCTCTCTGACAAATAAATAAATAAAATCTTAAAAAAAACCCCAAAAACCTGCAACCAAATAAAGAAACCAGTTATTACCAAAATCTAAAGCCCCTTGTTTCCCTTTTTAATTAGTTACTATTATTTATTATAATTTTATACACACAAATAGGTTGATGTTTATTATCTTTGAATTATCTTTTCTCACCTCAAATTTTAGAAAGGTATAATGCCCTCAAATATCAGACAAATACTATGATTTACCTCTTACTGGATTTTCAATGTTTGATTTTGGGCACTATCTAATTTGAATATATAAATTCTTGGGAATGTAGTTTAGTCACAGCTCTACATAAAGTATTAATTAAATGAATATGCATATGGCAGTTATATACATTAAAATATTACCAAATATAATACATTAATTGGGAAATATTGTGGTTTTTTTCATTCCTCATTTAAAGTAATGGTACAAAAACCTTATCTATGTTTTGTTCTATCACTATCTTTTTTCATCACTGATTTCTGTCATCCGGGTAGTTTCTTGAACACCTCATTTACACTGCTGCCCAAGTACTTTAAGATAGATATCCTTTTTAATGTGCATATGCTGCTGTTCCTGGAGTTTTATTATGAGGCATAAATACCCATTTGCAAAATATATGGATCGGTGTTAGTTCATTTATTTGTTTTTATGCTTGCTTGTGTTGTCCTGTAGGTTTATTTTCATGATCCTTAAGAAGTTAAGTATAGCCAGTTAATGTATCACATGGTGATACAACAAACCTCTAAAAGGATTAATGGCAGTATCTAGACTTATAATTATGGTCACTTCCCTATAAAAATTGCCATCTGCATTAAATATATTTGGATCTTTTTCTTTAAACTCTATCAGGTGACACCTAAATGTATTAAAAAATTTCATTTATTGACTTCATTTTAAACCATGTATTATCTGGGAAATAGGTTTTGTTCAAAATATAATTGAGATTATACTCTGCAACATACGGCATTTTGGATAGATGACAAACCTGGATAGATGACAACTGTAATTTAAGGGACAGCTTTGGGGAAACCATTTTATGATATGTCCTGGAATATTTGGCAACTCATGTGTATCTTTTTTTTTGATTAACATATAATGTATCATTTGCTTCATGGGTACAGGTCTATGAATCATCAGTCTTAACCAATTCACGGCACTCGCCATAGCACATAACCTCCCCAGTTCCACAACCCAGTCACTCTATGCCTCCCCTCCCATCCCCCAGAAACCCTCAGTTTGTTTCCTGGAATTAAGAGTCTCTCATGGTTTGTCTCCCTCCCCAGTCTTAACAAGATGGAAATTACTTGGTGTAAATTCAAACTATCGGAAAGGTTACTGTAGTTTAACTTTTCTCCATTACATAGGGCTTTGTATCTTCTATGATAAGTAACTGCCGATCAACCTATGATAAGTTCTAGTAGGAAGTTCATGTGTAGCTGAACTTCTTATCTCCACTCAGATCCTCCCTTACACCCATGCCTCAGTTCCTATCTCTCCAAGAGATTCAGAGAGAGAAACCCAAAGAGCTACTTCACCTTTTTAGCTCTTTCTCAGTGCTATAACAAAAACACCTCTATTGCTTTGGTTCCTGTATCACCTGTCATTTTCTCTTCTCAGTACCTATTCAATCATAATTACCAAATAATTACCATGAAATGTTCTAAATCCATCAAGAAGTAATTTTATTATTTGGTATCAGTAACAGGTGTTAAGACTCTGACAAAAAAAAAGTTCTCCCAAACTAGTTGTATATAATCCTTTTTTTTCTTCTCCTTTGTGTTTATTTCTGTGTTTTAAGTTTTCTATTACAGGGAAAATTCTGAATTTTTATTCTACTTTGATAGAAGTGTCAATATTTGTGCTAGCTCTTCATAGCTTTAATTATTAGTTGACTAAGTTAGTATCTTTTTAATATTCTTCTATATCAAAATAATATTTGATATTCTTGTTATTATCAAAGGGGCATTTTTTTGCATGTTTCTTTTTTTTAAATTTTTTATTAACATATAATGTATTATTTGCCCCAGGGTACATGTCTGTGAATCATCAGGCTTACACGTTTCACTGCATTTGCCATAGCACATACCCTCCCCCATGTCCATATCCCTACCCCCCACCTCCCAGCAACCCTTAGTTTGTTTTGTGAGTTTAGGACTCTCTTATGGTTTATCTCCTTCCCCATCCCATCTTGTTTCATTTCTCCTCCCCACCACCCCATAACCCCCTGACCTGCCTCTCAAATTCTTCATATCAGAGCAATCATGTGATAATTGTCTTTCTCTGACTGACTTATTTTGCTTAGCATAATGCCCTCTAATTCCATCCACATCATTGCAAATGGCAAGATTTCGTTTCTCTTGATGGCTGCATAGTATTCCATTGTATATATATACCACTTCTTCTTTATCCATTCATCTGTTGATGGACCTCTATGTTCTTTCCATAGTTTCATTATTGTGGACATTGCTGCTATAAACATTCGGGTGCATGTGACCCTTCGGATCACTACATTTGTATCTTGAGGGTAAATACCTAGTAGTGCGATTGCTGGGTCATAGGGTGGCTCTATTTTCAACATTTTGAGGAACCTCCATACAGTTTTCCAGTGGTTGTACCAGCTTGCATTCCCACCAACAGTGTAGGAGGGTTCCCCTTTCTCCGCATCCTCACCAACATCTGTCATTCCCTGACTTGCTAATTTTAGCCATTCTGACTGGTGTGAGGTGGTATCTCACTGTGGTTTTGATTTGTATTTCTCTGATGCTGAGTGATGTTGAGCA
>CM052809.1:88824658-88857913 GCA_028533885.1 Nasua narica | reverse complement strand
CCCTTGAATTCTTCCCTCGTGGTCCAATAGTTGTTTGTCTCTCTTTTTCTCAGCTTCTTTATTCTTCGTCATTTGGTCTTCTATGTCACTAATTCTTTCTTCTGTCTCATTTATTCTAGCATTAAGAACCTCCATTTTTGTTTGAATCTCATTAATAGCTTTTTTTATTTCATCTTGTTTAGATTTTATTTCTTTTATTTCTCCTGAAAGGGATTTTATTTCTCCCAAAAGGGATTCTTTTATCTCTTCCATGCTTTTTTTGATCCCCCCTAGCACCTTGATAACTGTCATTTTGAACTCTCTTTCCGACATATTCCTGATGTCTGTATTAACTAGGTCTCTAGCCATTGGTACTGTCTCTTGTTCTTTTTTTTGTGGTGAGTTTTTCCACCGTGTCATTTTATCGAGCTAAGAATAGATGAGTGAGAGAGAAAAGTACTCTGGAGTTCCACAGTTCTCACTGATTGATGAACTTGGGCTTGGTTGGATATTCTCACTGATCTTCTGGGGAGGGGCCTTTTCAACTTGGTTCTCAGATGTGTTTGCCTGAGGCGGAATTGCTCCACCCTTTCCCAGGGAGGGGCCAAGCAATTCGCTCAGGTTCACTTACGGGAGTCTTTGTTCCCTTAGTGCTTTCCATACCGCCCTGGAGGCCGGGAATTCAAATGGCGGCTCCCAGTCTCCGACAGGAGGAGCCGAGCGCTCGGCCCCGCTCCTCAGTGTGCCCTCAGAGGAAAGCAGTCAATCACTCCCATCTCCCAGATCCCCGCCTAGGCTCCGAGCTCAGCCACTGGTGGCGGCGCGTTTTTTCTCTGGCGTGCGGCCCCGTCTGGAGTCTTCAAACCCAGGAGATTCCTGCTGCGCGCTCCCACTGCCACTCCTCCCCGAGGAGGAAGGAGGGGGTCTCTCCGGAATGTCTTATGGGCCCCCCCCCTCGAAGGACTGTGGCCACGGTCTAGGGTAAGCCCCAGCTTAAAGCGCACTGCGCGGCTCTTTCTCTGCCACCGGCTTCTCCGCCCCGATATCTGGGAGCTCTGCCGCACTCAGGCACCCCTGGTCTCTGTGATCTCGTGGGTCCTGAAACCACTCTGTTCCCCTGAAGCTAAACCCCCTGCTTAACCTCTGGGGGGATGTCCCTCAGCGAAGCCAACTCTAAAAGTTCCGATTTTGTGCTCTGCGGCTCTGCGGCTGCAGGGAGCCGGCCCCTCCCCCCGTGGTCTCTCTTCCCGTCTCTTTGGAATCACTTTTCCAAACGTCCTACCTTTCGGGAAGTGGTCGATTTTCTGCTCCTAGAATTGCTCTTCTTCCTCTCTTCTCTCTCCTGTTGAGTATGCTGGCTTTTAGAATGATTTGATAACTATCTCGATGAACTTCTGGGATCCGATTCTATCTCAACCTCCTACTTCTCCACCATCTTGCTCCTTCCTCAAAGGGGCATTTTAAAATATATTTGTTACCGTCCTATAAAATAACTTTTGGAATTTTTGGTTGGAACATGTTACCTGTTTTTGAGGTATGTATTTCATTTGTTTTATGGACAATGCCTGCCTTGCTGCAGTTAGATTAAATTTCTGACTTGTTAAAAATGCTTTTCATCACAATATAATTTTGAAAATTTACAAGAATTTTCATCAAACTCATCAAAGGGACCATCCATCCCTGGACGAGGGTGGGAGAATTTTGTTAACAAACACTAGAAGGAAAATATAATATTTTGCCCATTTTTATTTATAGTTCAAAAATTTTTTATGGGAATCATTAAGGAAACTGCTAATACCCAAATAAACAGCATTCACAAGTGAAATTCATGTTTTCTCTCTGAGAGCTATCCTATTTTAACTGCTAAGGCCTACCTAGGAGATTGCTTTCAGATGAAATCACAAACAAAAAACCAAGGAGGCATACTACGGAGGATATCACTGCTTAAGTTTATTTCAGAATTTAAGGTTCTTTTTCAATATATATTATTAGCCTTATAGTAAACTTAAAATTAAGCAAAATAATTCGGTACTTGATATTCATTTCAGGCACTGAAAGCACTGGATAGAGATTAAGAAAAAAGAACTCCTTTTCTAGCTGGTTTGAAATGCCTGGCTATTTCTAGTCTTCATTTTGACCATATAACAAATGGAGATGATGATTACAACTGTGACCAATCTGCATTTGAGGTATTAGTCAAATTAACCTGAATTTGAACTCTATCAGTTGAAGTAGTGGTAGTAAAATTGCTCATCCTATCATTGCATTTATACTCTCCCATACTAGCTCAGGTTTTACTTAAGAAAAAAAAATCTATGCAATCCAGCTGGCTTAAGTATTAGGTTTTAGGAAAATATCTCATATAGCTGCAAAATACATGAAACCGTAGGGGTAAGTGATTATTCTGATCTACTGGGATGCACATTGAGGAAACTAAGACAAGGCCTTTTAAAGAGTAAGGACTGTTTCCAGGCAGTAATTATATTGTTCATAGCATAAACCACTCTCTAAATAAAATAATAGTAGTAACAATAATAATAGTAATAATAATAATAAATCTATTCCGGACATCTCTACTCTCTTCAGTTTAAAACATGGATTTCAAGTTTCCCGCTAGATGTGCCAATCTGGAAGCCCAGAATTAAAGGGAAAGGGAAGGAAGAGCTTAACTATAAAGTTGTTAATACATTAGCTAATTCTTTTATGGAACATTTTGAAGCAGAGGATATTAAATCATCTTTTCCTGTTCAGTTAGCTTTTGAGTCTGGTAAGCATCAAAGCTCAGATGGAACAGCAAAGTCCAAAAAGACTGACATATAAGCACGGAGTTTAAAAATTTAGAAAAAGAAATATTGTACCTTAAGATCTTTCTTATAGTTATTCTGAGACTGTAGCTGGTTTCGTAATACAAACTGAAAATAAAAAACAAAAACAAAAGACAGAAAGAAAGAAAGAAAGAAAAAAGAAAACCAAGTTGGAGTCAAGTTTCACAAAGGAACTTCCGTGGCTCTTTGAGGGTTTTAAAACATCCGCAGAAAATGTCCTTCTTTTTGCCTATTGATGGTAGTAGCAAATTACAGGCTCATTTCTACACCATTATTCAGCACCTGTCAATGATAACCCCCACCCTTTGCCCTATATTTAAATATATGTTCTTTATAATTCCCAAATGGGGTTGATAACCAAAGGAGAAGGATTTGGAAAAAGACCTGCCTCAATTTCATGAAGTGCATTGAGCCAATAACTCATGACTGGATATTAGTTGCACTGCTGACCCCACAGTTGATAGAGCTTTCAAAAGTGCTTAACTTAGTAGCAAAGAGTAGCTTACCCTCTGGTGAAATCAGGATCAATACTTATTAAATACTTCATGAACTCTATTCATTTCTAAAACTGCCACTTGTCTGCCCTTCCTGTCATGTTCTGAATTAATTTGATATGTAATACAATTCTTACATTTTGTATTAGGTTACTTGTATGCTGAAAAGGGAAAGACAAACCATGGATGATGGGGGAAGGTCTGTTATTGTTTTATCATTAACTATCTCTTTTCTTTTTTCTAGGAGATTGAGTATAACACTCTCCTAGAAAATACATTTCATTACTTTCCCTCTTCACTCCTTTTGAGAGGCCTAAAATAATAAGCAAAACATTTAACAATTGTTTCATACTTTCCTCCTAGTTCTCTGAACAAAAGTGAAGTGATTTCTGTAAATACAAATTAATCGTTTTCCCCAAATACTCTATGGATTGTCTGGAAGGAAGCAAAATAAGGAATGTCAGAATAATTATACATATATCTGTTAAAATTATTTTGAGGAAGTTCTGCTGAATCTTTACTTTTTCCTATAGAAAAGAGTCTTTAAGACAAACTATATCATCTAGGAAATAAAGCCCTATATAATCTCATTCTTGAATGATAAAGAGTTAAGTTTGTGGGTTTTTTTACAGAATTTTTTGGTATTTATAATAAAATATTCAGACATATTTAATTATTAACTATTTAACAGATATTGTTAATCATCCTTCTCTATGACTTTCTTTTTTCTTCACAATACATGTTGGATATGCAATTATTTACCTGGCCATATGACATGCCATTGTATGGGGAAATTTTTAACACATTTCCTACAGGCTGGCATTGCAATGTTTTCTAAATAGTTGATTATTTTAAACAGTACTGCTGTATATATTCTAGTACATCTTTGTATATTTTTATGCATTCAAGTATTTCCCTTGCTGAAATTCATAGATTTAGAATGCTGATTTTATAATATATGTACATTTTAAAGGCCATATCAATTTAGATTTCATCAACACTGTGCAGGAGTGCCCATTTCCCCTACTCAGTACAAATAGCAATCAATATTAGCAATTATTGAAATCTTTGGCAGTTGCGTAGTGCCTTTTCATTATTGTATTTCCTTGTGCAGTGGCACATTATAGTAAAATAATTTTATTATCGATTGTAATACATATAAGTTTGTGTACTAGATAAAAATATAAACTTTGATGTCTAATAAACTCCAATCCCTCTTCTATAACCTTTCCTCATATGTCTTTGTAGTTTATGTTAATTTATAAATATATATAATTTAGTAAATACTGTAAATTTTTCTTGATTTGGTAGCATTCCGGTTTACTATTATTTTTCAAGTTAAGTATATTTTAATTACATATTTTAAGTGAAATTACTTAAATATGTGAAAAATTGAACACTTTATTTCTCTCAGTTGAAAATAACTATGAACAAACTTGGTTCTTTGCTTTTTTGTTTTGTTTTTTAAAGATTTTATTTGTCAGAGAGAGTTTCTGGATAAGCAGGGGGAGCAGCAGAGGGAAAGAGAGAAGCAGACTCCACACTGAGCAGGGAGCCTGATGTGGGACTCAATCCCAAGACCCTGGGATGATTACCTGACCTAAAAGTAGATGCTTAACGAACTGAGCCACCCAAGCATCCCCAAACTTGGTTCTTTGTTTTCTGGCTTTTGTTTGCAATGAAATTTGAAGACCTAAGGCCTACTTTTAAAGTATTTCTTTGGTTATGTTATTAAAATTATATTGTACTTGTTTTCTAGGCAAGCTTTCCACTCCTCAATGTTTCATGCCTAGAAAATAGCGGAATTATGTCTAAGTTTATCCTAATCTCCATGATATGTCAAATCTCACACCATAATATATTATATCATTTTGCATAAGTGACATGATACCATATGGTGTCTAAAATTTAAACTGAAAATCTTAATTTTTAGGTCCAATACTGTTAATCAATTCTGATAGAAAGATAATTTAATAAAGCAAGTGTAACAAAGTAAAACATAAAGTATTGATAATTCTGTCTAGACATTTTAAATTTTCTGGTAAATAATATTCAAAATTATTATTTTGACAGTTACTTTAATTTGATTTTTAAATGTAATTAATATAATCCCACTCTACTTTTTAAGTTATTTTTTGGACCTTGAAAATATTTGGTTCAAGTATTGGAGCAAAAATACTGAAAAAATTGTTTCTCATTTATTTGAAAGAAGAATAGTGTGTTAATATTTCCCAATGATAAGATGAGTTTTCTATAAAGAGTATGATTTTGGTCAGCTTAGCTATCCATTTAAAAGATACTTTAATATTTTTTGACTAATACATATATATTTAAAGATTTTTTCCTGAGAGTTTTTACAAAGCAATAATATTAAGAATATTAACATAATAATTTTGTTTGATACTTTCTAGTAGTTTCACGGGTTCTATCTGTTACCTGTTCTCTTCACTGCCACTTGTAAATGAAGCAGGCATTATTTTTAATTTTTCTAAAATTGATAAAATAGTAGATACGCAAGAGAATAAATGACTTCTCAAGACTCTAAAACCAATACCCAATTGGTAAGCTGGATTGTTTCTGATTGTTAAATCATGAGAAATTGTGTGTGTGTGTGTGTGTGTGTGTGTGTGTGTGTGTGTGTGTGTGTGTATGTCCAGGCTAAGATGGACATTTGGGGTGCTTGGAGTGATCATATTTAAAAATTCATTTCCTTAAGAAAAAGGAATAATGGTAGAATTGTAGAAAAAAGGGATGTTGTGGAAGTTCAACAGAATTAAAGCAATTCATGTGAATACAGTGGAACAAAAAATGGACAACTCAGTTTTTTTTTTTGACAACTCATAATTTTGAACTAGGAGTCAATATAATTGGAATGCCAAATGAAACTGATAATTTAGTAAAATTATTTATTTTATCATAGGTGAGAATTGTTGAGTAATGGGCACCTGGGTGGCTCAGTCGTTAAATGTCTGCCATGGGCTCAGGTCAGGATCTCAGGGTCCTGGGATCCAGCCCTGCATCAGGCTCCCTGCTGGGCTGGAAGACTGCTTCTTCTCTCCTACTCCCCCTGCTTGTATTCCCTCTTTCACTGTCTCTCTCTTTGTCAATAAATAAGTAAAATGGAAAAAAAAAAAAGAATGGTTGAGTAAAAATAGTAGATAGTAAATCATTTGAGTGTTGTCCTTCCCTCTATTCATTAATGTCCCTCTTTGATATCCAGTCTAGCTTCAAGACTTTCTACAAATTCATTCCTCCCTTTCAAATATATCTCCTATGACTCTATCACATTCTAAAGTCTATACTTTGTTCATTTGTAGTTTCATAATTTTGCTCTAATTTCCCCAGACCTGAGATGTCCTCTCCTCTTTTTAATTATTAAATCAAATATTTCCAGTGCTCTGAAAGATCATTTTCTTCTGTATAGCTCTTTAGTCAATGACATTCCCGAAAACCCCACCTCCTATGCCTTACCACAGGATAATAACAACTTCTGAGTGCTTACTGTGTGGCTGATAGTGTTTAAGTGTTCTTTATTTCTCAGAAAACTCAGTAAGATAGGTAATATTTTTATCCTTTTTTAAAAAATGAATAAACTGAGGCCAGAGACTAAGTGAATTTCTGAAGATTGCATGTCTGTTCCTTGGCTGACCCTGCATTGTTTGGGTCATAACTGCTTACTATTATTATCCACTTTTGATCCTCATTGATACTTTATGGATATTTTTACCTTCCCAAAAAAGTATACATACATTAAAGCCAACCATACACCTTGTATATTTTTATGTTGGTCCTAACACTTAACAGGGCACTAACACATAGTAAGAGCTTAATAAAAGTTCAGGGAAAACAATGAGTAGGCTTTCAACATTAAGAACTCTGGTAAGGGGGCACCTGGGTGGCTCAGTTGGTTGAGCAGCTGCCTTCGGCTTAGGTCATGATCCCGGAGACCCGAGATCGAGTCCCACATCGGGCTCCCAACTTCACGGGGAGTCCGCTTCTCACTCTGACCTTCTCCCTTCTCATATTCTCTCTCACTCTCTCTCTTTCTCTAATGAATAAATAAATAAAATCTTAAAAAAAAAAAAGAACTCTGGTAAGGCTTATTGCAGAATTAAAAAAGAAATAATAAAATATGAACCCATGGTGATGTGGAACATTTAATCTAATTAATTATGATCTTTTTATGAAGGAGGAAAAACAGCTGCAATAGCCATAAAAACCTTTGTTTAAAAAATTTTGTTTCTTATGTCTCAATTTATCTGTTGACACTGAATCTTTTTGTTTGTTTCTTTTTCTGATTTTTTTTTTAATTTCTAAAAAGCTATTTTCACCCAAATTAGCTTCACTGATATGGTTTTAGTAGTTCCTATCTGAAATCATCCTCAGGAAATATTTTTTTTTCTTTTTGGCTATTTCGAAAATGAAAAAATACTTAATATCAGTATGAAAAACACATGTGCTCATTGCAGCATAATGTTGGTGCAATCTGTGCTTGATACAGTTATAAATAAGTCTTTGAAAGCATTTTTCTGTATTTTAAATAGAGGCTATAGAAAGCCACAAGAAGGATCTAGTCTTGTTAATATCACAAGCTGTTTCCCCACCTGCACTCAGAGCAGCTTTAGTACAGCAGCTGTTTGGGTTCGTGTTGGCACATCACTGTCTGCACAGGAACCCCATGGTTTACACAGAAAATGAATAGGCCACAGTTCCAATGGGGGTCTTTAATAATCCTTCCTCTAATGCTACCATGTGTGAGCATCAGGCTTTGAAGGGGTGTGAGGTGTGAAGTTTCAGGAGGATTATATAAAGCCACTCAATTTCGAAAGGTAGAAAAGAGCATTAGAAAAACCTGAGAGTGCTTTTGCATTCCTCCTGCATGTTGATCCAATGCAGTTTATATTGATATTACAGCTTCATGTCCAGCATGTGATAGCAAGTAAAGGGATTGGTATAATTATGCAATTCACTCCATCCAGCCTCCTTTAACATTGACAAACAAAACCCAGCACAGATGTTTCATTGATTATATTTACCAAATATTAGCTGTGAAAATATTAACGTGATGGGAACAAATATCTCTCCAGTTGTACCTGTGGAGATTAAATCCAGGGAGGAAGAAATTTATATATTGAACTTACCTATGTGTACTTGAATGACCATTGGATATTCAAGAATAAAGCAACCTACCTTCCTTCCTTCCTCTCTCCCTCCCTTCTTTATTCCTTTCCTTGCCTTCCCTTCTTTTTCTTTCTTTCTTTCTTTCTTTCTTTCTTTCTTTCTTTCTTTCTTTCTTTCTTTCTTTCTCTCTCTCTCTCTCTCTCTCTCTTTCTCTCAATGCCACATGAACTGCTAAAAATACCATCTATGACAGTTAATTATGGTCTTTTAGGTCATGTGCATACTTGACAGGTAAATTATTTATTGACTGGAAATAATTCAGTTAAAATGAAGGACTATATTCCAAAAACTCTTCTTTCAAAGGACTTCCAAGGACTCAGAATGCGCTCTTGAGAAGATTCTGAGCATTTGGGGGGACTATAGCCTGATGGAAGTGAGTCAGTATATAGGTCATCATTTAAAGACATACTGTGTAAAATTGCAAAATCAAAGTCCTGGGGCCTTATGAGCCATCTACTGCCTCAAATTTGAATTGAAGTGCTAGAGCTCTTTAAGCACTGGGAATAGCCAATATTAAGTCAAGAAATTTTTATCTCTAGTAGTATATGAGAATAAAAGTACAAATCTATACGCTCAGTCCGCCATGCATTGCATCTATAAATCAGACACTGTGCAAGACACTTCAGAAACAAATGGTGTATGAGACTTATACAGAAAGGCTCACTTTTAAGGAGGGATGATGGACTATAAACAGATGAGTGCACTAACACCCAGGTATAGAGGCATTTTCAAGGAGAGGATGATTAACTCCTTCAGGAAGTAAAATAGGGAAGACCTCTGACAAGATAATATCTTAAAACAGGACTTAGAAGAATAGAACTTTTCTAGGTGGATTAAAAGGTAGAATGAACCATATACACGGAGTGTGATTATAGATTAAATGGAGCTTGATATTGCTGTTGTTCAAAATAAACTGGAATAGCATACAGACACTGACAAGATGATTCTGCAAAACAGGCAAAAGCCAGATCATGAAGAATATTTTTGTTTTCCTTAAGAATCTCAGGATGAAAAACTATTGATGTGAAATAAGTCAAAGGCTGGGATGTTTTATATTTATGTTTGAAAAGGTGCTTCCAGCAGATTGCAGACTGGCCTAGAGAGAGGATTTTGTAGGTCTGACTGTTTAAGGAGATTTTACTGTAGTGTAAAGTCAGGTAATGGGGGAAATGGCAGGAAATCTGTAATTGGAGACACAAACAAGGAGATATTTAGGAAATAGATTTGGCAGTGCTTAATGAACTGCTAGAGGACAGAAGAAGTGGGTAACTTGAACATCTCTGCATTGGTTTATCTTCTAAGTTCTTTTTCCTAAGATTCACAAAATATTCTCTTTTAAGTTAAGTCAGATGAAAGTGACTTTTCTGTCCACTGCTCTGAATTTTTTGAACCCCTGAATATTTTCCTGATCTTATGTAACAGAATATAGAAAATTTATAGACTGGCAGTGTAGAACACCCAATGACTGCTTCCAGTAGAGCTTGCTAAAGATTTTGAGCTTCCTAAGGCTTGATGACACAGTTTTAAGCCACAGACTACTACTGCCCTCCTTAAGGTTAAAACAGTTCCCAGTATTTTGCCCTAATATTGTCAAGAATCACAATTTCTTTCCCAGAAAACTGCTCTAATTGGATTCGGTGGACCTTGACTGACTTGTCACAGCTATATTCAGGGTGAAGGTGAAATCTTTGAGGAGTTTGTTCCTGAAAACAAGAGCTAAACATTTCTGATGAAGGCATTTTAAGAGTGTATGTCTTTATGTAGTTTTTTTCATAGTACTTTGCATCATTTGGGTTTTATTATATATATATAATAATGTCTTTTCTATTTTCTATATTTTATTTTTAAAATAATAGTTTATTTTCTAGAAAAAAGGAAAGAGTTCGTGAAGGATGATTTAGCACCCAAATCCTAGGCGTGTGGACTTACATTTTTGAACGTTTGCCAACTAAATAAATATAAAACTTGAAAACTTTTTTTTTCTGTATTTAAAAGCTCTCAATTTTAAATTTGCAACAGGTGGGAAGTTGCTACTAAGGCTACACTGTTTATGAGGAATCAGGGATGTGTCCTGAGTAATCATATGAATGAGAGAGGAATCTTAGTAATTTTGTAAGGTAAGTGCCTTCTTTAAATCTTATAAAATCTGGACAATGTAAGAGGCCATCATTTAAAATAATTATAGTTGATTTTTCTTGATAAGTTGGAGCAAAGTTAATTCACATTTCTCATTCAAATTTCCTTAATTCATATTTTGGTGGCAGGTCCATCGCCCCTTACGTGAGATTTTATACAATCCACACACATGTGTATATGAATGGATGAGTATGCACATATATTAAATATCAAGAGGCTTTATCAAAAGAGTTTATCTGCTAGGCTAACAAGTAGAAAATGTGATCATTTTTAGTAATACGTATATGCTTAATGTTTCAATATATTGATGTGCCAAATAGTAGAATCCTGATGTTCTAACATGTTCAAATATGAAATTGTATGATGCATTTTGGTTCTAACTTTCAATTAAGAGAGAGACTATTTTGAACTTGGCCTGTTTCTTGGGAAGCCACAATGATGTTTTAATAAGTAATGGGACACAGTTTATCTCTTCATTCATTTACCTAGAAGAAATGTGGCAGGGAAAAACTTGGAAGTAGGACTAAAAGTGTGACAGGCACCTGGCATGAGAAACCAACCTTCCTAAAGAGAAAGTAAATGTTACAAGAGCGAACTCTGTTGCAAAGTGAGCCAATCAGAGTTGGTTGTGCTAAATGAAGAGGCTAAAAGAGAGGCGCCTCTGACTTCTCGACTTCATATTAAAAAATTCTTCTGTTCACCTTTCATGAACCCAATTCCCTAACAAGCAGGTTGACATTAAGTCCTTCATTCTTTAAAAATTTTAATATTTGGGAAGTATATGGAGTGTGTCACCTGGAAACGTAAAAGGCCATTCGCAAGCTATGGTGCTCTGTTCCAGTTTTGTCAGGAGGTGACTCTTCTTTTTAATGAGTAGTTTGATGATCCCTATAGAACTGAGAATACCTGAATTCCGAGGTGCTACATAGAAACGCAACTGAAAAAGCAAGCATTGATCTTCTAGTAGATCAGCTTCTGAAAGTGACATTACTTTCATCCATCACTGGCATGAAATTGTTTATTTTTCTTTTATTGAATTGCGGAAAGAGAAGGGACTGGACTTCTGTATAATTTATATGATTTGAGATACTAACTGTACCACCTAAAAGTAAGGGCATGTTTATGACATTTTACTATGTTTTATCTACTTTATGAAAAACTCTTATTCAGGAATGAATTATGATAATAAGGCACTAAATGGGCTCAGTGAGGGGTTGAATAAGTGCTGCTCTTTTGAAAGAGACTAGACTTTTTGAGAAAGTATTAAAATTCTGCATTGATAAGAAAACTTTCGACTCTCTAAATTGAACCTCCTAAGGAATCTCTTTTAACTGATCTTCACTCTGGTTTCATAATGGGTGGGTGGGAATGCGGGAGGGAAACTTTTCTACTTTCCTCAAACCCTAAAAATTTTCAGATCTTTTTTCTTGTAATTTTTGATTAATAGCACCCTTGATTTTGATTTATATTATCCTATTATTCATTATATGGGAGAAAGATAAGTCACTTTTTTTCCAATTTAATTTTAAAAATTAGGGCTAGCAGTGATGGAATTTAAAATCAAATTATCCTGTCAGAGTGACAGATAAATCTCAAGAGATTCTAATGAGATTTTCCCGTGGCAGAATGCTGAATTTCTCCCTTTCCCAGATTCTTTCATTCCAGATTTTGACTGTGAGTGACAGTGAGCATCTGTGTTTTGAAATATGTTGTTATTTGTGTCATTTGATTCTTATTTAGGAAATCTTGGTTGCCTTCCTTACTTGTTTGTTCTAGGTTAAAGGGAAAAATGCATACACAGATGTCAGATGGGTGCAGTTTTTCCTACGGAAAGTTGTAGGTCATTTCCTTATACCTGAATTTGGTTAATGAGATCAGATTTACCAAATTCTACCCTTGCTTTTACATGTTACTATTCTTAAGGAATTTCTATTATAGAGGTGGAGGTGGTGTAAATACGACTTAATTTTCTCACATACCGCTCTTTGTTTTTGTTTTTTTCCTTTTTTTTTCTCTAATTATCCTCAACTAACTCTCCAGTATTTTCACAGTAATGGGCAGATCTTTAGAGTTTTATATTCATGTCACAATTTTGTTTTATGAAATCATGGATTTAGAGATTCTCCATTTTAGATAGCTAAAAAAGAAACTATTATTTGCTGTCTTTAAAACATATGACAACAACTCTTAAATGGCATAATGTATGTGCATTTTATTTCTCTGCAATAGAACATATCTAGGATAAGCAAGCAGTATATCAAAGGACATTAAATAACTGAATTGTCAAATGATAGTTTAAAATGTCTTGCACAGGCAAAGGAAGTACAGAAAAAAGTATTTGTTATTAAGGGTCCCTCCGTATTAAGAGATTGTCTTACAGTAGAAGGAACATTGCAATAGGACGTTGACTCTAGACTGAGCCTGTTCCCTAACTCTGAACAGGGAGTTCATGATACAGCTACAAGCTTTAGTTTCCAAAGACCAGAAGCTAGTCAAAAGCTACAGCCATCATGAAGAACTTTGCTTCTTCATTATGTTTCTGTCATGCATGCTGTCACTATCCCTAAAACAGAGGATATTAACAAGCGAGTGTCCCCTAAGAAGCCTGCTCTGGCTATTCAATTATTATCCCAAAATGAAGAATAGTGAGGGTATTAGGTAATAATTCAAAGAGCAGATGATACTCAAAATGTAGCAAGCTACCTATGTGTGGGCCCTGAAGAGCCGTACGTACTATACATTAGTTAAGAGTCTTAATAAAAGAACAGAAGGAAGAGAAAATAACACAAAATGAAGAATGAATTACTTAAGATTAAATAGTTTCTATTACAGAAATAGGCTACATGTAGAGCTAATGGCAGGCATTTTCTACAGACAGATGGAATGCTCTCATCCCCCAATCGTATTGATATGAAATGAAGTCTCTGTTAAGATTCATTTTTCCTGAAACATTTGCATATAAATATAAACATCATTACTAGGGGCTAATTGCCCTGTAGGAACAAAAATGTGGGAATTAACATCTTTAGTCGTTTTTATTATTATTTTTTAAAATATCTCTAACACGCATCATATTTGGTACTGCATGGCTGCAACAGATAATTACCACCATTAAGAATCTCAAACGCAAAATCAAAACCATTTGGAATGGCTTCCAGGGCAACCCAGCACAGTGAGTAGCCACCAAAATGAGTATATGAGGTTTATGTTCATGCATATTCATAAGGGTACTTAATTCGACATTCATAGTAGGGGGCTTTTGAAAGCTTGTCAAAAGAGCAGCCCCAAAACAAGACCAAACATCAAAGGTAAGAAGATGCAGTACATCTCGTGCCCACACACATACAAATAGTGCTTGCAGGAGGCAATGAATAACACTAAAGGAATTATTTATTTTAACTACTCAGAGGAGATGGCAACTTCTACGAAGATGTAAACCACAAGCCTTCGCCTTTATCATTCATCTTATTGATCAGAAAGGTCAGGGGTATAAGTTATTCAAAGGATGGATCATAGGCAACAATTCTGGACAAATGGGCATGTAGACTGGGTGATTAATGCCCCTCGCTTGTGCAGAATATGAAGAAAAGTTTTGAGGGCATGTCTTAAAGACTGAAGAAAATAGAAGTGTTTGAAAGAATACAGCCGTAGCTGTGACACTGACTATATCTGAAACATGGCCCATTTTGTGGGTACATCCATGTATTTCAACATACAGGTGCTGCCTTGTTCAACTGTTGTGTTCAGAGGCGATCTTGCTGACATTATACTTTTCAAAACCATTTCCATGACATTCAGCAAATGTTTATTCTGGTGGAACAAATCTGTTAAATTATAGATTAGAAACAGTACAAAGAAACCTTTACAAATGTTTCAGTTTCAGTTTTGCACAAAGCAAACAGCATTATATTTAAATGAAGCACTCCGTGTTAGAATAAAGCATCTACATAACAAGATACTATGCCTCATTTTTGAATTCTCTTCCCTTTCCCAGATGGGCATAGATGTCTGAAGTTGTGAAAGACACAGAGAGTGTTAGGGAGGATATCTCATCAGATTCAAATGCCCACTTCTACAATTCCTTCCTCCTCCCCTGTCATTTCCATATCTTTTCCAGCTTCCTTTCCTTAATTTTGTTCCTCACCCATATCTTTTCCCCTTTGATTCTCCATTGCTCCTCAGAATGGTATAAAGGTAAAGCAGTGATTCTTTTCCCAACATTGTGGTCCCATAACTATTTAATGAGCATGGGCATTGAGTTCTGTTCGGTCACTCCTTAACAACTATAGATAATCATTCTATTGGAAAAATAAAGGAGAGTGACATGTTAGTGTTTTTAAAAACATAGTTTCATGGATGCCAGGGTGCTACTAGACCCACCAGAGGTTTCAGGTGACCTGTTTATGGGCATATTTTAGATCTGTAAGTCAAATGTGAGGCTGTTTTATATAGGTTAGAGAATAGTAAAGTTTAATTTAGTGATTCTTTGTGAAAGAAAAGTTTGCTTCGTTAGAACTACATGTTATTTTATAAAGATATAAATCATTATTTGTTTAAATTGCCAAAAGATGCTTTTAGAAATTGTTTATGATCCTTCCTGTTAATAATTAAAGAAATCAATGATTCCATTGAGGAAAAAATTGCAAAAAAGACACAACTATCTAAAATGCTGATTCTTACAAAATCAGATACTAAAAAATGCCAACATGGCATAAAAGATTTATAGAACTTAGGTGACTCTAAACGTGCTTTAAGATGTATTTTTAAAATGCATTTAAACCACATTGAGGCAGGGGCACCTGGGTGGCTCAGTGGGTTAAAGCCTCTGCCTTCATGGCTCAGGTCATGGTCTCAGGGTCCTGGGATCGAGCACTGCACTGAGCTCTCTGCTCAGCGTGAGCCTGCTTCCCCCTCTCTGTGCCTCCCTCTCTACCTACTTGTGATCTCTCTCTTTCTCTCTGTCAGATAAAAAAAAAATTGAAGCATATTCTAAATTTTGGAACATATTAGAAGGACACAATACATTAACCAGCAATATACATAAGAATATCAAAATAGATAAATAGGAATGAATAGAAAACAGAGGAACATATGTGTAATCACATGAATATTAATTCAATGCATAGAATTGAGAAAATACCACAAACCATTTGCAAAAGAAGGATTACTTAATAAACAGGGTTGAACTTATTGGCTATTTTTAGGAAGGGACTATAATTTAGAGCCTCATTTCACATTATATACCAAAATAAATTCAAGAGGGAAACATAGAAGGTAAATTCATAGATTAATGGAAAGTCAATGTAGGGTAAATGTAAAGTTAAAATCTTATAATGTAATGACAATTTAGATAATTACTTTTTGTGATCTATGGACTTCTAAGCATAAACAGACTTTTAAAGTATGAAAGCAACAGAGACAATCACCAAGGGAAAGATCAATATACTTGAATTAAAATTTACAAACGTTTATACATCAAAAAGTCATTATTAGCGAAATAAAATTATAAATAAAAAACTGGGAAGTACTTTTCAAAAGTACAGAAGTTGAAGTATTTTAAAAACACCGAGGTCTTTTTTTTTTTTTAATGGTCAATAGTGGTAAAGAAATTTCAAAGTATAAGAACTACAAAAGAATAATAAGCATATGAGAATAGTTGAACTTCAGTTGTAAGGGAATGAAAAATGTTTTAAA
Source organism: Nasua narica (assembly GCA_028533885.1). Classification (NCBI taxonomy): domain Eukaryota; kingdom Metazoa; phylum Chordata; class Mammalia; order Carnivora; family Procyonidae; genus Nasua; species Nasua narica. The sequence goes on along the minus strand of CM052809.1, from coordinate 88,841,604 downwards.
AACATAAAAGAACGCTTTTTTTGGTTCTGTTTGGTTTTTTTGTCATCTAACACAGCAAACATTCTAAAAAGATAAAAATCCTCACTGTGTGGATTGGGAGACATAAGCAGTCTACAGACAACTGGTGTGTGTGTAAATTAGCATCAACTTTCTGAAAAGCAGTTTTTACTACCATGAAACTAGAGCTTGACAGACTTGTAGAAAACACATTACTAGTTAAAAAATATCCTTTGTAAATGATTAGAAATTCAGAGAATCATGCAGAAGAAAGTATTGCTGTAACAAAGAAAAACTTCAATTATTTTCACCGTATGCATTCTTTAAATGTTACTATTACTCATTAAAGTAGCAGAATCAGTATGTTTTCTCTATATATTTACACTGACTAGAAGTTGCTTGTCCCTAATCTTGATTTATAATGTGTCTTCAGATTCTCAAGGTCTCTGTAAGTGTTACAGTGATTTCTTATGAGAAATGCCCAGCTCCTCCCAATTAGTCAACATAGAGAAAGATAAGCGGGCAATCAGGCTTTCGTGCAGGGAAGAGGGTGGTAGAGAAAGCAGAGGAGCTCCAACCCAAACTCCCCATGAAGCACTACAAACTTAGCAATACACGGGAAAGATATTTAGCAACTGAAGACTGTGCATGTTTGTTCAGCTGGTAACATTTATTCATGTCCTATTAATAGCATAGTGAGGTGCTTGGCTACAAACTGACTATGATAAAATGATAAATCAAACATGGGCTGTGATGTATGGAAGCTATATAGAATATAGGACACATAGTTAAATGAGAATTTATTTTTTTACTTTTTTTATTAACATGTAATATATTATTTGCCCTAGGGGTACATGTCTGTGAATCATCAGGCTTACACATTTCACAGCACTTTAAATAAGAATTTCAAATAAAAAATGAATAATTCCTATTTTATTATTTATAATTTTATTTCATTATCATTTTTTAAAGATTTTGTTATTCATGAGAGACAGGAGAGAGAGGCAGAGGTAGAGGAAAAAGCTCAGGGAGCCGGATATGGTACTCAATCTCAGGGATCACAACCCGAGCCAAAGGCAGATGCTTAACTGACTGAGCCACCCAGGCACCCTTCATTGTCATTTCTAAACCATAAAAAAATAAGGCATGGGACATACTTATAATAATAATTTTTAAAATCTTTTATTTGCTATTTATCTGAAATTAAAATTTTAGTATCCTGTAGTTTTTGCTAAATCTGTCAGTCCTATTGGAATGAAGACTATTTCTGCTTTCCTTGTGGGTGGGACAGGGGAAATTACTGGATTTTGGGTGCAGAGAATTGAGATATCAAATTCTATATTTTCTAGCATACATTGTCCATTGTTTTGTGTACGGTACCTCTTGTTTCATTCATTCATTTATTCATTCATTCATTCAACTTTTAGATTCCCCAAATTTACTTATATCCCCATCTTTCTTCTAAGCTTTTCCAAATACACTTGTTTTTAGCTGTGTGATTTTCTTCTTAAGTAAGTCTCCTCTTCCTTCAATCCCTTGTTCTTTTGTTCAAGTCACCTGTCAGTAAGGCCTGCTTTAGTAACACATATGTTATCTTTCATGATATATAGCCTTGCTAGGAACAAGGAGTTTATGATGGGTGAGATACTCTATTAATTTGGGGATCAAAAATTATTTTGATAGATTGTTAATAGGTTCTAAGTCTATTAACTGAGTAGGAAAATTAGTAGTTATTTAAATATATTCTGTGTTAAGATGAATGTCAGCCCTGAAATGCAGAGGAAGGACAGTTTAAAATTTTTCTTTCCCTGCCAATATACAGCTAATAGATTAAAAAAATTAATCTAAATTTTAGTCAACATAACAGGGAAATATTGGTTTCTGGAGTAGAATTCAGTGATTCATCACTTATGTAACACCCAGTGCTGATCACAAATGCCCTCTTTATTAACTATCACCCATCTAACCCATACCCTACTGACCTCCCTCCATCAACCCTCAAAGACTTCAAGTCCTTTCTTTTTCCTTTTCCCCCTTCCAATATGTTCCTCTGTTTTCTTTCATACATTCCACGTATGAGTGAGATCATAAGGTATTTTTCTCTAACTGATTTATTTCACTTATCATAATAACTCCATCCATGTCATTGCAAATGATAAGATTTTATTCTTTTTATGGCTGATTAATATTCCATTGCATATATATGTGTGTGTGTGTGTGTCCACACACATACATATATATATATATGTATATATAAATATATATATACACACATGTAGACATCATTTTTATCCATCATTTGAGGGACATTTGGGCTCTCTCCATAGTTTGGTTATTATTGATAATACTGTTATAAACATTGGGGTGCGTGTATCCTTTCAAATCTGTATTATTATTATTTTTTTTAACCTTTGGGTAAATACCTAATAGTGCAATTGCTGGATCATAGGATAGGTCTATTTTTAACTTTTTGATGAACCTCTGTACTGTTGTCCCGAGTTTGTACCAGTTTGTTGCACCAACTTGCATTCCCAGCAACAGTGCAAGAGGATTCCTCTTTCTGTGCATCCTTGCCAACACCTATTGTTTCTTGTGTTGTTAAGTTTAGCCATTCTGACAGGTGTGTTGTAGTATGTCATTGTGGTTTTGATTTGTATTTCCCTAATGATGAATAAAGTTGAGCATCTTTTTATGTGTTTTCTTTGGAAAAGTCTCAATTCATGTCTCTGCTCATTTCTTAACTGGATTGTTTTTTGGGGTGTTGAGTTTGATAACTTATCTATATATTTTGGATACTAACCCTTTATCTCATATGTCATTTTCAAGTATCTTTTCTGATTCCATAGACTGCCTTTCAGTTTTGTTTTAGTTTTGTTTACTGTTTCCTTCACTGTGCCAAAGCTTTTGATCTTGATGAAGTCCCGATAGTTCATTTTTGCTTTTGCTTCCCTTGCCTTCTATGAAGTGTCTAATAAGAAGTCCCTACGGCCAAGGTCAAAGAGGTTTCTGCCTGTCTTCCACTCTAGGATTTTGATGGTGTCCTGTCTCAGTTTTAGGTCTTTCATCCATTTTGAATTTACTTTTGTATATGATATAAGACAGTGGTCCAGTTTTCTTCTTCAGCATGTGGCTGTCCAGTTTTTCCAACACCATTTGTTCAAGAGACTGTCTTTTTTTCCATTGGATGTTCTTTTCCACTTCATGGAAGATTAGTTGACCATATAGTTGTGGGTCCATTTCTGGGTTCTCTGTTATGTTCCATTGATCTATGTATCTGTTTTTGTGCCATTACCCTACTGTCTTATCAATTAAAGCTTTGTAATATAGTTTGAAACCCAGAATTGTGATGCTTTCAGTTTTGTTTTTATCAGGATTTTTTTGACTATTTAGGGTCATTTGTGAATCCATACAAGTTTTAGGATTGTTTTAGCTCTGTGAAGAATGCTGGTGGTATTTTGATAGGGGTTGCATTAAATGTGTACATTGCTTTGGGTATCCACAGCTTTGGGTACTCACAGTTATATCTCCCCAAGTCAACTCTCCGCATCTCCTAAATTCTAAAATGTGGTCACTTTTCTACTTGCAGACTTGGAGTTTTTGTTCTCTCAGACCTTGATTGATTTCTTGAGTGTTCATAATGATTTGATAATTATCCTAGCTATGTTAGAGGGACAAGATAAACTTAGGGTCCCCCTACTCCTCTATCATCTTAGCTCCCCCTATACTACTAATACATTTTAATTTGAAACTTCTACATGGCTACTTATACTATAATTTATATTTTATAATTACCACTATAATTATAACTCTAAACCCTCTCCAGTAAAGAAGTCAGTATGCTCCATATATTTTTTTAAATAAGTCCATAGTGTCTATATTATCACTCAGTTTTATGCTTAGTCATGTATTCTTATGTCATTGAAACATTTTCAAATAACTATATTTGATTAAGGGACAATAACTTGAACCTATCATACTTTTCCGCTCACCATAGCTCACTATATATCACTACAGACTTAATTGCCATTTAAAAGGCTTATTTAGGGGCACCTGGGTGGCTCAGTCAGTCTAGCATCCGGGTCTTGATTGTGGCTCAGATCATGATCTCAGGGTCATGAGATCAAGCTCCCCTCTGGGAATGGAACTTGCTTAAGATTCTCTTTCTTCCTCTCATTCTGCCCGTCCATCCTGCTTTTGTTTTCTCTCTCTCTCTCTCTCTCACATAAATAAATAAATAAATAAGGCTTATTTAATTTACCCACATAGTCATTAACTAAAATAAAGTATACTAAGATTAAAGGGTTTAGAGCCAGACATTTCTGAATTTGAATCACACCTCTTCGGTGAAAGGCATGTGACAATACGCAGGCCGTTGCTTCGTTTTCATTTTATTTTTTACAAATGTTTCTCTAAATAATAGCAAATATTAGTAATGCTATTATTTAGAGAGTAAATGTAACTATATTATACATGTAAAAGTCTCAACACAAGCCCTTGTATATAATAAGCCCTTAATAAATTTTAGCTACTATTACTAATACAAATATAATTTTTGTCTTTCAAATTCATAGATTTACTAAATAAGACAGGACTAAACCCTTTGAGGCATCTCACATCTGTTTTTTTTTCCTCTGAAGGGTAATTCTCTTTCTGTGACTAAAAAAGTAGTGAATCATGGGTATTACCAATATGTTAATCCTACACTTAAAACACTATTGAACATTACATCATACTGACTTTTCTCAGCAATATTTCCAATGGTCAGAATGGGTAAGCAAGGACTCATGACCTTCCTTGTTTCATGAAACTCAGCAAAGTTTGAGTCCGCAATTATGACTGGTCCTTTAGGAATGGGATGGATGACTCTGTAGCTCTATGGCATTTAAATGAAAACAAAAATCAAAGTGTAATATTAAAAAAAAGAGATTGAGATTGTTTATATGTATGTGTAAATAGAAAAACGCATCAAATGAATAAATGCACAACTACGAAATTATTTAAGACAATGTGTAAATTGTTTTATTAGCTCTTCTAAAATCTCTACTTGCCAATTTTACTGTATGTGAGAAAAATAACTGAAACTTTTGGCACCATTTATCAAAGAAAGTATATGGAAATACTTTCTTCAGTGTTGACTGTAAGAATTATATGTGTTTCTAGTCTTATTTGGAGACTTTTTTTCTGTAATGAATAATTTGAGTACACATCAATATTCCACTTTTCTCCTGAAATGAAACAAAATTCCCTAGTGTATGTGTTTGGTTGCATTCCCATAGGATGGTGAATATGCATCACATATATTTATAAAGTAAATTATATGCTTAAAGACATAATAGCCCTTGCTTTTAGGCAGTTGTTGTTTTCTCCAAGGAATTCAGCACATTTCATATTGACTTTGGAAAAATGAAAAACAAGTATTCATTCTTGACTCACTGTACTACTCCAGGAGTAGTTCCTTATTTTCAATGATTTTTTTTCTATAATAGGTTGTAAGAGATTTAAGGTGGGAGAGAGACAGAGACAGAAAAAAAGAAGGAGACTATCTAATACAAAGTTTAATTCATTAGGTCAATATCTTTAAGTTCCAAAATCACCAAATAAGCACCAAAGCCTTGGTAGAATCCTTATCTTCTAGATCACAGCTACTTCTAACAAGATAAAATATTAATTACATTTTAAATATGTTTAAGGAAATTACATTTCAAAATATCAATATTTTCTATTTGGATACATGAGAGTTTAAAAAAGTATGTCATGATTCAGTTCTTTGGGCTCTTAATTTTTAAGTATCATCCTAATTCATGGGGGAAGGTATTTCGTATGGGTAATCTGGTAAAACTTAATATTATTAAGAAGCCCATTTACACACTTCTCCCTTGTAACTAATGACATGCCTTTGCAAGTTCACCACAAAACTAACTGCTCCATTGGTCATTAAATATATGATGTTTGTAACCATAGAAATGTCAGCCTGAAATATTGAGATACTCTAAATTAATATTTTCCCTACACCGAGGAGAAACCAAGTATCAGAAAGATGAAATTATTTGCAGGAAAAAAAAGTGTTTATTATTGTGGTCAAGAGTATGTACTGATTTGTCGTTGTGTTTTAAACCTGAGTGCTGGCCCTTACTGTGCAATCTTGGGCACATTGACTAACCATTTTAAGTCTGTTTCCTTAAATGTGATCTGGAGCCAATAATAGTACTTAGAAGCTTATTTTTCACTAAAGATTACAGTGGAATTTAAGAGAGGAACCATGTCAAGGACTTATATTAGAAATTTGTAGGTTTGACAGTTGTCCTAAACCTCTCTTTTCCTATTTAGAACTACTGTAGAATTATTCTATCTTTAGGGACCACTTCTGGTTCCATTTCTGTCTTCTGCTTCATCTTTGGTCAATTGAAACTGTGTTGTGAGAAGTGCTTAGAGCATAATGATTAAGCCCCCGGGCTGGTCTGCTGACACCTGAATTTTAGATCAGCTATGTGTTGTAAGGTTTGTACTTTTCCTTAACTCAGGGTCTTTACCTGTAAAAAAATAATAATAATAATAATAATAATCCTCAAGGCTACACCACAGGATTAAGTGAATTAATGTATGTAAAGCACTAAGAACAGTGGCAGGCATACAGCAAGTGGTGTGTGAGTGTCAGTAGTTAGTTGTTGACATGCTAAGAAAAAATGTGTGAATTGTTTTATTCAGTTTTTCTAAAATCTCCATTTGCCAATTCTACTATATGTGACATAAATAACTGGGACATTCTTTCCAAAAAAATCTATGAATCATATTCTCTTTTCTGTTTTGCTTTGTTTTAACAAATACATACCCATCAATTTTAATTTTGAAGTAATGTATAAGAATGACTCCATTGCTTTACTGTATTTCATTTCGATAAAATAATCTAAGAAAAATAATTCTTATTACATGTTTAATTAAGTTTTTCCAAGTCCTATTCAAGAGAGTAATCACAGTGCCCCCATCATTCTCAAGAATAAATGACACAAGTGAATATGTAATTACTTTTATAAAGACGGAGGTAAACATTGTTACAAAGTCTCAGATTCTCAGAGTGAAATTTGTAAGAATAATAAATACATTCATGTCCATAAAGTTACTTTATGAAGTCCTTCTATGTTAAGCCAAATCTGGTTTTGTTATTAATGAAGTAGATTATTCATTTCTGTACACTTTCATCAAAATTAGGTATATTAATCTTGTACAGAGATAATTTCTCTAAGATAGAAATTCTGCCAACATGTTTCCTCACCAAGTGTTTCAGTTCAATTCTGTACAGCAAGGAAGAAAAAAATTTTGTGTCTTGGTAAATGAATAAATAGGCTTTCTATTTATTAGAGTGGACATAATAGAATAATTATGTATTCATGGTGGTCAGTTTTCTATAAATATTGGAATCCAGTAATTACTATAAAACTGCCTGTTATTTACTCATTTGAAGACTTAAAGAAGCATGAATATGCATGAACTACTTCTAGAAGTCAAAAAATATAGTTTGTTTGTTTCGTTGCTATAGGAATACTTTGGGCTTTTAAAAAGATATCTGCTACCTTCACCATCTTGAGTGAGGCAGGGATTGAAATGTAGTTTGGGTGCAGGTACAATTCATTTAAGATAGTTCTCTTACAAATAGTGTGGTCAGACCTTTCCTTTCTCCTGTTTTCCTTTCCTTTCTCCTTCCTTTGCCCTTACGGGTGGAAGCAACAAAAATTTGCCTGTCCTTTATCATTCAACGTTCTGATCTTGTTCTCTCTTTTCCAGTGTTATCACTAGCTAATCTGAGAATAAAAAAGTATATGAAAGTATTAAGGAAATGTATTCCCTTGCCAGCCCCTACCCCCTTATATTTTTCGGGTCCTGGGTCACATTATGTTAAAGGGGTTTCAAGAGGTAAACCTTGGTTGTCTTCTCTCTCTAGTTGGTTCTCCAACTCATTTTGGAAAAGACGATCTAATATTAAAAATGCAGATTTCTGTGATGCTAATATTTCATGTAGAACAGGAGCCATCTGTTAGCCTTCAAATTTACCCAGGTTGGTGTCTACTTTGTTCGCTTAAAAGACAGGCTTTAGTTTCAGAAGAGTTTAATTTTAATTTTAGAAATCTAAGGAGCCTTTTCTGAACTCACATCCTATTTAGAATCACATTAATTTACAAAGCATTTCTAGAAATAAATTGCTATGGAATTCAGAAGTGCATAAGAGTAATACTATAATTACAGAAAGCTAAAGATGTAATATAGTTTACTCAACAATTTGCTGAATATGGGGATGGAAATGTTCACAGTCAAAAAAAAAACAGTAGTACTTGGCTCATTCAGCTAATCTTATTTGTGTATATGTTCATGTTGAGTCAGATCCTCCAAGTTCAAGAGCTACATTAGATTTTTTTTTCCCCTTGTATTTGAATACAGGATCATTCCTTTAGTCAGCATTTCCCACAAATCCTCTTGTAATTGACTAGCTTAGAATAAACCACCAACCTATAAAAGTCCACACAGTCCCTCTATAACAAGGATTCCTAGGAATCAGAAGGAGAGGGCATGGCTCTATTGCATCTTTCTGCCTGTTATCTTCTACTTCTACTTCTTCATTCTCTTCCTCCATTTCACCTCTTCCTCCTTCTTCATATTCTCCCTTTCTCTCTTCCTCTTCTTCTTCTCCTTCCCACCCTCTTCTTTCTTCTTCTCTGTGATAAGAACACCTAACATGAAATTTATCCTCAATAAATTCTCAGTGCACAATATAGTATTGGTATCTGTAGGCACAATGCTGAACAGCATATCTCTGTTCATATTATATACCGATACACTTTACTTGTTTAATTTTTTTATACTAGTATACTTTAAACAGCACCTCCCTAGTCATATCTCCTCATTCACTGGCAACCACCATTCTACTCTCTGTTTCTTTGAGTTTGATTACTTTTTATTCCCCATGTAAGTGGAATCATGAAGTATTTGTCCTTTTGTGACTGCCTTGTTTCACTTAGCATAATATGATACCGATTCTATATTGTCACATATAACAGAATTTCTTTCAGATTTTTAAGGTTGAATTATATTTCATTTTCTGTATATACCACGTTTCCTTTTCTCATTTATCCATTCATGGAATTTACATTGTTTCCATGTCTTGGCTACTGTGGATAATGCTGCAGTGAACCTGGGAATGCAGCCATCTCCTTTAGATCCTGACTTCAATTCTTTTGAATATAAACCCAGAAATGAGATTGCTGGATCATATAGTTCTATGTTTAATTTTTTGAGGAAACTACTTACTTTTTAACACAGTAGCTGCACCATTTTTCATGTCTACCAAGTGTGCACAAGGGTTTCGATTTCTCCATATTATCACAGATAGATAAAATCTTTTTTTTCATGATAGATACCCTACAGCTGTGAGGTGATCTCATTGTGACTATTATTGGCATTTTTTTATGATTAGTGATGTTAAACGTCTCTACATATCTTTTCACATACAATAATGCCATTTATATGTCTTCTTTGGAGAATTATCTATTCAAGCCTATTTTAATATCCGATTATTTGAGTTTTTGTTATTGAGTTGTAGGAATTCCTTTTATATTTTGGATATTAAGGTCTTTTTTTTTTCCCCAAATTTGTTTATTTTAATTTTTCAGTGTTACAAGATTGATTGTTCATGCACCACACCCAGTGGTGGTTTTTTTTTTTTTTTTAAGGTAGATCCAGTTTATTAATGACAGCCTTAATTACAACCACTCTCAAGTGTAAAAAATAAAGGGTGATTAATTAAAATTTAGAACTCGCTTGGACTTGCCGAATGGCCTTTCACTGGATGTGCCAAAGGGAGGGCATCTTGCCTGATTCTGAATCAACTGGTCTGACGGAGTTCACTGGAGAATGAGGTAATAAAGAGAGACAGGAGTGCCAACCGCGGGGTTCAAGTCTTCTCCATGTTGCAATGACACTATAGAATGACAAGCCGCATGGGGGCAGAGATGACGTGAAATCATCTTCCAGCCGGACTATGGAATGAACACCTCTAACTACACAGAAACACAAAAACACACATGCAGTCATATACACACCCACACTCTGGAGACAATTTTCAGAGAATCTCTGCTCTTCCTCTGAGCAGATGAACACGGTCATCAAATACAGTATTTGTCCCTAACATGTATACATGGATATTAAGGTCTTTTGGATATATGCTTTGCAAATATTTTCTCCTCTTCTGTAGGTTGCATTTTTTACAATTGTTTCCTTTGCCATGGCAATTATAACTAGCTTAGAAATGAATTGCTAGAGAGAGAAATGTAACCATAAACTGTTGTCCGTTTACTAAATGATCATTTTAAAAGTAGAGAAAAGAATGACCATAAAAACACAATGTGGGATGTTCCATCTTGCCTTTCACTAACCATTATTCAATGAATGCTGTCTGACTATGAAATAGGTGGAAAAACTGAGGGTATAGACCCTACGAAAATCAAAAGTGACTTTAAATATGCCCAAATACCATGTTTCTGGAATGTCTGAGTTTGGAGTGGGACCTTTGGTGGAAAACACAGAGCTACTTCTCATTTCCTACTTTGAAGATGGTAAATAATAATGATGATGCTAATGACAGTGGAATCTTGATCATTCTCTTCTAAAAGGATCTGACATTTCTTAATATGTTATCATTCATATCTAATGTTTATGTATAGTGTCCTCCTATACAGTTATAATGAATGCACACATACTCATAAAGCAAAAAAACTGAAATTTCATTAAGCTTCACATAATTACCAATATAACCTAACAAACCCACTCACTTATACTCTTTTAAAAAATTATATGTAACATTTCTCTATATTTTGACTGAATACGAATTTCTCTTCACATACCAGATTTTATAATCTTTTTCTATAGGAATAATAGGTAATTAATTTTATTCTTCTAATGGGGTGTTTTTTTTTACTTAATTTTAAAAAGCTTATTTTAGCATCACAATTTGCTGTAGGCAATGCCATGTAAATATTTAGAGTGTTATCAAATATGAGAAAACCTTTCATTTTTAAGATGAAAGATTTGGAAAATTTTCCACAGGCTGGCTTCTAGCTTTTTTTTTTTTCAAACCTTTTTCCTTTGCCACCACCCACATAATTCTAGTGCCAGATTTTGTGGGACATATTCATTTCAGCATAAAACATTTAGCCCCTTACTTTTAAGTCACAATTGCACAACATTGTAGTGGTATTATAGGGAGCCATTTCTTCACAGGAACATGTAGGAATAACTACTCTCATGGAAGTGACAGCAAACCATATAAATAAATTTCTCTAAACCAAAACTCAATGTATCCTCAATACAACGTCCTCTTTAATGCATTCCCAAGATGTCTTTGATCACTCTAAGCTATACCTAAAACTCTAAGAATGAAAGATGGGAAATCAGAGTGAAATAGTTATAGAAGAAAATATATATAGAAGAAATGCTTCTATGAAGTATGGAATGTCATAGAATTATGTAGTAAGAGAAACAGATCTGTTAGTCAGAGAAAATTTCCCTAAGTGGTACTTGAAGCTGAAACTGAAATGATGAACTCATTCTTAATAACCAAGTGATGGTGGTAGAGAGAGGTGAAGAAGATTCCAGGTATAAGGATGAAAATGCACAAAGACTTTGAAACAGGAAGTACTATGATGAGTTGCAAAACTGAGAAGGAATTTGGTATGCTTGGAGCTCAGAGGGTGAGAACAAAAAAGTCATTCTGTTTGATCTGCGTGGGTCACATTAGGTTGGGCCTTTTTTCTGAAGAAAAGAGGGAGCCATTAGAAGTTGACATTATAAGATTTGCATCGATACCAGTATACTCTGAACAAGGTGTGGAAAATGGGTTGGAGGAGGAGACACAAATTGATGCAGGATGTCCACTAGAAAACTATTGCCCTCAATTAGGAAGAAATTGGCCCAGGATGAGCAGTAATAGAGGTAAAAATAATTGTTTTTTCATTCATTCTCAGCAATACTGTATACAATTGAATTAGAGTTTACATCTATTATTTTTTTCTTTTTAATTTTGATAGGCATTACTTTCTAATTGATACAAAGCTAGTAAAAATTATTGAAATATTTGAATTTTATATTTTAAACTATTAAGATATTATTTTAGATTTTTTTTTTCTTGTTAGTCGTCCTCCCATCCACTAAGTTACTCAAATTAGAAATCTCAAAATGATTGGTTTTTCCTTCACTCAACATTCTACATATTTTCACAAAGTTTAGTATCTTTGATCTCAGGATTTGGGGTTTTGGTTTTATTTTGTTTTTGTTTGTTTCGTTTTTTAATAATCACTGTTCTCATTTCTACCTTTACTTTCATTACCATTTAAAGTAACTCATCTATTAATCATGGCAGCATTTTCCTAATGATGACCCTCTCCCCAGTTTCCAAGCTGTCCTGTATTCAAATGTATTCTATAAGCTGCCTTTATCATTATTATCCTATCATACATTTCTAGCCATACGTCATTCTTCTAGTGATGGCATTAATGGCAACTGGTAAGATACAATGAAACCCTCACAAATTTGCTGCAATCTACCTGTGTAGGCTCATTTTTAAACCATCTCACTCCTTTTCTTTCTCCCCTCACACACTTATTTACACAGTACCCAGCACATTATATTCCCTTTTATACTCCTTTACTTTTGATCATGTTGTTCCTTTTGATAGTTATTCTCTTATTATTTGTATTGATCAGCACACTTAGAGATGCCAGGAAGAGAAATACATCTTAGAATAGCTTAAGAAAAATAAGTATTTTGGAGAAAGACAAGTATAGAGAGTATTTTAGGTATATTTGTATGTAAGGACCCAAATAGTACCTTCATTGCTCTACTCATTTCTTTTTTCTGCTTCTAAGAGAAGATGAATGTGATGGTGTGTAAGAAGATAGGTAAGTAAATAGGTAAATAAGCATCTTAACAAATCTATAATATCAAGATCTCAAGAGAAGTTGAAGAGGAGAGGGAGACAACATTTCCCAAAGTTTGAGCCATGTGCTCCTCACTGAGCAAATATCTTTGGCAAGAGGGATGGGTATTCTGAGAGATTAGTCCAGGTCATGTGCCCACCCCTTAAATATGGTACTTAGGTATCATGAATGTTAAAATGGCAGGTCCACTAAGACCAAATGGAGTAAACAGAGAGGTAGTTTCTTAACAGAAAACATTAAGTATATACCTTCCTATTTTTAGCTTTTATAATTAGGCTTATGACCCACTGTGACTTAGGTTTTATTAAGGGTATATAGAAAGATTTGAAGATTGTTTTTTCTACATGAATATTTAATTGTTTCAGTACCTTTTGTGAAAGCACTTGCCATTCTTGATTGGATTGCTCTGTCCTCTGTCAAAAATCAAAGGAGAATATATATGTGGGGTCTCTATACTGTTCCACTGACGTATGTATCATTTCTTAACTGTTTTGATTATTGAAGTCTTGTAGTAAGTTTTATGGGCAGGTAGTTTCAATTCCTTTTACTTCTACTTAATTTTTAATATTGCTTTGGACATTCTGGTTACTTTGAATGACATGTAAATTATATAAGTAATTTTTCAGCTGCTGCAAAAGCTTGCTGGGATTATGATTGAAATTGTTTGAATCTATAGAATAATTTAGGGATAATTGACATCCAAACATTAACTCTTCTTGTAAGCATGGGAAACCTCTTAAATCTTAAAATTTCTTTCATGAATGTTTTTGAGTTTTCACTGTTGCAGTCTTGCATATATTTGTCAAATTTATTCCTATTCATTTGTTTCCCAATACTAGTGTAAATAGAATAAATTTTGGATTTTATTTTCTAGTAGTGTGCTGTTCATATATAAAAATAATTCATTGTATTAATATAATGATTAATATCGTGATTTTGCTAAATTTACCTATTAGTTCTAGAAGGTGTACTGTAGATTCCTCAAGATTTTCTGTGTAATCATTTTCTGTGTATGTAGAGGAAAATTTATATCTTTATACTATTTATTTATTTGCCTTGTTACAACAGCTAGACATTCCAATACCACGTTGAATGGAAAGTATGAGGCTGGGTATCCTAGTTTATTTCTAATCTTAGCATGAAAATGTTTAATATTTAAACATAAAATATGTAATCCGTAAGATTTTTTAAGGTGCTCTTTTTCAGACCGTGGAAGTTTGTTTTTCTGGTTTGCACTTTTTTTTAAATCATTAATTCAGTTGAATATTTCTAACTCTCTGCATGTATTGAAATGAACCTACAAATTTTCTCAATTATTTTATTAACATGCTTAATTACACTGATTAATTTTTAAATGTTAAATTAACCATGAACTCTTTGGGTAAATGCCACCTGGAAATGATATATCACACTTATTATATATTGCTGAATTTGATTTGATGATGTTTTGTGTATAAGACATTAGTCTCTAGCTTCTTTAGAAAAAAATGATACCAAGTTTTGGTCTTTGGATTCGGCTATCCTTGAAAAATGAATTGAAAAGTATTTCCTGCTCTATTTTTCAAAAGAGTTTGTATAACTAGGTGATTAAACAAATTTTTTTGTTAAACATTTGTTGCAATTTAACAGTAAATTATCTGAGCTTGTACTTTTCTTTGTAAGGAAGTTATGATAAAAGTTAAATTTATTTGATAGGTAAAGGGCATTCAAAATTCTCTGCTATATCTAATTGGTTTTAGCAAATTGTGTTTTTTTAGAAAGGGTCAATTTTAGGTAAGTTGTCAAACTTCTTGGAATAAAATTGCTTATTATCCTTTTAATGTTTGCAATCTCTATTGATACCCTTTTTTACTTCCAGTACTGATAATTTGTGTTCACTTACTTCCTCATTCCTGCTAGGTGTTTATCAAGTTTCATTAGTCTTTTCATTAGTCTTTTCATTTTTCATTAGTCTTTTCTTTAACCCACTGAGGCACCCAGGCACCCCCCAGATATGATCTGTCTTGATTGATGTTTCCATTGTGCTTGAAAAGAATGGTTATTCTGACATTTATATAAAAATATTCTACAAATTTTCATCAGGTCTAGTAGCTTGATAGGATTATTCAAATCATCTATATCTCTTCTGTCTTCTTGTTTAATCTTTTAATTTTTGCAAAAGGACTGTTAAAGTCTGTGATTATGGAATTATATATTTTTCTTTAATTTTGTCAATTTTTCTTTATATATTTTGAAAGTCTATTATTACTCAAATAAAAATTTAAATCTTTATATTTTTCCTGGAGAAGATATATTTGACAATTTGTCATTTTAAAATGTTCATATATGGCAGTATTGTAGCCAGTGAGGTTTATCCGAGGCATGATTATTGCTAAGTGAAAATGTTCATATAGGTGTGTCTGGGTGGTTCAGTGGGTTATGCTTCTGCCTTCAGCTCAGGTCATGATCTCAGGGTCCTGGGATCGAGCCCCGCATTGGGCTCTCTGCTCAGCAGGGAGTCTGCTTCCCCCTCTCTCTGCCTGCCTCTCTGCCTACTTGTGATCTCTCTCTCTCTCTCTGTGTCAAATAAATAAATAAAAAATCTTAAAAAAAAAAAAAAAGAAAATGTCCATATATATCTCTGCTCATACTAGTTTGCTTGAAACCTCAGAAATATTCATAGAGCCCTGTAACTTTCTTATGCTTACCATCTGTATTTTATATGTATTTTCCCCTAACTAGTAAGGTTAAATATATCTATATAAATCAGTTTTCCCTTTTGTAAATAGCACACACTTAGACCTTGTTTTTTTATGTCTTATTATAATTTGACTTTTAATTAAAGTGTTTGCCTATTAGTGTATGTCATTTTTTATATAGATGAGATTTTATACTTTTGGTTTTGCATCCTAAAATTTTTTGTTTTATATTCTTAATTTTTACTTTTTTTTTTCATTTTACATTTTTTAAAATCCTCCTTGCTCCTTGTTTCTTTGTTTCCCTTTACCTACATTATTTTGGATTAACTAAACATTTTTTTTTGGTAGAATTTTATTTTGATATGCCCATTTATCTTTGCATTCTTATAGAACTTCTCTAAAGATTACAGTATACTTCCTTAATATTTTATAGTTTATTTAACATTAATATTGTGCCAGCACATATATTTATTTATTTATTTATTTATTTAATTCTAAGCCCCCACTTTTTTTTTTTTAATTTTTTTTTATTAACATATAATGTATTATTTACCCCAGGGTACAAGTCTGTGAATCATCAGGCTTACACATTTCACAGCATTTGCCATAGCACATACCCTCCCCAATGTCCATATCCCTACCCCCCCACCTCCCAGCAACCCTTATTGTCTCCTTCCCCATCCCATCTTGTTTCATTTCTCTTCCCCACCCCCCCATAACCCCCTGCCCTGCCTCTCAAATTCTTCATATCAGAGCGATCATGTGATAATTGTCTTTCTCTGACTGACTTATTTCACTTAGCATAATACCCTCTAGTTCCATCCACGTTGTTGCAAATGGCAAGATTTCGTTTCTCTTGATGGCTGCATAGTATTCCATTGAATATATATACCACCTCTTCTTTATCCATTCATCTGTTGATGGACATCTAGGTTCTTTCCATAGCTTGGCTATTGTGGACATTGCTGCTATAAACATTCGGGTGCATGTGACCCTTCGGATCGCTACATTTGTATCTTTTTTTTTTTTTTTTTCTTTTGCCTTCACAATAAGACCGTGACATTGAGGAGGTATGTGTTTTGGTGAGCGCTGGGTGTTATTTAAGACTGATGAATCACAGACCTGTATCCCAGAAACAAATAATACATTATATGTTAATTAATTGAATTTAAATTAAAATAAATAAAAAAATAAGACTGTAAGGTCCTGCTTGTGGTGTTCAGTTTTTTTTTGTTTTTTTTTTTTTTTAAATTTTTTTATTAACATATAATGTATTATTTACCCCAGGGTA
>CM052809.1:88804450-88824158 GCA_028533885.1 Nasua narica | reverse complement strand
TCTTGTCTCACATTGAGGTCTTTGATCCATTTTGAGTCTATTTTTGTGTGTGGTGTAAGGAAATGGTCCAGTTTCATTCTTTTGCATGTGGCTATCCAGTTTTCCCAACACCATTTGTTGAAGAGACTGTCTTTTTTCCATTAAGCCCCCACTTTTAATACATAATGAACTCTCCAAACCTAAGCATGGTGGTATTAACACTTGACATCTAAAAGCTGCTCTTAGGAATATTCTGAGAGAGTTTTCATAGCTATTGGGAAAGCTTTAAAAAGAAAAAGTAGGGGTTAAAAGCTTCAGATGGTAGCATAGTGTAGCTGGTAGGAATACCTGATTAGATCTTATCTCTCTGAATACCTGCCTCTATTTTTCTACAAAAACTTTTTAGCATCTGATAGTTTCATCAGATTTTTTATTTTCCAACAAGTAACCATTACTTCTCACCCAGATAACTCAGAGTTAAGATTTCCTAGAGGTGGGCCTCAATCATTGAGTCCCCTTTATATATAAGGCAACCATTTCTTTTAATTTCTTTTGGAAAAGGGTTTTATGCTCCAAATTAAATTTTTACTACAGCACATAGGATATTCAAAAATGTTTTCCAAAGCTCTCTTCTGTCCCATTCAGGACAATCAGAATGTAATAGATCTGCCAGCATATGTAAAATGTAGGAAAGTTTCAAATATGTGAGAAAATTTATGCCATTTGCCTAATATATACATTATAATTTTATATGTATCAAATTTATAGGTAGTATAAAACTACTAATATAATAAATTTGTTATTTTAAATAATTATATTCATTTTAAAGACGCTTCAGACAAAAAGTGTTTTAAAAAATTTTCCTTTTTCATCATTTCTGATTCTCATTATGTTTTACATACATTCTAGGATATCATCTGATATTCGTCTTCAGTCTGAAAAACTTTCTATAGCCTCTCTTGTAGTGAAAGTCATATTAGTTTATTTTAATGGAATGT
The DNA here is from genome assembly GCA_028533885.1 of Nasua narica. Taxonomy (NCBI): domain Eukaryota; kingdom Metazoa; phylum Chordata; class Mammalia; order Carnivora; family Procyonidae; genus Nasua; species Nasua narica. Next base: position 88,823,181 of record CM052809.1, on the reverse strand, counting down.
ATCTTTGTTTTAATTTTGTTTGTGAAAATATATTTGCTACATATACAATTTTGGATCATTGATTTTTTTTTCCTTTCAATATTGTACAAATCTTATTTCATTGTCTTCTGTCTGCCAAAGCCTCTAATGAAATGATAGCTGAATTTGAATCATACCTTTCTATAATTTTCCATTTTTCTCCAGTTGATTTCAGGATTTTCTCTTTATTTTTATATTCACTAATTTGACTTTGCTGAGTCTAAAAATGAATACCTTTGTATTTATTCTGTTTGAGGTTTCCTGAACTTTTTGAGTTTATTTCTCTATCCAAATTGGGAAAATTTTCAGACGTTATTTCTTTAATAAATATTCTATATTTTCTCTCCCCTCTTTGGGATTCCAAATGGTAGGCATTTAATATTGTCCCACAGGTTCATAATGCTGTTTATATTTTTTTTATCTTGTTAAGCTTTTATTCATCGATTATCAAGTTTACAATTTCTTCTCTCAACATGAATTTGCTATTAATCCATTACATTAAAAATAGATACTTCATGTTTCAGTTATAAAATTCTGTTTTCTTCATTTAATTTCTTATTCTTGCTTGGGTGTTTCTATCCTGTCATTTATTGCAAATAAATTTTCATTCAGCATGATTTTAAAAAATACCATAAAATTTTGTCTATTATTTCTAACATAGCTCTCATTTGGGAGATGGTCTCTTCTCTTAGTGATGTATCACATATTTCTGTTTCTTTTGGCTCTTTTTAATTTTTAGATTCTATACTGGATACTGTGAATAATGAATTATAGAGATTCTGAATTTTGTTCTGTTTCTCTGAAAAATATACATTTTAAAAAATAAGCAATTACCTTGGCTGAACTCAAACTTCAAACTCTGTCTCCATTAAGGTAGACAGTGCTGAAATCTGTTCAGGTCTCAGTCTTCACTATACTTCTTGGAATATTCCTTGTGCATACCAGGTTAGTTGTTCGGCCAGTGGTTTGGGCAGAGATTTTCTACATTTTGTGGGATTTCCCAGTAATGGCAACGTCCCACTTGGCTTTCCTCTTTCCTTTCCAACTGCTGTGGTTTCCCCAACTTCTCTTCATTTCTTCAAGTTTGTGAAAGTACCGCTCTTCTATCCATACATTAAACATTCCACATGGCAAACACTGAAAACTATTGTCAGAGTACAAACTGCAAAAAAGTTGGAGCTTAAATAAGGCCAATTATTTCTTCCTAGTTTCAGTATCCCATCACTGTATGTCTGTTTTTATTTATTCTCCAGTACCTTGAGTTAGGTTTCATGTATTGTGTGCAGTTATATTTATTATCAGTGGAAGGATTATTACTCTAAGTATTACTCACAAATTTCCATTGTGCTTGTTTGCCTTTCTTATTATTTCTTTGTAAAGCATTGACACATTTTTTTAATTATTGAGGTATACCAGACATGATGTTTATTAGTTTCAGGTGTACAACGTAGTGATTTAAAATTTCTGTACATTATTCAGTGCTCACCACAGTAAGTGTAGTCACCTTCTGTCACCATATATTACTACAAGATTATTGACTACATTCCCTATGCTGCAGTTTTTGTCTCTGTGACTTACTTATTTTATAACTGGAAATTTATACCTCTTAATCCCCTTTGCCTATTTTGCCCTTCACCTATTTTGCCTTTCTCATTTATTTTTTAAAGGATAATATGCTTTGTAAAAATATATAAATAATATTAATCTCTATTGAAAGAAAATCCCACCAGATATGCATCGACATATATGAAACCACACATGTGTATACATAGATGTGCACCTCCAACATCACTCAGATTAGCTATTAATAGATTTGTGTGTATAGTTCTAAAGTTATATCTCTGCTCAAATAGTACTTTACAAAATAATATGTTTATAAGTGTTTGTGTGTGTTTACAAACCCTGACATTATTCTAAATATTATTCTGACATTTTTTCTCTTTATTATTTTCTTTCTAATGTTCCATGGTCTTCTATTCATATAATTTTGACCTTCACCATATTCTTCCTCACCACAAAATCTAACATTTGCTTTTGTTTATTCCATTTTTATACATGCTAATACTGTAGTACACATTTTTATTACTCATTATATGTGATATTTATAATTTAAGCATATAATTCTTTCTTAAACTTATTGATGAGAAAATTGAGATTTTTGTCTTGATTTTGAGAACATTAAGAATCTAGAATATGCTGCTTAAAGCTCACAGATTATAAATAATAGACCCAGATATATATAGAATGCCTATTTTTGACAGTTTCAGTAGTTTAATACAAAACAATTTATTCGATTATTCACCTAGTGCAGCATTAATGTTAAATCTTATAAAAACTATATTGGCAAATCATTGCATGCATAAGCAGCATTAAAATATATAGTTAGCTAGGTAATATTAGGTCAAATTAAGAGCCATGAATGCAATGCTAGACATTTTGTAGTTTATGCTTTAGCAACAGAAAACTAACAAAAATCTCCTAGCAGTGGAATAATATGATTATAGTGACTTGAATAGCAGTTTGAGTGTCAGTTATAAGCTGTAGGATGTTATGACAAGAAGACTAATGATCAAACTATTGCAGAAGTTTGAGGAAGATCATGTGTACTCAAATCAGGCAGTGGAAAAAGAAAATTATAAAAAGGGTATGGATGCTAGAAAGCAGTTATATAAAAAAGTAAATCAACTTAAAGTGTTAAAACAAAAAATGTACAAACAAATGCCAAATAAAGTCTAGATATTAAACGGTATTTAAGATGACTCAGAGCAAAGCAGTTATTTCTCAAGAAGATAGATAATTGAGGTTCATATTTTATTTTATTTTTTTCTGGCTTAAGTTGTGTGGAGATACATGTTCAACTCTGATTCTTTCAATCTTTCGTTTGCTTTCCTGTCAGAAATAGCTCATGTTTACTTTCAAATAACTGCAGCCTTTTATTTAGAAATATAATATTGTGGGAAGTGTTCAGACATGCAGACTACTATTCAAACATAGAAAAGAAAGCTATCTAAATCACTCAGAACTATTATAAATTACAGATATAGATGCAATAGTTACATTTCAGTCAGTAGGTTGTTTAAGTTATATCACTTACCATTTTGAATAAATTATGTAAAACATATCATCAATTATGTAATTACAAGGGCCAAAACGAAGGGGACTTGTGTTTTACACTCAGGCACATTTAACGGATTGTTAATGCTCTCTTCAGTATTGCCTAATTCTATAGTGGTTATTCAGAGAAAGAGTTGAATGTTTTACATATATTCCTCTCAGATAATGATATATATTATTTCTGTAATGAAATGTTCTCAAATGTGCTTCACATCCTTTTTGATGAAAAAGAACTAATTTTAAATGCATGATTATTACAGAAGACTACAACTTGAGGTCTGTTGAACATTTTAAGCTGAAGATTTTCTCATTTTTATCAACTTTTTCTATTTAATTTTCACATGCACTACCTTTATGTTGTTAAATTTAGAGTTACCACTGCTGACTGGAAAAATATAGGTCTATATATTTTTTCTTTCATAACATATTTACTTCTGTTTCCTTGTTTATATTAAATCTTAAGGGGGTTTTAGGTAAGTCATTGAACTGAAAGTTCAAACAAGTGACTCACTGTCAAAGAATAGGTTACTAGTTTATTAATATTTTAACATTTTCCTTAGGCAAATATTAAAGCAACTTCCATTAAGTGAAGGATTTACAAATAAACTGCATCTGGATATAAGACATATAATTGTTGTCCAGGACAATAGCATTACTTTAAAAGATGTTTAGCCAAAGTATTTATCCCTTAGCCTATTAGAACTGCTCTCAAATATGAATCATAGGTAATCAGCCTCTCTTTAAGATGGATTAACTTCATTTGAAATTAAAATATTTTGCATATTTTTATTATAGAGTCATATTAATATAAAGAACATTCCTTGTAGTAATAGTGGGCTGCAGAAAGTTTGCTTAAATGAAATTAAAAATAAGATTCTCTTAAAATTCTCTTAAAATGTCTGTCATGAACATCGTTCTTATAGTTGATTTGATTATTTAACATAATTATATAAAAGAGTTGAAAATTATGCATGAATCTCTGATAGTAACCACATAAATGATACACATAAAGCCTTTCCCTTCCATAAAAATAATAAATCAAGTAAGTACATTTATTATGTTTAAGTACAGTAAGTTTCAGGTAATTGTCTTCTTTTTAATGCCATACATAAAAGTAATTTTCTTTTAGGGGGAAATATTTACTTTAATTTTATTCTGTATACTTCGACGGTCTCTGCTACTTTGATAGAAGGAGGTATGAAAGAGAGAAAGAAAGAAAGAAAAAGAAGGAAGAATTGATAGAACACAGATTATCAGTGGAGAATGAAGGGGCAGCCCTTAAATGCTGCTTTCAGTTTACTTCTATCTTACTATCCCATTTTATTTTTAGCTTTATGTGCAATATTATTTGTGTGTTTTGGCCAGGTTATTTACTCTCCTTCTGCTTTTGCTTTCCTATCTGCAAAATGGGGATGTTAGCAGTACTCATATAGGAGGATAGTTATCGGGATTTTATGAGACAATATCTCTAATGCATAGTTTTAGGACTTCCATGTTATCACACAGGGGACACTGAAGAGAAATCATCTCCGAACAAGTTTTTTTTTTTTTCTATGTGACTTCACATCTCAAAGAGATTATTAAATTTCATTGAAAAACTCTGAAGGGGGAAATAAAGAAAATTTTATAGTAGGGAGGTTTTATGCTTTATTCCCAAAACATACTGTTTCATTCCTTGTATTTTTAAGAATGGTTTCTTTTATAGGTTAATTCTATGATCAAGGATGTTGACTCATTAAAGTCATTCTTGTTATTTTTAATGCTTGATTATTACTTAATTTTTTATTAAAATATTTTAAAAAGACCATACCCAACTTCTAAAGTACAAGCCTGCTAGCACAATTAACACATATTAATTCATCATATATTGTTCAGTGTTTATTCCATACTTGGTAGAATACTAGTCATGGGTGGTACACAGAAGAATAAAATAGCCAGGGTGAAATTTTAAGCAAAGTCCAGTGAGGCTTGTTGTAGCCTGAATGCTTCCCCCTCCAGGGAAATCTTGTATCCATATTAAGCCTGAGTTGGCTCATTCTGAATTCAGGGAGCTGGGCTTTTCTTGTCCTCTAGGCCACAGTCATTGGCTAAGGGCTTTCCCAGAGGAATGAGATTCCCAAGAACTTCTGACTCTATGCACTGGGTACATAGTGCCCAACTATGGGCACTATGAAATGAACTGCAGTAGAAAGTTGGACTGCAATAGAAGTTGAAGTTGAAGTTGGACTGCAATAGAAAAGTCACAAGTGAAAGTTTTTGAAGGCAATTCAGCATTTAAAGTGGTGGAAAGGGGCATATGCAAACTATGAAAAGGATACAAGATGATCAGAAAAAGCACTAGCCATTTTCTCTGTGTATTTCCAGAATAAATTTTATGATGATGAATAAACTATCCACATGTAACGTTTACAAAGTCCCTGGCACAGTCAGAATTGAATAAATATCAAGGGTAAATGAAAAATCTTTGGGAATTTGCAGGTGGGCATCAATCCTAGCTTTGGTGGGGGACACGAGCCTTGAAAGAATGTCAGGAAAAATTTACTAAAGGAGTCAGCATCTATGCTATCTCTCAAGGCATGGTTAACCCAATGAGGATAATTATCTTAGAGAAATAGAGGGATAAACAATGAATGTATGAAAGACAGAGAACAGCAGGTATAAAAGTCCCAGGCAAGGAGGAAAAGTCATTAGAGAAATGCAGTATTTTCATGTGACCTGAGTTGACCCCCAAAAGAGAGAACGTTTAAAGGGCAACAAGCATTCATTCACTCACCCAATGTTTACTGAGGTTTTTTTTTTTTTAACTTTTTTTACATTCCAGGCACTCTTTTGTAAAGTGAACAAAATGTACATCATTAAAATAAGAATCACTGCACTTTTGGCTTATAATAAAGTAGTCCAAACAATAGGCAAGAAACAAAATACATAAATAAAATATGTAGTATATTGAGTGGTGATAAGTGCTTCAGAAAAAAAGAAAAAATACATAGAAATGCTAAAGAGTGCTAGGAGGTTATTTACAAAGATGATAGTCAGACTGGGTCCCACTGGGAAGGTAATATCTGAGTAAAGACTTGAAGGAACCTTACTGAACAATGGACATGACAAATATATTAAGGGAAGAGCAAGGAATTTAGCATTATTGAGAAGAGCAAGTGCAGAAGAGAGAATTGGTAAATGATATCAAAGAGGCCTTAAAGGCCTTGTAGGCCCTTGAAGAAAATTTATCTCTTGCTCTAAGTGAATGGGGAATGACTGCACGGTTTGAGTAGACGAAGGAAATGATCAGTGTCTTTGAAAGACTACCCTACTGATTATATTGAGAACTGACAGAAGAGGGAGTTATTATGAGCAGTCAAACCAATTAGGAGCCTATTGCCATAATTAAGGTGAAAGATTATAGTAGCTTAGAAATATGTGATAAGAATTGGTGAACTCTGAATATGTTTTGATGGTGCATGTAGGAGTTCTTGTAAACTGGAGTTAGTATATGCAAGAATGGCATCAGAATGACTCAGAGATTGTGGCTTTGAGCAACAGGAAGAAGGGAATTGCCAGTAATTAAACTATGAGGACTGCGAGTGTAGCATGTTGGGATGGGGGGTGAGGTCATTTCAGTTTGGGATTAGTTGTGACTGAGATGTGTTATCAGGCCTTCAAGTGGCATATCAAGTTTGTAGTAGGATATTTATTTTGGTTTTTAGAACCAGGTATAGCTGAAATTTGGAAGTTGTTCGCATATAGGTGGTATTTAAAGCTGTACAGATAAATGAAATTATGAAGAGAATCTAGTTAGAATAAAAAAAAAAGAGGACAGGAAAGGTTTCTTGTAAAGATCTAACAAATTGGATGGTTGTGTCAGATTGTTCTCTCTGATAACACAGAAAGAAAGGTTATACCTCCCCCCAGCTCTGATTTGTTAATCAGAAAACGGACGTTGGTAAACTTTTTACTGATATCACTTGGCAAGCCTTCTGGGAGCACTGCTTAAGAATCCCATTTCTCATCAGAACCTGTAGCTATTGCCTTATAAAACTTAGTGGCTTAAAACAACAGACATTTACTATCTGAGTTTTTGTGAGTTGGACTTCAGTGAATCCTCACCCTTAAGGTCTATCACAAGGCCAGTCAAGGTATCAGCAAAGGTACATTCTCATCTGAGGGCTCAGGTTGAGGAAGAATCTTCAAGTCTTCACATGAGTGTTGACGGGTTACAGTTTCTCCAAGGTCATATTTGAACTGAGCATCTTATTTCTTCTACTCATACCCAGTTGCTTGTCATATGATCTTTTGCAGCTTGTTTCTCTTCAAAGCAAGCATGTGGAAAGAGGCCCAGATGGGGATAGGGAGAAAGGGAAACAGAAATCATAGGTTTTTATAATCTAATACAGGAAGGCTTGTCCCATTACTTTTGTTATATCTATTCATTACAAGCAAGGCAATAGACCCAGGCCACAGGCAGGAGAAACAATTTCCCAGGACACGAATACCAGGCAATAAGATTATTGCAGACTATATCAGAAGTTACCTACTACATACTACATGTTATTAAATAATTAAGGCCTTAGATATTATTAATTATGTTTACTAACAAGTTTAAATTCCTTCCTTGATCCCCTTTATAGACTCCTAGAGAGATCATCTTCCCTTTCCAGAAACCATCCACCTGCTTTTTGATATTTCAGTAAGGAGTCATAATTTTTGTATGCATTCTGTTGCTAGGTGTTGGTTAGTACAGGCTTTCTAAACACATAATATCGGTGCCAAGAACTACTTGTCCAAAACACCTTTTCGCTGTAAATTTTAGAGGGAGCATCCGTCTGTTATTATGAGAAAAAGTAATCATTTCGGGATTTTTTTTCACCTTCAAAATAAATGTGTATATGAACTCAAGTAAAGGGAAGAAGAAAATTATGTGATGTTGTAGAGTGAAAAATATTAGCTATGATCATTTAGCAGAAGCCTCGCTTTCTCATTTCTCAGGGTCTCCCCAGCCCTTGCACATGGCAACAGACATTCACACACAGATATATCTATGCCTGCTCTCTTAAGAAGAGGTAAAAAACTCAAAAGAACTTAACATAATAGGCTTTGCCAATAAAATGTCTATTCTTAATTACTGGGGCCCCAAATCAATTTAGTTTTGTAGCATTGCACATTTCAGTTTTCTTCTCTGCTCATTTCTGTTTGTCACTTTCTTGTTGCCCCTTGATTAAGACTCCCACTGTCAACAACTAACATAACATCTTCCCACCCCCAACATCTGGTTTCTGCCACCACACTTTACCCCTGTGCAACAAGGGCCAAATACAGATGTCAGTCTAATGATCTTTATCAGGCCTGATTTGCATTTGCATCTCTGTTGGTGACAGATTGGAGGAAAATTTGAATAAAATACCTACATTTATATAACGTTGCTCATCATGTCTATTTTAAATAAATGCCTTTTATATTTTGCTATGCAGTCAGTTCCCATTTTTCATCACTATGTGTTGCCAAACACCGTAGAGTGGGATTAACATTTTTTCATAAGAACATCAGATAGGCAATTTAAAAACCATCAATAAGTTAGGAATTAAATACACAATAATTTTAAATTGTAAAAATTATATAGAATAGTAATCGCAGAATTATAGAGACTACAGTTCACATTCAGAGGTGATGGAGCTAGGAGAAATTACACGGCCAAGTACTTGTTTGAAAAAAAGAGTGTACCAAACAGAAGGAACAGGCTACACAAAGACGTGTGTAAAAAACATGTAAGTTAAAGTTTATAAGATATATCAATTAAAATATCCATGGTTTAATAATACCATGGGTCTAAAAAGCCCATTTTACTGTGTCCATTCTTCTTAATAATACATCTTGAGAAATGACATACTTTTTTTCCCCAAACACATGGAGAAGTTATATTATTAAAAAAAACTATGATAAGAGTCTATAATTCATTGCTGAAGAATGAAAAAAAATCAAGAAAAGTGGGATTATAAAGTCCCTTACAAATATGTCCATTTCATGAAAATAAAACAATATCATACATTATAGAAAATACCAATTCTTTTATATTTTTAATGTGTTATAATTGATATGAATAATGTCCATGTATGATTCTTTTAAAAATTATCTTTCTCCAAGTTTCCACAAGATACTTGAAAACTCAGTTTGCATTCCTGGCAGATAATACTAATTCTAGAATGAATTTTTCCAAATAGCATGTGTATTTAGATTCCCACCTCCCTGATTACACCATGGTCCCCAGAATGAAACAGTCCCCCAACACATGCTAATGGCTTTTCTTAAATACATTGTAGTTACTTCATATTGGATTGTCTAAGGGTTGGGAATACTCTCTGCTCTTTCTTCTACTGCTTCACTGTGAAAACATTCATTCCTTTTCTTCTGTACCTGCTATCTCTTGCTTCAATTGCCAAGCTTCTTCTATTTCCTAACTTCTCTCTTTTGCTTTACTTTTTTCCCCCCTAACTAATGCAGCTTAATACTTATGACCAGAGATCTGGGGGCCAGATAAAATGTGTATTTATTCTGATTCCAACACTTACAAATAACCTTCACTTCTGACAATTAAATTTCCTTAGCCTCAAATTCCTGATCTGTACAAAGAAGTAACAAGGTAACAATACTTTTGGCATAGGACTGTGGTTAATTTTAGTGAAGTGACAAGGATAAATAGAGCACAGCCTGAAATGTAGTAAGTAGTCCATAAAAGGTAGTTACTATGAAGATAATGATGATAATGAAGAAAATGATGATGATAATGAAGAAAATAATGATGACATCCAATGAAGGAGCTATTTTCTACTACAAGTAAAATTTTCTCATTTGTAAAAAATAGAAAATATTAGAAAGCAAAGCTACATATATTAAAATACTAAATATGTGCTTAATGTGGCCAATATCTTGATCAGGGTGAGGGTCTAAATATGTACATATCTGCTAAACTATATACATTTAAAATTAGTGTGCATTTTGTACTCACATATGTTGCATCTCAATCAAAATGTTAAAAAATAAAATACATGGTTAACAGCATGATCTTTGGATTCTAGTAGTAATAATACATAATGAAAATAGCAAATTCTTATATAGAAACAAACATTGGTTTAGCACTTTACAAATATTAAATAAAAATATCATTCTACCCTTATGGTAATTCTATAAGAGTTGCAAACAGCATCCTACAGGTGATTTAGGAGTCGTTCAACCAAGGCTCAGATCCTAGGTCCAAATACAAATTTGTTGAGTGACTATGAACATGTTACTTAACTTCTCAGGGCCACCGTTTCTTCTGCTAAATTCAGGTAATTTCAAATGATGGTTTGATTAGAGAAGCAGACTTCTCTCAGAGAGAGAGAATACAGAATTAATAGGAATTAGACCTTATAGTTATGAGAGTAGTGTATGAAAGAATATTGCCTCCAGTTTGGGATCTGAAGTCAGATGGACAGGCAATCAGGAAGAAAAACTGACATGAAATAGAGGAGAATGAAGACAAACTGGGACCCGCGTGAACAAACTGGAATGTACACGGTCAGCTGATACCGATGTTGATCTCACACCAGCTCCAACCTTGATGATGTGGTTGACTTACTGGATAAATTGGTGCCTGTCAGCATATCACTGCGAACACCTGACTGAAGATTCAGGGAAGCCGAAAGAGATTGGCAGGACCTAGACTAGTTTACGCGCCATGGATACTGACCCACCCGCATCAACTGTATTTACCAGCTGATCAGTGACAAAGTACACAGGCTGCAAAAACCCCTCGCCCCACACAGAACTCTGGAGTGTAAAAATGGCTGTAGATCCATTTTCACCATTTAAATTTTATGTAATGTGTGCGTCCAACCCTAGCTGAGACCACACAGAGATTTCAGATGGGATATTCATCTCTTATGAGGTGTTTTTGTGAGGATAGTGTGAATTAGTGAATGGAGAGTCCTTAGTACAATAATTCCCTCTCCCAAATTTGCCCTGGGCAAAAAGGAGCAGACTCCCCCAGGCATACTTCCTTCCATGAAGAGTTCTGTATCGAGTGGCTCGTCGATGAGGAGGAGATGCAAAAGCCTATTCCTTCTGCCTCATTTTGAATTAACTTTTAAAGACCATCTCAGATCACATGTTCCCCGTGGAATGTGCTGAAGCTCCTGCGTCACACTTCATCTTTCCATCTAATCTTACTTCCTTCCCTGTCCAGTAGGGGTATATCCTGTGGGCAGTTCCCAGGGATCCTCTTGCTTCTAAGTCTCTACCTCGGAGGCTTTCTCTGGAAACCTGATGTAAGACAGGGATCATATTACAGGTGATCGTAGAAAACCAGAGAAGTTAGGAACACCCATGATATAGGCCAGTGAGCTAAATTATCATCACCATCCTCTCATCATCAATAACATTGCTTTATCCTTCAGGAAGCCAGTTAATCTTGTTTGTAGTAAGGAAGCCAAAACCTTTTCTATCACCAGAACCTAATCCCTGCTGACACAAGCTATAGATCCAGGATATATGTTGTAAATCACTCAATAATTGGGCATGACTATGAAAAATAAATAATTTAATTTGAATATTAATAATTAAAATAAGTATAAAATATTTATAAAATATTAAAAATATAGATTAAATATATTTATATTTAAACCATATCCTCACTTTCTACCTCCAATATTACCAGAAAGATTGGTATCTAAAGCCGCTAGGGAAGCTGCATGTTGAGGATGGTGTCAAAGCTGTTCCACGTGACTATAGCCCTGAATGACTTTGTGGAGCATTGTCTCCTACATGAGATATAAATAAACCATTATCTCATTTGAAACACTGAATTTTTTGATCTCGTTACAGCAGCCTACCATTTATTTCCATCTAATACCCAAAGCCATGAAGTAGTTGAATCAAGATGAGAACTGTTTTATTCAGTGCAAAAAAAAAAAAAAAGGAAAAAGAGAAGAAGAAAAAAAAAAGTAAAATCACAAACACATGCCATACTACCTCCCCAACTTTTGCAAACTAGATAGAGAAACTCTCTGGATGAGAACTAACTTCTTTAACTTACAACTGATAGAAATGAGACAGAGGTAGGGCAGCAAAGACAGTTAAGGAAACTTCTAGGTGGCTTAGCTTATAAATGGGTAAGGCATATAAATGGAACAGAAGGTGCTCTGCTTAATTTAACTTTTTTATAGCCAGAATAAAAAATGAAAATAGAATTCAGATTACCAACTGTGAGTCTTTTGGCCACTGTGTCTTTGTATTTCAATATGTGTGAGTGTTTTATATTCTTTCACAGTGAGGATCTCTGTAATTCAAATGTCTTTCCCCAGTAATATGTGAGATATACAGGAAGATGCATTAACATTGATGGTTTATTAGTGGGCTATGTAGAGTGCTGTAGAAATAACTTACTCCCAGGAAGTGACATCAACACAGATCAACCAGAACCTTGAATATGTCTTCACACACATATACAGGGCAGTCAGACTCTGAATGCAGTGAGGCTCATCATTTTAATATTCTGACTTGAAATTAGCCTTTTTCTTTCTTATTTAAAAGAAAACTGATATATGAGACAACAGTGAAAAGCGATCACTTTGGAGAACAGATAAAGTGTGCAGTGGGAATGGAGCAGACAAATATAAAGATACTTCAGGCAAAGCCTGATGATGCCCTCACCGAAGACTTCCAGTTAAGGGGGAGATGATGAAGAGTTTCAATTCAAGGCTTACTTCTACTTTACTTTAAAATGAGGTTTTCTAACATTTGCCTTCTCCCCCACCCTGAGTTTTAAGAATTTCTAGTAAGGTGTATATTCTATTTCTTATAGAGGTGCTCTCTATAAACTGGAATTTGAAGGTAACTAGAAATCCTTCTCAGTTCAAGAGATATTTCCTCATTTCGATCACTTGTAGAAGTTCTAATTCTTCTCTGTGGTGAAATTATGAAAAAGAGGAGGTCTGTTAACAGTATATTAAAGAAATTAAGGATTTTTATATTTTTTACAAATTTGAAATTTAAGTACAATTTTAAATTAAAAATGAGGGATGTATAGATATCTTGACATGTTTCATACTAATTAGCCATCAGCTGCTGTGATGACTTTCTTTCTTCACTCTCTTGAGAGTCTTTGAGGGATTTTCCAAGTACAAGTTCCAAATATTGTATTAATAATGATTAATACATAAAAACATTGTATCAAATTTCACTCTTGAAAACTTTAAAAAGCTAAAATATTTTAAATCATATAGTTCATCTTATTTTGATTTTTTAAAAAAGTATATTCTACTTTATTTGTTGAAATATCCACTTTATTATTTCAAGCAATAGAGTCATTTCCATGCTGGATTACCTTTCCTGCCAATATATCCATGCTACTTCATACACACATTCAGTCTTTTTAGCATACTCTGTCTCTATCACATAGAAGTCTATACATTGTTTATTTCTGTGATTTGTTAGTGAAGTGTAATTATCAGCATTTGAAATGATAACATTGGACACATGCATTACTTGTTGCAGAAAGAATTTTATCCCAATGCCATTTCTTCAATAGAAACTAGTTTTATTTATTTTTGTTTAGTTTTTATAGAGGATATTCTCTGTCAATATAATAAAAAGAGTTTAATGCTAACAAAAAAGAAAGCATCTGCATGCCCAGGATAGGGCTTACCTCATACATTAGAATATAGAATGCTCATGAAAATACAGTATTTGTATAGCTATCTTTAGCAAGTTCATGGAAATAAATGGTTCTTTATTTCGTAAGAGCATACCATTATGAATATTGAGCTATTATGCTTATGGTGTCTCTTGTCATAAAACTGAATCAAAAGCCTCAATTTGGACTTCTGTAAAACTACAAAATCAATTTTAAATGAAACAAGGCAATTAACTCTTTTCCGTTGTTTCATGTCATGTCAACAAAATTTGTTTTCTTAAACTACTTCAGTCCAAAATATCCCTACACTATTCCTGATGCTCCAGAGAAGGTCCCACTATAGTTCTTCATATTGCCATGTGCACTCCACTATCATCCTAATCACAGTTGCCATTTTACCTTTATTTTGATGTTTACTTAAGACCAGTGTCCTTCACTAGACCGTAGGTTCTGTAAAGGCAGGGATTTGTGGATCATGATTTAGTCCTGTGTTTCTAACACACCATGGAACATATGACAAAAATAACTAGTTATTCAATTAATTTAACATCCCAATGGCATTTTAATCTATGTTTTCATTTTTGACATTTTATATCCTCTTGGAAGTAGCATCAAAATGCTTGAATCATGGTGGATGTCACAAACTCAAATCTACCAGAGTTTTTAAGAAAACCAGTTAACCTATTTGATGAGTAAAATTTCAGTACCCTGGAGCCTGATGAGATAGTAAAGAACAAACCACCTTCTCTGGTTCCAGTGTTGACTAGTAACTGGGCCTCATTGTCTTTGACAAGTCACAGAGCTGCATGGAACCTTTGTTTTTGCAGTTCAACCCAGGAAGGCTGGAAAGGATTCTTAAATTTCAAGCTATGCTCCCAAGATTTTTTTAAAGATTTTATTTATCTATTTGACAGAGAGAGAGAGAGAGAGATCACAGGCAGGCGGAGGGAGGGAGAAGCAGGCTTCCTGCCGAGCAGAGAGCCCGATGTGGGGCTCGATCCCAGGATCCTGAGATCATGACCTGAGCTGAAGGCAGAGGCTTTAACCCACTGAGCCACCCAGGCGCCCCCCAAGATTTTTTTTTTTAATTGTGCCACAGAATCCATGTTCCTGAGCAGACAGGGACTGTCCCCTTCCCTTAAACCAGAATAATTCCACCCTTTTCTCATGTCTCTTAAATACTCTCACCATATAGAAATATTGATGAATGTCATTTTCTGGGCTCTGAGAATGGGTGAAAATGGTCTTGTGTCCACCCTTATTACCTCAAGTGTCAAATGGGATAAACATGGTAAAGTAGGATTTTATTCCTTTCTATGATTTCTCTTCAAACAATAATAGTAATTGCTTAGAATGTATTTGGATAGTATGTGAACTATACTAAGTGTAAAAACCATTCTAAAAAGAATATTAAAACCATATTTTTTAGATGGGGTGGGGTGTGTTGAACTATAAAACTGCTGGGGAAGGGAAAGGGCAAAAGACAACTTATTCCTCCTAGCCTTATTCATTTAACACTTATTCTAAAAGGAATACAAAGGTTAACAAGTGATTATATATCATTTATACATAATCTGGACATACATATTCATGCCTTGTTCTTAATATTCGGCATTTGTTGGTAGTATCCCTTAAGGACATCAAAGGATCAGCACCTAAAGTCATTTTGGTATCTAAAAATGTGCAGTTTTTGCCTCAATTATGTATTCAGGAAGCTATATTTTCCCTCATATGGGTAAAAGGGGAGGTAGTGCCCAGGCTCTGCCACACATATAGGAGGTGCGTCTTGCTGCTGGTAAAGAAGACAGGCTTGTGGGGCCAAGGAACAACATACTACAGTTTCTACTTTTCAGACAGCTGGAGAATTCTAATTATCTGGGATATTTTAACTTCCATTGAGAAGGTCCATGAATACATATATACCTCAGAAAAAATAACAACCAACCAAGCAAAAGCATTTGTTTCCCTTCTCTTTCTTCCCCTGATGTTATTTCAAACTACCTTAACATGTTTAATTTTTATGAATAAAATATCTTATTACTACATTTGCTTGAGCAGAGAAAAGGAGATACATTTATTGAAACTAATCTCCCAAGTAGCGCTAGTATTATCTGGAGATAAATACTTGAGTCAAGAAGGAATCCAAGGATGATGATACCTCTGTGTCTCATATTGTGTTTGGATTTAGACAGTATCAACACTCACTACCTTTGTAAGTAGGGTAAGAGAGAAACACCTAATGTATAGTTCATTATTGGGTAATTCTTTAAGAATGTCAGAGTCCTGTTTCCCTAGATCAAGAATGAATTAAATGGTGTCTAAGGTCAAGGAAATAAATAAACCTGCTCTTGTTACAGCAGGTCAAGCAAGTTATAGGAGGTGAGTTCACCTGGGCAGTTGTGGAATCAAAATTCAAGAAACTGAGGTTGAAATGGAACTTGAGAATAGAGCCTTGGATTTGTAAATCAAAGCTAAGTATGCTTCTGTTACCTATTAGATGTGTGATTTGGGGAACATGTTTAACTTTGTTGTAGCTGATTTCATCAGCTGTGAATAAGAACACACCCCCTACTCTCCTGGTTGGAGGAGAAGTACATTACAGAGGAGTTACAGAGCCAAATATGCTTCCTGGAACTCATATTTATTTATGGGTACATAAAACATTTATGCTACTCATCTCTGCAGTAGGTGATGGTGATATAATGGTAAGATAACACAAAGTCCCAGTTTTAATGCAGTTTAAATTCTAATGAGGAGATAGATATTAAATAACAAGCATAAGGAATATCTATCTATCTACATATATCTATCTACATATATCTGTATCTATCTATATCTATATAATGGTAGGTACAGTTTAAATAGGATATTTATAGAAAAGTCCTGGGGAAAATGACAAAGAATATTTGATATTTTACTGCTATGGAAAAAAGATACAAGGTTCTGAGAAAGTATTAAGAAAGACATTTGAATTAATAAAACAGAGCAGAGTTGGAGGGATGAGGAAGATCTGCTGAGACAGTATTGTGTTGAGATCTGAAGAATGAGTTAAGGATTCCTTAAAAAAAAAACAAAACAAAAAAAACAGCAGAATATTGGTGAAGAGTAGCCTAAGCCCCCCTGGACAAGAAGATGGAGGGCAAAAACCCATTTTTAGGCCCAAAGCCAGGAGAAAGCCAGGTGCCTTTGTTAGACTATGAGAAAGCCAGAGGGATTAAGATATGGGAAGAGTATATGCAAAGGATGAAGGAGACTGAGCTTGTAGGTAAATCCCTGTAGGCCATTCTAGAAACTTAATGTTTGTTGCAGTGATAATAGCAGGCTTTCTTCAGAGCAATTGTTTTGTCCCTATGTATTTGGAAAAATTCTTCCATCAAGAATACTAGGAAGGTGAATCTAATAGATGTGGAGACCCAATATGGTCCAATTATAGGAGTTCCCTCTGAGGGTTGGTGGTACCCGAACTGGTGAGAGAAGAGCAGAGAAGAGAGAAGTTGCTGCGTAGATTAGTGTCTTGTAGCTCTAGCTTAGTGATACAGAAAAGGTCCCAGTGATTAAAGGAATCTTCCACTTTTCCACATACCATAGTTCACAAATTCTGCTGGCTGTAATTCCAACATTCATTTAGTAGAGCCTTCTCTGAGTGAATACCCCATATAGGTGTGGCACTGTGTGAATTGATTTTGCTAAATTATATACTTAGTTTAAGAACTTTGTTTTTATTGAGGTGAAAGTGGTGTCAAAAGTGGGAGATGGGACATTGATCTTAATGGAATAAAAAAACAAATTTCTTTAGAGTTTGCCTACAATTAACTATGCTTATGGGAAAACAAGCGTACCCTTTGTGTAGTTGATACTTAAGTGATATCACGTGCATTTAAATACAAAATACAGAGGTTTATAGAAAAGAGTGCATTAGGTAAAGTGATAGCATAAATTTCCTTAAACACTTTGTAAGCTTAAAATAAGAATAGTAAGTGACATTTTATATTATTGGCTGTGTTCTAGGTACCATAATGTTTTACAGGCATGATTTCATTAATTCTAATAATAACTCACTGGTTTATATACTTCTTATCATATTTTACAGATAAGAAAACTGAGGACTTCAAAGTTAGGGATGAATCCAGGAAGTTTAGCTCACGCCAAATG
Source organism: Nasua narica (assembly GCA_028533885.1). Lineage (NCBI taxonomy): Eukaryota > Metazoa > Chordata > Mammalia > Carnivora > Procyonidae > Nasua > Nasua narica. The sequence continues at coordinate 88,805,234 of CM052809.1, read as the reverse complement.
TAAACATGGCTGCAATCTAGGTCATCTGAATTCAGCATATGCTTTTATGACTTCACCACTTACTTGTTTTAATATAAATGTTCTTTAATAAACTTATCTTTTTATATATCATGGCAACCAGCTAAGCTGATTTACCCTTGCTTTCCACTGCCTTTTCCTACTGTAAATTTAAAACTCTTTCTTCTACCTTCTTTTCCTTCTCCCTTTCTTTTTTCATCCCCTTCTCCCAAATTTTTCCTTGGTTATTGAGACTGGCAAATTTAAAGCCTTTGTTTCTCCTGCTTTGTAGGACTCTTGCACTAAATTTCATCTGTCTCCCATGATTGATCTCTCCCTTTCTGTGATTACACACCCATCATCTCAGTTTGGTGAGCTTCTAAACTAGAAGCTTCAATCATAGGACTTCTCCACTGATTATCACCTACAGGAATATCCCTATGGCTACCAGTAGTTATAAGCTCAGATTTGTTCTTTCCTTTATCTACATCAGTACTATTAAATTGAGTCACCTTCTTGGATACCTTTGACAGTGTAAGTCAGAAATGAAAACTGAGCCTCAAGTTCCAAAAATAGATTTTAAGTATAAATTAAGTAAATTACAATTTTCAACTACTTGTTTTGAATAGTAATAAGCTTAGTATGGTTTTCTTTTTCATGTCAGAAACTTAAAATAGAATAAAAATAGTATTTTCTTAATTATAGAAAGAGATTTATATACAAACTGGGAAAGTAATGTACTATGGTATTGAAAGAGTATCATAAATGGTCAGTACTGACATATATT
>CM052809.1:88781213-88803950 GCA_028533885.1 Nasua narica | reverse complement strand
TCAGAGCCTGCAGAAAGGGAAATAGCCCCACTAACACCTTGATTTCAGCCTTCCATGACTCTAAACCCAGTTACTCTGTGCCCAGACTTCTGAGCTCCAGAACTATGAGCTAATGAATCGATGTTGTGTTAAGCCACTACATTTATGGTAATTTGTTACATGATAGAAAACTAAGGCAATAATGCTTTGCTATTTATTAACTCTAGGACTTTAAGCTAATGCTACTGCTTCTCAAAGCCTTAATTTTCTCATATTTGCAAATAAATCTCTACTCCATGTATTCTATATTATTATGATAATCAAATAAGATAGAATATGCAAAATTAATTATAAAAGAGCCACAAACCTGTAAGGAATTGACATCATATATCAAATAAAATAGCTTATTCACTTCAGTTTATAAAACATTAAATTATAGGAATTATTTATTTTACTAGAATGTCTCACCAAATTTGGAGATAACAGTCATGGAGCCATAGAACCAAGCATTCATGGGGAAATAAATAATCATTGGAACGAGGGTTTGATTTCAGTCCTGCCAAAGGAAAAGCTACAGGAATTTGCACAATATACTTAATCTCACTGAGCCTCAGTTTTATTAAGTATAAAACACTTTTGATATCCAAGAAGGCTTTGTTTTTGAAAGTTAGAGATCATACATATACATTGTTCCCAGGGCAGGTACACACAATGCACCTAATATTAATTCATATCATTTGTAATAAAATAATGAACACTTTCTTTTTTAAAGGATTTTTTTAATAATTTTATTTATTTATTTGACAGAGAGAAAGATCACAAGTAGGCAGAGAGGCAGGCAGAGAGAGGGGGGGGGAGCAGACTCCCCACTGAGCAGAGAGCCCAATGCGGGGCTCGATCCCAGGACCCTGAGATCATGACCTGAGCTAAAGGCAGAGGCTTTAACCCACTAAGCGACCCAGGCGCCCAACACCTCCTTTTTAAAAAAGATTTTATTTATTTATTCATTAGAGATGGAGAGAGAGAGAGTGAGGCAGAGACAGAGGCAGAAGCAGGCTCACCAAGAAGCAGGGATCCCACTGCAACACTCGATCCCAGGACCCCAGGATCATGACCTGACCCAAAGGCAGATGCTTTGAGCATCTGAGCCACCCAGGCACCCCAACACTTCTTATAAAGTATCAAAAGTATCTACAGTATATGTCCATGCCTTTCCCTTTCTGCTATCTCCTGGACCAAGGTCAAATTATCTATTGAGGTACAATTTCAAAATGGAATCTAGCAAACTACTATCCATACTGGCCATATGGGCTTCAGGTTCAATCAGGATGGGAACATTCCCCACTCATCATATCCTCAACTTTCAATTATGGGTTTTGCATTAAAGTTCAGTGAACATCACGGATAAGCTCTCTTGATTAAGATCATTAAAGAATTCTTTATCTTTAGTTCAATGGCATCTTGCCTACAGATTTATTAGACTGCTTTTTTGGGACACTGCCTATTTCAGGGAGAAAATATTCCACTACTACATACGGGCAAGATAAAGATTAAGCACAATTGCCAATTGCACATAAGGAGTCTGATGCGTTCCTATTACCAAAAGGAATCTGTAGAGTCTGATATCCAGGAATAGGAAGGAACTTCAGAATATCCTCAAACCCAGACTCCTGAACTGAATCAGGTCGGATGGCAGTAACTGTTTCACACAGTGAGGCCCTGCAAGTTTGGGTGCTTTTTGCTACTTGTAACCGGAATGGAGTCTGACTCAAAGGACCGGTGTTCTGCCTATTTTTTTTACAAGATTCGTAATGCTTTTCTCCAGAGGAGACCTCTCCCACTCCCAATCTCTTGATGGATAATAGAAAGCTTTATTCTCTTGATATGTGTTTACAAAGTGGATAATTTACCAGTGATTCAAATATTTATTGAATACCTACAGTGGGTGAGTGGTGTTGCCAAGGCACTAAAAGGAAGCAAGACATCTAAGATACAACTCTTGTCATAATGGAAATAAAAGTTTGGTTGAACCAAGAAAAACTCATAAAATTATAATTAGCATTATAAGGAAATACGTAAATGTTTCTGAAAATGTGTTGCTCTAACCAAATCAAGGTGAGTCTTTTATAAGTGATACGTTTTGAGAATTATGTCAGTACATGATAAATATCATCACTCGTATGATAGAAAAAACGCTTAAAGGACCAAAATACAGGACATTAATATGAACACGTACTCAATAAAAGATGAACAAATAAGTGAATGAATATATGAGGCAGAGATTTGAAAAAAAATCAACATTAGTGGAAGTGATCAGAGAATGTAGTGATAGAAATACGAATAAGTAATTAGCTGAATTCATGACCAGCAAAAGAACTGGCATAGAAATTCTATGACATTAATAATAATGTTATTATAGATGGGCACTTTTTATCTCTCTCTATTGCCAGAATTATGACCAAAATGGAGAACTTGAAAGCGCAGGGCATTTTTGTAAATGCTTTCATGGCCATAATCTTTCATTTTCTAAGGCTACATTAAAAGAAAATAGAGAAGGCTAAATGATGACATGCAGTTACATTAAAATATATTTTTAAAAACCAAGTGAAAAGAAACATGATGTGTTAAAATTCTATTCCGGTTAACAATGTAGTTATTTCCTTGGGGTGAAAGGTAAATATATGTAATTGCCAGTAGTGCAATTCCTTTAACACTGATATACTAGGAATCTATTTTTAAAAGTAGATACTTTTACAAGACTCTTTCACCTTATCATCAGACTTTTTTTTTTATTTTAAAATATCTCACCAAACCCTTGTAACTAAAGTAGCAATGACTGAACACTTCCTTAAAGGACATATCGAATTAAGAACATGTGCATTCAGCTTTTGTTTGTTGGTTTGTTTTTTGTTTTGTATGTTTACATTTTGCTAGAATAGAATGGTACATTTAAGAAAAAGTGTATTGGAACTTCTTATGCACTACTATGTTTGGAAAAAATGCATTATTTGTGAGCATGTTGTATTTGGATTTTATTTTTATTTTTATATTTGCATTATATGTTTATTATAAAAATAACACATTCAGGTAAAAATAATAACCTTGCTTTCACCATAACCCCACAATTTAGAGGTAATTACTGTTAATTATTATTTTAAATAGTAACATTTCTCTCCAGATATTCGTTAAATAAAGGTAGGATATTATATGTATTCAGTCACTTGCTTTTTTTTTTTCAAATTTTCTAATGTATATTGGATAGCTTTCTAGAAATATTTTGTCCTTCAGCAAGAACAGAGACTTGGAAAAGCACATAGAGTGAAGAGTCTCATTACTCTAGTATGAATTACACCTAAATCAGATTGGCTAGAAAACAAATGGCTAGTTCACAAGCACTTGCTGTTGTGAATCTCAATGCTAGTTGGCTGCATTTGTAGTGAATTCAGTACTGCTCTTGTGAAATCTGGATATGGTCCCAAATAATCAGCAATTCTAAATCATTTAAAGGTTGTTAGTCATATTATTATAAACTTCAGTTTTTAAGAAATATCAGTAGGTGTACTGTAATAATCATTCTATTAAAATGATCCAGGGCCATTACTGTAACAGCCAACACCAGCCAACACCTTATTCTGGAGTTTTCTAGTATATGAGAATGATTTAAAGATTTATGATATGTCAACGTTACCTTGTTCCTCTGAATGAAATTTTCCACGTGAAATCAGTTTTTCCCACATACAGATACAAACTAGCTTAGTGGTATGACATAGTCGTTAAAGATAGACCCTTTTAAAAATATTGCTGAAACCAAAAGCATTTTGTGTGCTCATAGCATTATTGAAAGTATTAGATAAAGAAGAAAAAAAATAACATTTATGTCTTTATGATGTATAATGTGTTTTTGTATGATTTTCTCATTTAATGAAAAATATTTGGAAAAACACAAGCAAGATGTCAGCATTCTTCCTGAAAATTTTAAGAATTATTATCTTGATTTATTTGTCAGTTTTTTATTGAGCACTTATAATGTTCTGCAAGGATTAATCCAGGGGTTCTTAGTCAAGGCTGTACATTAGAGTCATCTGGAGAACTTTAAAAAAATGATGCTCAGACCACAGCACACACCAATTACATTAAAGTCTCTGGGATCAGAACTGCAGCCACTGATGATGTATTCACGTTTTCAGCCAATTCCATTGTGTAGTCAAATTTGAGAATCAGTAGTTTCCAATTGAAAAGCTTAATATAAAGATAAAAACAATTTAATTGGCAGTTAAATGGTATATTCTAATATAAAAAATTTAGATTAGAGTCATTAAAGTACAGAGTAAAATGCATTTTTATTATAATTATAGTGTAGGATCATAATTCACTTGCTAAGAGTCACAAGGTTCTCTTGGCACTGCTGTTGATACCAAGAAAAAAGAAATGGATGAGACATATAAATGTCCCTAGTAAAGGTAAATTACCTCAAGATCTGCCTGCTTCTTTGTAGACCAAAAAGGAAAGGAATCATAATACAAAAATTCTGGAAGGTTATAAATCCTTACTGTATATTTTCTTAAAAGGGCACCTTAAAGGCTCATATTATATATCACAAAGAAGCAATACTCACTTTTTCCCTAAATCTTCCCACTCATTTAAAAAAATTGCTAAAAACTTTCCCTTTCCTGGAGTAGCCTCACCACCATGTCTTCATCCATCCATTCCCAACCACATGTTCTTTCTCCAAACCATCTTGCACCCCACATCATCTTTATTGGGGTCACCATTACCACACTTCTCCAGAAATCTTATTATTTTTTTGTCCTCTCTGTTTTTTTTTTTTATTGTGCAGTTTGATCCCTTTGGGATTTTGGCATATTAAATGCTTAATTTGGGGTGTGATTGAGTGATAGCTTGATAATTATGTCCAGATAGATTGATAGAAAAGAGTGGGGAGGGAGGAAGAAAGAGAGAAAAAGGATGTAGGAACAGATGGAGGGGAAATTAAATCAAATAAATCATAGTCTCTCTCTGCTCAAAACCAACCATAGTCTCTCTGCTCAAATCAGAATAAAATCCAACCTCTTTATTGGAGCCCACAAAACTGCATGCACAGATGTGGCCACATCTCCTATTCTCCTTCCACTTGGTACTTGTACTCTAGCCACCCTGGCCTCCTTTCTTGAACATACCAAGCCCATTATTGCCTCAAGGGCTTTTGTTTACTATTCCCTCTCGCTAGACCTGTGTTTTGCAACTGGGCATGATTTTTGTCACTTTGGCAGTATCTGCAGACATTTTTGGTTGTCACAACAACGGAGATGCTATCAGCATTAGTGGGTAGAGGCTAGGATTGCTGCTGAGCCTCTTACAAGGTCTGGGAATGGTCTCTTACTACAAAGAATTGTCCATCCCCAATGTCAATAGCCCTGAGGTGGAAAAATCCTAGTCTAGACAGAAATCTTTCCTCAGATCTCCTTTCTTTTCTCTTTTCTTCAGGCCTTTTCTTTTTCATGACACTTAACAATTTAATTTGTTATGATATTAAAATAGACAGATATATGAGACAAAAAAAGAAAAAAAGAAAAAAGGTATGTTTACAGTGAAAAAAAAAAGGTATGTGTCCAGGACTTCTAAGATGAATCATACTTTCAATAATGTTAAAATGTGAGGGAAAACAAAACATACAATTTAGGATTGAGGAAATACAAAATTATCCATTCTGTACAGAAAAAAACCTTGAGGTTTCAAGAGGTTAAGGAACTTGCTCAAGATCATATCACTACCAAGTGGTAGATACAGACCTCTGATGGTTAGATTTGCTCTTGGAAGCCTTTTTGATAAGTTGAGTTGGAGCTGGGAATAGGATGATAAAGAAAGTTGCAGGGTAGGGAAAAAAAGGAGCAGGAAATTGGGAGATAACATACATTCCAAATAGAAGTGTTCTTAAACAACAATTTCCCACACTCTGGGGCATAGCATTTAGCTCATCTCTAAGAAGCACAAATGACTAGTATTGCTCACAATGTAAAATAGCAAGGTCACTTGACACAGACTACACTAATGCAGTCATAATACTTTAACTATAAAATGCTCTGCTGTAAAACACAGCCAACATTCGACCACCCAGCTGAGTATCCTCCCTGGACTAATTATTTTTAAAAGTTAGACAGAAAACTGTTATAGTTTTAGGCGCTCTTATCAACATAGGAGCGAATAAAGCACATTTCTGCCAACCAAAGGTTGGAGTTTAAGGATCTTGGCATTCTTTTGCTGCTGCTTCTCCCCCTGCCCCCGTCTGGATAATGTTTTGATTGTGCTACCAAGCAAGAGCTCAGTGCAAAGATAATATGGCAGTGCTAAACAGATTACATGTATCATAATGAATGATATTGTAGATACTAAACAACATCTAAATGTCTGCTCCTATCAAAAGTCCTGAAAGAAAAGCACAGGTTAAATATTCCCAGGTTATAGCTGAGAAGTAAAATATAAATTTTGAAAGTAGAAATTGAGCCCTTTTATTTGTACAGCTATGGATGTACCAAACCATATAACTGGCAAAAATTCTGAAAGCAATTTCAATTTGAGGTTTAAAAGAGTACTGGATAACTTTTGGACATTAAGAAGTTTTAAAGGAACAAGTAGCCGTAGTAAGAATAAACACATCAGTAGATGTTGCAAAATCAAAACAGGGTTCTTCAGAGTGCTCAGATTCGGAAGAAGACAGCTGATTTTGAATTCATGCTCTGGCACTAATTACAACCTTGGGCTAATCCCTCAACTTCTGTGTGCCTCTGTTCTCCAAAGAATAAAGCGGGAATATTAGAAACACCAGCCTCACAGGTTGTGATGAGTATGGAACACATTGAAGGCACATTAGAATAGCACTAGCATTCATTAAGCACTCAATAAAAGGAAGTATGATTGCTACTGATGGCTTCAGCGCACTGCCTTGTGAGCACCTGAAGCAACACAATAAAGACCAGAGATTTTCCGTAGTCCTTGCTTGCTGATCTTTTCCTTTCCTTTCCTTTCCTTTCTTTTCTTTTCCTTTCTTTTCTTTTCTTGTCTTTTCTTTTCCTTTCTTTTCCTTTCCTTTCCTTTCCTTTCCTTTCCTCTCCTTTCCTTTCCTTTCCTTTCCTTTTCTTTTCTTTTCTTTTCTTTTTTCTTTTCTTTCTCATTAAAATAATTACTTAAATTATTGGCACCAGGCAGAGCATAAACCATTTAAACCAATATACTCTGCAAAATTAACTCAGAATGGCAAATTCCTTCATTTGTCCACAATAGGACATCATTCTTTAGACTTCGTTATATATTTTAGGTCGAGAACAGGAATCGTTCTTTACAAACATTTATTTCCCCCATCCACACTCACTCCTCATTCTCCCCTCCCCACATACAAAAGAAAAACCTCAAAAATACACAACGGCTTTTTCTTTTCCTCTGTCAGACGTTAAGTTTTGAAGACTTCACAATTTATTGGTGGTCAGGTGGGAAAACAGAGTTTTCTAAAATGCAAACGTTTCTAAAAAGACCCGTGTCTCCTCTGGCAGCACTGGCTTCAAATGATCTGCCCACTGAGAGCATCTCAGTTTGATACATTCTGTTTCATAAAAGCTGATTCAGGCTTTAGACTCCTACAGGGTCTTCATAAAGTAGATATAAAATAATAATAAAAAAATAAGTCTAAAGCTTAAAGATTTAATCTAAAGAACATTTATTTTTTATCTCTCCACTCTCGTTTGAGAAGAAACATGCTGATTTTTTTTTTCCAAAATATTTTTGGTTTACTTCAGTAAATTTTCTTCTGGTAGGATCCAAAGAAGAAATGGCTTGTGCTTAGTTTGGTATTTGTAATTACATATCTGCTTCAGCAAATAAAACATTTTGAACTGAAATCTCACACAAACGGTCAAAGTATTTTATTTTGCTTGGACTCACAGCCATCATTTACTCTCAAATAGATTCTGACTCAGGTGGCCATAATAATAATATTGTTCTGCGACACTGAAGCTGTCTTTTTTCATTAAAAAAAAAAGTGAAAATGGTATTTGTTTATGTTACATATCTGTGAAATAAATTAAATAGAAACTTTTGAAATGGTCATAGTCCAACCTAGAATATATTAAATTAGGTAGCTAGCTTTCATAATCTCTACATTTAAATGGATTGAGCAAGAATCCTGGATCTTTCCCTGTTCCTGGAATGGGAGGCATAAGAATCCAGTCAGCAAAAAATTTACCAGTTACAAAAGTTTGGTATATAACAGGACATGACCAAGAAACCAAAACTTTTTTGGTGGCCCTAGGTTATCTTCACCACACACGACTATGTTTCTTCTATCCCATTGTTACTTCAGAGTAAGAATTGTATTTTATTTTTTTTTTTTTTAGACTCTTCCTTGAGTCTAAAAAAAAAAAAATACTGGTTTATTGCTTCCCTTTGTATTTACACCTAACTGGTCTTTCAGGGTCCTTAGCATTTTTTTTTTCACTCTATACAGTTTCTAATCTTTGTATAATAAAATGTTCACCTTATCTTTTATAGCCTTCCCTGCCTTTTTTAAAATCAATAAATCGGAACATATTTTCTTCTGGTACTCTATGACTTTTTTCTTTTCATATTTACATTGGTATACCCATATTAATTTTCATGCAATAAATAAATAGGGATCCAGATTCATTTTTTTTGAAATATTTAGCATTTCAAGCAATAGCACTTATTTTTTTTTAATCTAACATTCCCATCAGTTTGAAATGCTGTACTCTTTGTTGGCTAAATACTCATATACTTAATTATATATTTTCCTGTACTGTGAAATTGATCTCCTCCCCCACTGCCCCAGTACCAACTTACTGTCTTAAATGACTATAGTCTGTTCATGCATTTAATTCCTGTGAGGGTTACCTTTCCTACCTGTCATTTATGTTTCTTTCAATTTTTAATTTTATTTAAAAAATAGTGTTTCTGAATAATCTTAATTTTTAAATTAAAATGTATTCTGATATAATTTTCTCATGTCACCATAACTTCAAGTTGATATTTTAATTGTTAATTTAATGTAAACATTTTTACAAGGAAATATTAATACCTGTGCAATATTAAATCCTTCTATGAAGAAATAAGATATATTTTTTTTCTGTTTGTCTTCTCTCATGTCCTTAGTAGAATTTTAACATTTCTTTCATGTGAGCAATATATTTTCATATAGTTTTCTTGGAAATGTAATTACATATGATAAGTCCATGGGACTTATTTTTTTAATCTATAAAAATTTATGAGAATATCTTTTGACCTTGCAATTACACAGCTAGGAATTTACCTTGTAGAAATATTTCCCAAAGTACATGAAGTTATTTGTACAAGTATGTTGACTGAAGCATTGTTCATAATATTAAAAAATTGGAAGCAATTTAAATGCATATCAGTGAGGGGCTGTCTAAATATAATATGGTCCATAACTCCATATAATAGAATGCTTGCATATGTAAAAAAGATTAAGGTAGACTTTTATGCACTGATATGGAAAGCTTTCCAAGCTATATTATTAAATGAAAAACTATAAAGTGCAGAACAATGTGTATAATAGGTTGATATTTGTATAAATTTTTTATAAATTTTAAAAGGATAATTACACTGCAATATTAATAATTTTTAGAAGGACATACAAAAATATTTTACAAGAAAATATATAATAATGACATATTTCTCTTTTTTTAAGATTTTTTAAATTTATTTATTTGAGAGAGAGAGAGTATTAGAGAGGGGAGGGTAAAAGGGAGAAGCAGACCCCCACTGAGCAGGGACCCTGATGCAGGGCTTGATCTTGGAACTCCAGGATCATCACCAGAGCCAAAGGCATTGCTCAATCACCAGAGCCACCCAGGCGCCCAATGACATATTTTTTAAGCATTAAGCGTATTTTTGTCATCATTCTAAATGCTTTTCATATAGCTCATTTAATCCTCATCATAATTCTGTGTAGTAGGTTATATTATTATTGCTGTTTTATAGATGAAAAAACTGGGGCATTTAGAGAATAAGTAAAGTGCTTGGAAATAAAAGTGCACATCTTTGGGAAAGGCCTAAAAAATAGGGTAAGAATCATTTTATTTTGCTTTTGTAAATTTTTGTTCTAGTATTACCTGTGACTGTAACACTTTTTATCTAACATTAAGTTATCAAGTTTCATCGAAGTAATGGATATGGGTCTTTCAATTCTGTTTTTATGATTTTTAAATTGATACAAAATCTAATGCTATATTTAAAATTTTAACAGTAAAAGAATAATACAGATACCCACATGAGGGGCAATATCTTAGAAAAAAATGCATCTTCCCCCATGCACAGTGAGTACTGGTAGTAAAATTGAAAAGGAGAAGAACATTGTACCGAAAGGTAATTCAAAGTATGAGAGGCAGTCTTTCTGAGGCAGGCTATCACCATGACCTTCTGACTTTATATTTTCATCTACCTTTGAAATGATGAAAGTTATTAACAACACATGACAAAGAGCATGATATGTAAAATATTCTAAATCAGTCTACATTAGAGCATTTGACTAATGAACAGGATTATTATTCATACAGTTGATTCATAAATTTACTACTTTTAATTCATTATCCCTTTCATATAGGAGAAGCGGTGATGTAATAACATTATAGAATTATGGGATATGTGTGATAGAAATATGACCTGATGGAACAACTGGGTCTTTGCGCTAAAATGAATTTTATGTGTTTTGTAGTGTTTATTTAATAGTTGATGGCTGGTGTGCAATAATGCTGTAATTGGGATTTATCCAAGCAGGGTTAGTATTAATGGTGTGGATTGACTTCCAAAGAATTACTTGCTTTCTTCTGCAAGTTATTTATCACTTGCATCACTTACTGTTCCAAAGAAGAGTTAAGGTTGGATCTCTCACATATTTCATCTAGAGACTGGGATGTACGGATGCCTATGCAAGAGTGTTCAGCAGCATGCATAACTATGTGGTGATACATGCAACACTATTCAAAATGACAACTAGAATGTTATTGCAAATTGTAGGCTCAGATTGAAAAGCTTTTGAAAATAAGTAGCAAGATGCCTACAGCCTAGCTCTAAATGTGGGTGCTAGGTAACTTAGCAAGACTTCCTAAGAGATGGATGGGGATATAGCAAATGTGGTAAAGAGACGGAAGGGTGATTCCTAAAACGTAGGAAAGAAGGAAAAAAGAAAAGACAGCTCATGTCCTACTTGTCTCACTTCCTTAGAATGGTTTCTTAGGACACTAATCAGACTCAAGTTAGAGGAAGAAGAATGTGAAATTGGACTATATTTTTACTACCTGATAATTAGAATGTCTTAGAACTGAACATGACTGTAAACTATCAGTTGTTATAGGGAATGGAGAAGGGAAATGTGATGGTTAATATTATGTATCAACTTGGCTGAGCCATAGTGCCTCAATATGTAGTCAAACATTATTCTGGATGTTTCTGTGAGGGTGTTTCTGGATGACATTAGTATTTTAATCAGTGGGCTTTGAGTAAAACAGATGTCCTCCATAAGGTGGTGGGCCTCATCCAATTAGTTGAAGGCCAGACTTAGAATAAAAAAACTTGACCTCCCCCAAGCAAGAGTAAATTTTGCAGCAGACAGCCTTTGGACTTGAACTGCAATATGGGCTTGTCTCTGGGTCTCCAGCCTACTCGCTCACACTACAGATTTGGACTTGACAGTCTCTATCGTTACATGAGCCAACTCCTTAAAATAAATTTCTCTTTATATATTTACACATCCTATTGGTTCCCTTTTTCTGGAGAACTCTGACTAATACAGGGAATAAGAGAGCATGTTTGAAGCAGTGGTGGGAGAGAAAATAAAGCTGTCTTCAGCTTATGCCCTAAGAAGTCTAGCCCATTCAATAAACTGGTTACAGACTAGGCAGTGTTTCCTCTTACACTGAAGACTGAAGAAAGATACAGAGAAACAGAAGAAAATAACAGTGAATTTTATCTCTTGCCATTCTCTCCTAGTATAGCTCACTTCTCTTTCTGTTTATCCTTCTCCTCTCAGGAAGACTTGCAGTTGATTCTATTTTATAAAAAGTTTGATTTTGTCTCTTGCTGTTAAGAGAATCGGTCATATCATTATCCAGAAATACTTTAATGTCAAATAGAAACATCTAAACTTGTATAAAATTGTTGACAGATGTGTAACACCTCACAAGTAAGTAAAGTTTCCCCCTTTTAACTGAATCTTACAGCTAAATAGGACATTTTTAAATGACACAATTGTAGAATCCACTTTGAGTAGAGTTGTAATCCACCGTGCTGTACATTTCATCACCAACTCACATTCATTTACATTGTCATACAAACTCTATGAAAATAAATCACCTTGGATTCCAAATACCAAGGTCTCACAACAATGCATCTTACATTTCAATGCCTTTTGTCTAATGACATGAAGGACTTAGACATGCAAATTTATAGCAGTTTATATACATTTGATAGTGATCTGAAAATATTTGATTCTCTTTTCTTTTTTTCTCAATTTTCAAAAAAATAATTTATCTTTATTGTCCAAAATAAAGTAAAGAAATGTAATTGAGTATACTTGAGAGCAGTAGATCTGATCATTTATTCACACTCTTAGGCAATGGTCACTTTTTTTATATCCTGCAGAATAAATTCTAAATCCCTTCCATGATCTGACTAGAACCTGCTTTTTTTGTCTTTTCTACTAAGTATCTGTCCTCTGCATGAGTGCACCAAAATAGAGAATGCTGTACTTATTAATACTGGAGTTCTTCTCTTGTCCCCAACACACTGGCACCCAATATCAATGAGCCTCTTTCCTGTTGAGTGAAGAAACAGTTCTCAGTTCATACCAAAAGAAGGTGGGTAAAATTAGTATAAACTACTTCCAGATTTGGCCTCTTAAGTTCTCACACAATCATCCTTGTAGTACTATATCTTTGCTTATAAATCTAGTTGGATATAGAAAATCCAAGGAAAGATTCCAAGGCTCCTGAGTGGTAACAGGTAGAATTACTACATGTACTGTGCCCAGGTCTCTGAAGAACTGTGTGGAGCAGATCCTATGGTGAGCCACCTTAGTCTGTAATATGGAAAAGAAATAAATGTTATCTTGGTAAGCCATTCAGAGTTTGTGTTGCTTACTATGGCAGCTAGGAGGACTTAGCATTAATAATGCAGATAGTCAAAACTTCAGCAAAAGTAAATTATTTTCATACTTTGTCCATGCTATCCTGAATTCTAAAATGCCCTCCCTCCTCTAACACCTGTCTCTGTGTACCAATTCCTTTTGTTTATTTAAGGCCTGATTCAAATTGTCCCTTCTCCCCCATACCCGTGGTAGGAATTTATCATCACTGCAGAACTTATTGCAAGTCTTATGTCACTCTTTATGTCATAACACATTTAGTTTTCTGTAGTACTGAATACATTTCCGTATCTCCCTTATCAATTAGTATAATACTTCAAACACATAGATGTATAGAACAAAATAGATATGCCCCATCTGTCCTATTGCTTATATCCATTCATAAATATATTAATATTTTATATCCTCTAATTATATACTAAATACCCATAATTATATCTAGCTACAAAAGATTTTATCTTAATATATTTAAAACAAAATAATTGATGAGAAAAGTTGATCACTTTTGGAAATTGAAGGTTACATTTGTTAGAATTTAAAAAAAAACGTAAGTAACATCTATTATACAAGTTGCTGTTGTGACACACTTTGCAGGTGAATCTTTGGTGTGGAGTTAAGAATTTTTCATATTTTAGAAACCATTAACATTTTGAAGTTACAGAATCCTGAGGTCAGCAATAAGCAGACTAAATGGTACCCATGAGGAAGTCAGCACATGTCCCCAAAAGTAAATTTCTTATCCCCTTATCACAAGAAGCAGCCTATTAAATAGTTATGGTAGTAAATTTTAAATTCCCCTGAAGAAAAGGTTGACAAAATTGAATTATGAAGAAGAGCAAAGAAGATTAAATTACCAGAAGAAGAGCAAAGTCTTGGGAGTAACTTCATAGCAACCTTCAGGCTGATGAAGTTTTATTAAGTAGAGAGTAGGAAGGATACAATAAGATAACATTGCTGAATTTGCAAATGTTTGGACTATCTATGTGTAATGTCTGAAGGGTGTAAACATTGCATGGGAGGATAAAGGGAATTTGTAAAAATTTAGCATTAGGGAGCATTAAGACCAGCATATTCCTCATCCTAGAATCACATGGCTTTGAAGTCTACCCCTCTCATTTCTATGTTGAGCAAACTGAATCTTAGGTTAAATAGAAATGGTACGTTACCTCAGACTTCAAAATTTGGAAGTGTTTAATGAGTCCAGCACAAGCATAAACTTGTTATTTCAACTCCTCTGATTTTTAAAATAAAACCATTTGAACATTCCTGAGATGAACACAATCTGTAAATGACATTTTCTCATCTGAAAATGAGCAATATATATTGGATTAATTCCATCTGGGCTGCTTATCCTATTTTGAGTCAGAGACTGTAGCTGATTTTTCTGCAGGTTCTTTGGATTGAGTCATAGATACTTTAGAAACATCAGCATTAGGTACTTACTGACCTTATCCCACAGCCAAGTCCACTGAGCATACTTAAACAGGGCATAGGATGCCACTTCTCCTATGTCTCTCCATGGTTAAAGGACCCTTTTGTTCAGGATCCTAACATGAATAAAGTAGACCCAAAGAAGGAAGTAACTGTTATGTGTGAATCTCATGTCAGTACCTTTTCTTCATTTTATAAATGAAGCTAGCATGTAGATGAAAGTCATCAGAAATTGTCCCTTGCTATCACCAAGGGACCAACAACTGGACTATTCATTTAGGAATGATTCATGGGGTAACTTTTGCCAACTAGGAATTTGATAGTTCTTACAGTGAAATATTATTACTGTCATCAGGAAAACTAAATATTATACATTGAAAATTTTGTGCACATTTAACTCTTATGACAAGGAGAAGAAGGAAATTTTGATATGGCTGAAATGGTGGACTCAAACAATGTACTAGATTATTTTATATTTATGAGCTCAGTTACATGTAAATAGACCAAGTCACATTCAGTTGAAAGGGGCCTCATGGAGCCATATAGCTTTTAACTCTGAATCTAAGAGTGAATGAGCCCAGTTCATTACATTTATTAATTTATACAACATAACAATGTCAGGTGGTAATAATTATTATGGAGAATAATAAAGTTGGAAAGGGAGAAACGAATTCCAGCGTGTAAGAGGTACAGTTTTTCAAAGTACAGAAGATGGGAGTGACACTTAGAAATCACATTTGAGCAATGAACCAAGAGTAGAGTAAGTGAACCATGCAGGAAATCTGGGGAAGAGTTTTAGGAAAGGGATTATGTCCTGGGAATGTTCTGAATTGAGGTGCTGCAAGAAAACCAGCGGATGATTTGTAGGAAATAAAGTTGGAGATATATGGTAGGACAAGATTATATAGGGTTTGTGGATGATTGTGAAGATTTCAGTTTTCTTCAAAGTGAATTGAGAAGATACCTAGGGGTTTTGAATAAAATAATTGAATGAAATATCTTCCATCTTTCAAGGGTAGCTTTGACTCCTGTTCTGAAGCTATAGGAGAATAGACATAGTAGGGTGACTATAGAGGCACAAGGCCAGTGGAAAGACTATTAAATAATATAATAAGGGAGGATGGTGTTTTAGAACAGAGTAGTTAGAGTAGGTAGGCTGAGAAGGCAAAAATTTTGAAGGTAAAAAACAATGAGCTTTACTAAGGATTAAATGTGAAATGTGAAAAAGATAGGATCAAGAATGAGTCTAAGACTTTTGGCCTGAAAGCTAGAAAGTTGGAATTGTCACTGAAGGAGATGAGAAACACTGTGAGAGGAACAGGTTTAGAGAGAAAGACTAGAATGTAAGTTTTAGATATGCTACATTTGAAATGCCAATTAAATTTCATAGAAGATATGTCAAGTGGGCCATTAGATATTCTGAAGTTCAGGGGAGAGGTTCAAGTTGGAATTATAAATGTGGAAGATATTACTACGCAGAATACTTAAATCCATGAGACAGAATGAGGATGCCAATGGAGTGAGTGTATAGATCAAAAAGAGATGAGGTTCAAAGTCTGAACGAGGATCATGAAATTTTAGGGGCTGGATACTGGGAAAGAATGATAAAATGGACCAAAGGGAAGCCAGTAATGGAATAAATCCAGGAGCAGGCAGTATCCTGGAAGGTAGTGTTGTTATTAGAATTTCTAATGCTTTTTCTTTTCTTTTCTTTTCTTTTTCTTTTCTTTCCTTTTCTGTTCTGTTCTTTTTTACTTTACATCATCTTAAAACTTTAAGCCCTAAATCCCAAATCATTCTCGTGCTTTTATGAAGACTTCTTATTCATATTAGAACTTGCAAAAATAGAAATTCAAATATCCTGTCATGTATTTGGTAACTGCTCTTCCTTGGTGTTTTCATACACCTGACCTTTCTGGGTATCCTTACCCCAGACTTCAGTTATCTCTTTGAGAGACTGCACAAAACACCTGTGTGTGGCGACTGGGGATGTTGCTGGGGTTTTCTTCAATTCGAAGAAAAGTCCCCACCACCATTTTATGGGGTCAGGGAAAAGTATTTGAAAAACCAAGGAAGCAAGTCATATCAAGTCATATTCTGGGAAAAATATAATGCTTTGTGTCAAATAAACTGTTTCCATCCAAAAAAAAAATTGATGACTTCTCCTTCAAGTTTAGATTTCAGTAGTAATTTCATTAACTAAATCAATAAACTTCCCATGTACCTAACAGAGTTATCACTGACTTTTTAAACTTCCTTGGGAAGTTATTCCAGACACAGAAATTCAGGCAAAATCTAAATCACACATGGAAAAGAAAAATATAACTTTAAAAGTTTTAATAGGGCTAAATCTCATCAGTCTCCTATTTTAATGCCTAATGAATTAGGGTAATTGGAATATTCATGTTAATGGTGGGTGTAGCAAATTTAAAAAACTGAAAATAAATTGCCAGTCCTTCCCTTCACCTCTCTCAGTCACAATTAGTACGAGGCTGTGAAAGGGTGAGAAGTAAAGAGATGAATCTCCTTTTAACCTCTTCACCCGATCAATCACCCACGTACTTCTAGCTCACCCCTAAATCCATCCTTAAGAGATACTACTCCTGTATAGGTGTCAAAAATCACTTCTTTCCTAGACTTGGAAAAAACTTCCTACTTGCTTGCTCTGCCTTTGCTTTCTCTCTATTTTTGTCTATCATAAATATAGCTTTTGAAATTAACACATTCAAATATACTGGAATATGTTCCTATTTATAGTTTTTCATATTTCTCATTTGTTCTTTCTAGTTCACTCTCTTTCCTGCTCAGGTGTCATTATAATGTTGTCAGTCTTTGAGGAAAATTTTGGTTTTGTCGATGAATTCTGTTTCCTTGAATTTATATTTCAGTAAATTGTACTTTCATCTTCATTAACTCATTTTCCTCCTATTTTTTTTTTTTTGTTCTTTTCAGCCTCTTGAGTCATGAGCTTGTTTTCAAATTTTAAGCTTTTATCCAGTGTATACACTTTGAGACCTCAGGTTTATTTCAGTATGCTGTTCTGGTTGCATCTCAGTATACTTTCATTTGTAACTTTTCTGAAATTTCAGTGATTTTTTCCCCATTGTAATCAAGAGTTATTTAAATGGATGTTTCCAGGTGAATACATTTATTTTTCACTGTTATATGCAAGGTCATGCATTGTTAATTTCTTTATTATTGCATCATCTTCAGATAATGTAGCCTTTATGAGCTCTGATTCTGGGGATTTCTTGAAATTTTCCTCAGTGGTTTAACTAATAGTCCATTTGTGTGGATGTTCCATATGGGCTTAAAACAAAGTAATTTGACAATTTTAAACACAGAAACCATATTTTTTTAAGTTATTTATTTTTGAGAGACACAGAGAGAGAGAGAGAGCATGAGCAGGGGAGGAGGGCGCTGAGGGAAAAGCAGACTCCCCACTGAGCAGGAAGCCTGATATGGGACTGGAACCCAGGACCCTGGGATCATGACCTGAGCAGAAGACAGACACTAAGTGACTGAGCCACCCAGGCACCCTAACACAGAGACCTACTTTAGACAAATCCGGCTAATAACAGTAAGCCAATCAGCTATTTAAGAATGAATAAATAATTATATTTATAATATGCCTAGCACTGTACAAGACCATAAAGAGATTGCAATGAACAAAATAAAGTTTCTTTTCTCATTGAGTGTAATGGGAAAACAGATAGTAAATAAGCAAGTAAACCTATTATGTATCAATACATGATAAATTGAGTGAAGATATTAAAGTAGTAGTAAGCTGATGGAGAGTACCAGGAAGGGAAGCCATTATTCTATAATGATCAGGCAGGGTTTCCCTGATGAGAAGACATTTGAGGCAGGACCTCAAAGAAGTGAGGGACAATCTTGTGAATATCTGGGAAGCCAGTGTTCCACATAAAGAAGTGCTAATGCAAATACCCTAAGGCAAATACATTCCTGGTGCAATCTAGAAGCAGCAAGGAGATTAAAGTGGCTGGAGAACTTAAAGTAAGGGAAAATGTTGGTCAAATAGGGATGGTGGGCAGATCACACAGTAGCTTAAGAGCAATGCAAGCAACATCAGCTTTTACTCTGAATGAGATGGAAAACTTCTGATGGGCTTTGAACATAGAATCACTGTAACCTGACAGGAATTTTTGTTAAAAGAATCCCCCTGTGTTGCTGGGTTGAGAATAAGCTTGGATGTAGGGAAGAAATGCGCAAGGACAACTGTGAGGCCAAGTAGGATTTAGGGGAGAGTTAAAGGTGGCATTTTTCAGAGTGTAACATTCAAGAGAGTGAAAAGTAGTTGAATTTAAGGTGTGTTTTGGGGGTAGAGTGAGAATTTAAAAACCGATTGGGAAACCTGGGTGGCTCAGTGAGTTGTTTGCTTTGGGCTCATGATCTCAGGGTCCTGGGATCAAGCCCTGAGTTGGGCTCCCTGCTCAGTGGGAAGTCTGCTTCTCCCTCTTCCTATACCTCTCCCCCCTCCCGCACAGTCCCCACTTGTGTGCACTCTCTCTCAAATAAATAAGTAAAATCTTTTAAAAAATAGAATTTAAAAACAGATTGGGGAAGTAGTGTGAAAAAAAGAGAGGACCCAAGGTTAATGTTACAGTTTTTGGCATGAGCAATGGGAGGATGGAGTTTCCCACTTAGAGATAGGAAAATTGGTAGGTAGAGTAGGTTTGTATATTTACTTTTAGACATTTTACATTCAAGTTAATAATGACACAGAGATGAGACTGAATATCTTTCGGATGAAAGAATCTTTAGATCGGGGAGATATGTGAACTCTTATAGACATTTGAGATTTTGGGAGGGATTAAAAAGCCTTGGGACTGTATGAGATCGCCTAAAGACTGGGTGTTAAAAAGATGAGACTGAGAAGTGAAACTCTTTGGGCTCTGTTTAATTGGAGAGAAAAGGAAGAGGAACCTTTCAAAGAGCCTGAGAGGGGTGTAAAGAAGTAGAAGGATCAAGGTATTGTGATTTCACAGAAACTCAAAGTTTCAATAGGCAGGGAGCAATCAGTTCTATCAAATATGCTAGGTCAAGGAAGATGAAGACTGGAAAGATCACATTGGATTTAGTAATGTGGAGATCATTAGTGACACTGACAAGGGCTGATGATGTCCCTCGGTAGGGATAAAAGCCTGTTGAAGTGACTTCATGAGAGACAAAGATGTTTTTAGGGAGTTGCTATAAACCTGGAATGAGGCAGTATCCAGAATGGGAAGATTTGAAAGAATTGCTGAGTCAATGTCTTTGAGTAAACCTAAGAGGTTCAGATCTAGTCCACAAGTGGAAACGTACTAAAAACGAAGACTAGGCGTGCCTGGGTGGCTCAGACCATTAGGCATGTGACTCTTGATTTCAGCTCAGGTCATGATCTCAGGGTTGTGAGGTCAAGCACCACATTGGGCTCCAGACTGGGCAGGGAGTCTACTTGAGATCCTTTCCCTCTGCCCCTACCAGTGCTAACAAACTCTCTGTCTCAAATAAATAAATAAATCTTTAAAAAAATGGAAGAGAAGACTATTACTTGCTTCTTGTCTCTGGGTATTTCACAAGGTTCAATGTATGCACCTATAATGTTATGGTTAGAGAAGCACTGCTTATTTTCTGCCAGAAATGGGCTTGAGTCCTTCCAGTCATGTTTCTTCTCTTCCTTGCACCTCTTTCATATATAGGATAGGAAAGATCAAAGAGCTTAAAATTCTGCATCTCTCTTACCTATTTGATAAGACCACCTTGAAGATAAATGTTGGGCAGTGAGGAACTATTTTTCTTTTTTTTAAAAGATTTAAACCTTCTTAATTCCCTTTGTTTGTATCAATTATACTCATTGCAGTTTACATAATTTTTGGTAGTCATCTCTCCATATGTATTATACCATAGCTTTATTTCATGATTTTTGTTTTCCTTAAATATTTGGAGCTCATTGGTTTTCTATTCATGTCTGTTTGAGAACTCATGATTTTTTCACAGCCATGCTCAGATACAAGATGCTAGAAGAGATGTTAGTTTTTGCAGCTGGATGTGGGACCCCTGTCCCTCCTGGGTTTCTTATTATGTGGAACACTGATTTGCTTCTCCTATCCCAGTACTGATTCTCACTATTCCTCACTTGGGACACACTTCACACACTTTTGCTTGGGAGAGAGTGGTTACCTTCTGATGGTAGCAGTCTGATTGATCACTTTCAGATTGCTTAATAGTTGCCTTTGCCTGAGTATTAACTCATGGAGCCTGTGCTCCTCTGCATTCACTCTGCCTCTCCAAGAATCTTTTCTTTTTTATATTTTTGGTCATGATTGTCTCTGCCCATTTTCCTATAGATACTACCAATTCTGCCTTCTCTTTTTCAGTAGGTCCCCAATATTTCTCTTTTATTAATCCCATAACTTATTTTCCAATTCTGATATTTTTCACTGATAAATTCTCCTCTACATTTTTATGAGATTTGAGACAGGGGTAATTTAGAAGAATATTGATAAATGTCAATTTTCATTCTCTCACCATTTTAACTTATTTTTTAGCTTACTAACTTACTTAAAATTTGTCAGAAATCTCCACTTTTTCATACTTTATTTTTTTAATAGCAAGAAAAATATGCTTATGTAAGAAATTGCTCTTCCAAAGTGTTTATTATCAAAAGAATTTCTCTTTTAATCTCACCCTAATCCTATTCTCTCTTTATCTTCTGAGGGGTAACCTCCGTTGGCTACACATATATGTGTATGCAGGTATGTAAATAAATATTTTGTATTTTATTTTCACATAAATAATATTATATTGTACACATTACTACTTCAAAAGTATTATATTGGAAACTTTTCATTTCTATACATATAAACCTTTGTGCATTTTACTTTCCCCATTTTTTTAAAGATAATGACGTTGAAAATTGGTAACTCAAGTCAAAAGACAATAAATGATGACATAAGGTAAAGAGGAGTGAAAGGGCTGTTAAATAAAGATGACAGAATCACAATGAATATAATAGCCTATAACATAAGACTGATGTTGAGGACTCACTTGTGAACCTATAAAAGTTTCCTCATCTGTAAAATGGTGTTACTACTAATAACAATAATAATATCTGTTTTGTAAAATTATTGTAATACATGAAAAAATGCACAGAAAATATCACGATGCTTGACATATAGAAGGGCTCTCTGACATCAATTGTTATTTCTCAAAGGAAAGAAAATAAGTTACTATGTGATACTAGACAACAAATAAACCTTCAATGTTCTCAAGTATCATAGTATCTTGAGTAAGAATAGCATCCCCAAATCATTAAGTTTAGTGAAGGTAGGACATCAAAATGAAGGTGAAGAGAGTATTCCTGAAAAGATATTCTTAC
Source organism: Nasua narica (assembly GCA_028533885.1). Classification (NCBI taxonomy): domain Eukaryota; kingdom Metazoa; phylum Chordata; class Mammalia; order Carnivora; family Procyonidae; genus Nasua; species Nasua narica. Next base: position 88,781,994 of record CM052809.1, on the reverse strand, counting down.
CTCTGGATACCTTTTGTTTTACCTGCCATTTTAGTTTTCACTGTAATGGTTATACTTCAGGGATTGAGGGGAAGGGAGTTCTTACTGGTTTTTTTTTTTCTTCTTAAGCCCCGCTGGCCAAAGAATATCTACCCAACCAGGTAAACACTCTAAAGAGGGAAGCCATAACACTGCCTTTAACAGAATTGTTTTTTCAAGGTTAGAAAGACTGCCCCCTACACACATGTACTTACATCAGGCGTGTTTATATATGAGAGATACTCCGTATGTCTTTCTCCAGGGCAAGGCTAAGGTAAAGGATGCAACAGAACTATTTCTAAGAGTGCTGACATTGGAGGATTATCAATTTCTTCATTAGGGAAAAGCCCTGGAATGTTCACCACTCTTAAACTGGACTTCCTCAAAGCACAAAAGAAGATTGAAACCACATACTTACAACTGAATTAATTTTACAGAGTTTTCTTTTTTCTTTCTTTTTTTTTTAAAATGTTATTTATTTATTTGACAGAGGGGAGAGAGATCACAAGCAGGCAGAGAGGCAGACAGAAAGAGAGAGGGAAACAGGCTCCCTGCTGAGCAGAGAGCCCGATACAGGGCTCAATCCCAGGACCCTGAGACCATGACCCCAGCCGAACGCAGAGGCTTTAACCCACTCAGCCACCCAGGTGCCCCATACCCAGAGTTTTCTAAAAAAGAACAAAACTTTAAAAAATTTACTACACTACTTTTTATTGTTATTTTCTTGGTTTAATATAAATAATTGACTGAATCAGTGCGACTG
>CM052809.1:88594035-88781113 GCA_028533885.1 Nasua narica | reverse complement strand
TTACTTTTAGTAATATATATAAATCTTAGCATTGTTATATTGAGTAATAACAGTCACTTATTTTTTATAAATAGCATTTTTTTTCCTTTTTTAAAGATTTATTTATGTGTGTGTTTGAGAAAGAGAGAGAGATTGAGCATGCAAATGGAGGGAAGGGTGAAAGGGTGAATCTTTAGGCAGACTTCTTCCTCACTGAGCACAGAGCCTGATATAGGACTCAATTCCATGATCCATGAGAACATTATCTGAGCCAAAACCAAGAGTCAGACACTAAACCAACTGAGCCACCCAAGCACTCCAAGAGTAACCTTAAAAAGATTAGATAGGGTGTGTGCCTTTTTATAAAGTAAAAATAACTAAAACAATGTGTTTTTTTAGGGCACACACTACATTAAGGAATTCTACACACATACATCCCCAAGAGATTGATCATCCAGGATGATTATTTTTTTGGATTGTGGGAGGAAGACAAAAAGGTTAGAAGACCATATGGGCTCATGTAAGTTACCATCAAGGGTCTACTTTTCATAATATATGTAGGTTCACTATGTTATTAAAAATAAGCAAACAAAAAAATAAGCAAATAACTAAACAGAAGAGAATTTTTCAGATCTTGAAAAAAGCTTTATAATTAATATACGTTCTAGGAAAATAAATAGTTTTTAAGAGACATATAAAACTTTGCAATAGAACTTATAATTTTTCTTCTCCTTCTCCATCAAGAGTCTATTGAAATACTAAATATATTTCTGCTTCTTCCAATTCCAAAATTCTCTGGCTTTTTTTCAAATGCCAGTAGTCATATAACTCAAGGAGAATCTTTTGATATTCACATTTATTGTAATATAGAATATAAATTCATTTTGATTCTGCTTCTTGAACCTAAAAAGCTTGTATGGTTAAAATTGCAAACCCAGGAAGTGAGGAATCATTATTTTGAATCACAAACTGAGATGATTTTATACAGGGAAATATATAAGAAGTGGCTGCTGTAAGCAATGAATGATGGAGGGGGGCTGGAGAAAACAAAATAAAAATATTGAAGTTGTATGTTAAAGAGGAGCCAAAACAAGGCTTTCTGATTTAATTTAACTTAATTTTATTTTACTTTATTTTATTTTATTTATTCATACACACATACATACATATATACACACATGCATATATTCAGATGTCATATTTAAATGACTGAGTGATTATTAAAAACCCAGTTTTCAGGGGCAGAAGAGTAGATGTCAAAGGTCAACTAAGATTCACCTAAACCATTTCATTAGCCTTTACATTATTCGGAGTAATTCCCTTAAAGAATGGTTAGATTGGATAAACAGAATGTTTTTTCTGATTTTATTACTGTTCTTTAAAAACAAAACAAAAATTGAATTGGAAACAGACCAAGAACCCATTTCAAGAACTCATGCCCTATCAGAGGGGAGACCTCACATTCCAGAGATTAAATTATGTAGGTTATAGCCATTTGCTATAGGCTTTTGGGGTCATCTACATGTTTTGGTTAAATTGAAATACTACTTTTAAGAGTTGGAAATCATTTCAATTTAACAGTCATATAAAGTATTCTGCCTTATGAAAAGAATGGTAAAAATATTAAATATGTTCATCAAGTCATTATAAAGTCTAGCTATTTATCACATACCAGTTGCAATTTGACCAAATCAGTTGAAAAAAGGAAGCTTCTTCAAATTTCTTTCTCTAGGTCCTATGTGTTTAGGTCCAAATAGGTACAGTGAAGGCTTGGGACATAAGCTTTTTCACAATCCAAATGCATGTTTTATCTTTACTATTTTAGAGTCAGTAAACCAGATGCAAGCTGTGCCAGACTATGCCTGGGCATCTCAGACTTACACCTTTGTCACCATTTACAGTTTAGGGGGAAGAATGCATCCAGGCTTCCCATTGCTACATTTCAGGATTTCATTAGTGTGTGAGGCTTCCCAAATGAGTATTTCAAGTGACAGATGATTTTGTTGTGTCCCTTCTCCACAGCATCAATATCCACTATTCTATGGAGGATTAACTAGAGTAAGCACCCTGCAGTCACTGCTTATGAATTGTAAATGTGTGACAATTATGGCTCTTGAGGTACAAAACACATTTTTTATAGTGATTTGTGGGGCCCATTTTTATTGGGAATGAGTTTAAAACTGCCAGATTCATTAGCTACTTGAGCTACACTGGTCATATCCTTTGTGTGTTTGTGCATTAGGCTTTCTTAATCAGAGAAATAAGCTTACATAATTTCTTTTAAATTACACATAGTGGGGAAGGAGGTATTCAACACGGGAAGGATTGTGAGGAAAACTATAAAATAGAAATGCCAAGAGTGGATTCACATTAAAAAATATTTAATGAGCAATAAAGTGCTTCTGTAGCGATTCCAAGGGATGCACAGCATGGTCTGGGGAAGAAACAGTGTGCTCCAGTAATTCCTCTTGAGAATGGTACAATTTAGAGAGTCCAATTATTTTCTGCTGCTCAGGTCCCCTTGTCTGGTTGTCTATCTTATTTTTTTTTCCTATTTGGAGTTATTAACAGTAAACTGATGTTGAGATATTTACAGCAAAGATGATTTCAAAGGTTGAATGTTACCTCATCTTTCACAAAAAGGCCACAAGGAGGATCTCATTGTGTGACAAACTGAGAGATAGTTTCCCTGTGAAAGGAATATCATATACATAAAAACAGAAAAAGCGTAAAGTTTGAGTACATTTTTTCAGGACATCCACTAACTAATGAAGTATATAAGGCAGTGTGTGTATACACGTGCACGCATTTGCATGTATAAACATATATTTATGTATAACTTGTATTTATATAATTATTATATATAATTAATATGTTACATATGTAAATGGTATCAATAAGGTACCATTTGCACTAATAATGCCATTGACAGGTATTCAGTAAACATCCATTGTACCAGGTACTCCACTAGGTTTGGGAATGCAATAATACAATAGAAGCAGCTTTCCCTTCATGAAACTTACATTCTAATGGGTTATAAGAAAGCTGTTAATCAAATAATTACACAAAGTAATGTATAATTAATAATTGTGCTCCCAAGGAGAGGTGCGTGTTATTGTGGAAGTGTGTAACAAGGGGATGTGAATTGGCTTATTCTCTGGCTCCCCTAATAAACCTCATTATTTGGACCTTTCAACTTCTGTCTGGACTTCTGAATCTATTTGTGTGCCAGCCTAGTATCTCAGAAGTGTTGAGGCACAAGTACAATACTGCTGTTAACTTCATCTATGTTCAGGTACTCTTTTTTTTTTTAAAGATTTTATTTATTTATTTGACAGAGAGAACACAAGTAGGCAGAGTGGCAGGCAGAGAGAGGGGGACAGGCTCTTGGCTGAGGAGGGAGCCCAATGTGGGGCTCGATCCCAGGACCCTGGGATCATGACCTGAGCTGCAGGCAGCCGCTTGACTGACTAAGCCACCCAGGCACCCTGTTCAGGTACTCTTAAGACCATCCTACATAAGAAAGAAAACTCTAGGCTTACAGAAGGAAAATCTGGGTTGTTCTGGAGTTCTAGGGAATGATCTCTTCCAGCTTAGGGCAGGACTAGTTGACCATTCTCAAATCCTCTCTGATGCTTAATTCACGCGTCAACTTTGCTAGGCTATTATGCCCAATTGTTTGGTCAAACAGTAGTTTAGATGTTGCTGCGATGTTAACTTCTAGATGTGATTGAACATTTGCCACCATTGAACGTTAAGCACAGCAGATTATACTCCATAATGTGGCTAGGCCTCGTCAATTAGTTGAAGGTCTTAAGAACTCAAACTTGGGTTTCACGGGAAGAAGGAATTTTCCCTCAAGACTGTAACATAGAAATCCTACCCGTGTTTCCTGCCTACTGTCCTGTCCTGTGGATTTCAGACTCAGGGCTGCAAAATGAACTCTTACTTGAATTTCCAGCCTATGAGGCTGCCATTTAGATTTTGGACTTTCCAGGCCCTACAGTCATGTGACCCAATTCCTTAAATTAAATTCTACTCTTTCTGTAAGTATCTCTTTGGTTTTACATTTCTGGAGAGCCCTGTCTGACATGCTACTAAACTGCTAAAAAATAGATTGAATAAACTACCTGTGGTTGATTTTCTTAGAAGCAAACACTGAACTGAATCTTCATGTGTAAATGATTTAGCAGAGTTCCTTCCAGTAGGAAACCAGTAAAGCTGTGGAGGGAAAAGGATAGTGAAAGGATGTGTTCCATTAAGAATGGAAGTTCAGGCAAAGTTCTAGCCTTATCCTGGTTTTATAGGGAGTAAATTACACCTGAAAGTTGGTCCTACCTTGAGGGAAGGAGCTGAACTTTCATATTTAGCAGTTAGTCATTGGGTAGGGATTAGTAGGGCCCTCTAACTCCTAGAAACTGCTGGCTCTCTGTCCTGCTGATACAATTTGTTGGAAGCAGAGCACACAGACAATATGAAATAGTAAACTGGATCTACAGTAATGTTAGTGAAGCATGGGTAGTCAGGTTACATAGTTAGTTAACAAATTTGGTTGATTTGGCCTAAGCCATGCCATATGCCAACTACTTTAGTAATGTGCAGCGGCAAAGAAAACAATGATGGGTTAACCATAGAATTTAATATGGTCGTATCTCTCTTACACAGGAAAGAAATATTTTTCCTTTTCCTGCTGCCCAAGAATAGGAAAGAAATTGTAGGTCAAATCTCATCCCCGTAAATCAATTGATAGCTGACACCCTACTGTGTTCCCAGCCCTGTACTAGATGCTAAGGAAGAAACAGAGGAGTACATGATCTCTTTCCTCCTCTCCAGAACTTGACAAATACAGATTAGGAAATCATATATGTGAACTTTCATTATCTAAGCAAACTTTGGGCCTCTTCTTCATTTTGATGTGGGGATGGTAGTGATAATTCTTTTCATTTGACTGATATGAACATTAGATAAATGCATGGAAAATGGTTGGCACAGAGAAAACCTTTAGTGGAAGCTATTTCTAATTTTTATTCTTTTACTGGACTATGACTTCTTGAAGTCAGGAGTCTTGTTTTTCTCACCATTTTTTGCCCAGATCCTAGCATAGTTCCTGACTCATAATAGGCATTTTATGTTTTAATGTAGGAACAGGAGATGTTAACTAGGATAACGATTTATTTTTCCTCTTGCTTTTTTGCCTAACATTGTAACTTAAAAAAAAAAAAAAACAAAACATGGGATTCTCAAGGGCAAAGAGTTAATGCTAGTTGTAAGTTACATACAGTTGGCAGTTAATGTTAAGTAATAATATTTGAGTCAATTTTATATATATATATTGTTCTTCAGGGATGCATCCATTGTTTATTAGCCTTTAGGGAAATGTCTTAAATGTGAAGGAAAATAGAAGACATATGGGGCACAGATATTTGCTGAGCTGTTCAGTGAACTACATTGTTGAAATGTTGCTAAGCTCTAAAGTTCTAGTCAGAATTCTTAATCAGTCTTCATATACTCTTCTTATCTGCAAACTTATTAGCTACATACCATCATCTATATCTTCTGATTGTTCTAATTATAGCCAATTAAATAGCCATCATCTACCTGAAATGTGTTCCTTTCTTGACAAGCTAAGGCTGCACCCAGGAAAGGAGGCTGCATATTTCTTCCATCATTTACTCCTTCATCCCCATGCATATTTCCCATGGGGAATGCATCTCCCCAGTGTGATGGCATCACTATGTACTTTGGAAATAAAAAGATGAATAAAATTTCTCCTCTCTGGTGATTAAAAAACTAGTAGGACAACACATATTTTTAAAAGTTTCCTCTTGTGGCATGCAATAAATAATAATTGATCTGCTGGGCTGCCTGAGTGGTTTAGTGGGTTAAAGCCTCTGCCTTTGGCTCAGGTCATGATCTCAGGGTCCTGGGATTGAGCCTGCTTCATCCTCTCTCTCTGCCTGCCTCTCTGCTTATTTGTGATTTCCCTCTCTGTCAAATAAATAAATAAAATCTTTAAAATAATAATAATAATAATTGACCAGCTGAACAAATCTTAAATTTACAACATGAATTTTTGCTTATGCATACATCCATATAATCACTATCTATAAAAGAAAAAAATAAAGTATTCTGTAAGACTCCTTTATGTCCCTTCTCAGTCAGTAAGTCCCCATCTAGAGAGAACAATTACTCTGACTTCTAGTGTCTTGGATTAGATTTACTTGTAAAAATACATTTAAGGAGATAATCTTGATACTCTTTAAAATTATTAGACACAAATGGGTCCAAGAAGATGTTACATGATAATGAAGCAAGAGAGGACCTAACACGCATAAGAAAATGAATCTTTATAGAGGTGGTAACATTTTAGTTATATCTAGAAGAATGATAAAAGTTGATAAAAAAACAGAGAAAGAGGGACTTCCATGCAGAAAAAAATGGCATGCACAGTAAACATTCTCTGTTTAGCAGGTGGCAAGTAGATCATTTTGTTAGACATTAAATTCTCTGATAAGAGAGACATGAGGAATCAGCTAGAAAGGTAAATCTACATCAGACATAAGACTTTTCATAATATGTTAGGAGTTTAAATATTATGCTGTGAGCAGCAGGAGGCTAGAAATGCTCCAATTTTTAGATGGGGAAGAAATTTGGAAAGGGGTATGTGAGGATAAGTTACACAGCACTGAGGTAACATTTCCCACTGAATAAGAAAATATTACCAGAATCATAATGCCCAAATAGTAACTCTACTGTCTCTTTCTGATGAGTATTTTCCCAGGTCTTCCTTCAAACTCAGATTGCACAGTGTGTTATGGGCGATATTAGAGACTTTATAAAAGTTTCACATGTTTAAATGTTTTAGACAGTACAGGGTTAAACATAGTAGATTTCTTTCATAAATTACTTCATACTACCTTTCATATGTGCATTAAGAACATTGGGACGAGGGAATATATTTCTCTTACCCTTATATTTGGCTGAAAAGCATAAAAAATTTTTAGAGTATATCATCATATGGATAGTGTTCTATAGTACACAGTTTGGGAAATGTTGTTATGTGATAGAAACATGAAAAGTGGACTATCAGAAACTTTACCTCTATCATGCAGATTCCTAAACTGAGAAGGTCAACCTATGTCTACATCATTCTAAAATGTGTGATCATTGTCATACTTTTAATCAAATCATCTATTAACTCAGAAATTTTCATCCAGGAACCTAAATTCCCAGAAATCTTCTAAGGTAGTAACAGAGGGACCTTAGTGATGGAAGATAGGGAACCCCTCCCCCAGTGAAAATATTTGAGAGTGCGTGAATAACATTTGTCTTCAAAATTGAAATCCTGCTCTCCAAAATAAGATGTTAAAGAAAGAGAGAGCTCTGTGAAGGAGAACCCATGTTAAATAACAAGAAAGGCTCCAGTTACTAACTCAGGAGTGAGCTAAGAAATAGCTCAGTGGCATGGAGATAGAAAGCTATGCTGTGAGGAGGAACTTGTAGAAAGTTTGTTCTGACTGGAGGAGTTTAAAAACAGCCACAGTTCTGGGTTTGAATCAGTGTGTCAGTGTGGCTGGATACATTGACTAAAACAAATGATGAACTCTCCACCTGAAAAACGATGAAGTAAATACCTGTAATGGCCCTTCATTTTGCAGGTCATTAAAATAGTTATAAAGTAAGACTTTAAGACAGAGTATCCCTACTATGCCTGGTTCAGTTTCATTTTGCTACTCTCAGTTGAGCATTTCCATTCTGATGTTCAGAGCCTGCAGATACTCAGTAGAAGGGAAGAATATACATACAGTGCATACCTAAAATGTTGAGATATAAAAATGTCTGATTTTTTATATCTTGGTCATTGCACTAATCCAGGATAAATGTGTATCCCATTGTTACTTGCCTATAATTCTTTTTATCAGTATTTTTAGATTTTATTTATATTCAGGTTAGTTAACATATAGTCTACTATTAGTTTCAGGGGTAGAATTTAGTGATTCGTCAGTTGCATCTAACAGCCGGTGCTCATTACAACACATGCCCTCCTTAATGCCCATAGCCCAGTTACCCCATCTTCCCCAACCCCCTCCAACAACCCTCATTTGTTCCCTATTGTTGAGTCTCTTATGGTTTGCCTCCCATTCTGTTTTTATCTTATTTTATTTTTTCCTTCCCTTCCCCTATATTCATCTGTTGTGTTATTATATGACTGTTAAAAATGCAGGGAAAAAATAAAATATTCTCAACAGCAGTACACAAAGCATCACTTCTATTTTTCATTTAAGATAACAATAACAACCCAGAATAAATTTTCATGTTTCTACATATCACAATAGCTGTAGTTTAAAAATAAAATTTAGAAAACTTCTGCTACTCCTTTTTTGGTCTACTTTATATTATTATTAGTATTATCTTGCCTACAAAATTTATAGAATTGGCTTGCTTCCAATCATGTAACTCCAAAAGCATACTGTTTCTAACAATATTACTTTATGGCAAAAGAAAAATCTTCCTGCCACAAATTTTTAACTAATATCATAATGAACATAAAATTACCTCCAGGTTAGGAGAACTCAGTGCACTTATCCTAAATAGTTACCTTTTAAATTAGATAAAGTTTTAAAAATCTACTATCAACTTACTATTTCTATGTCCATTTGCTAATAATCACTGTAATTGTAATAATTGTCTACCTTCATTTATCATTTATAGTGCCTTATAGAAGAAAAAGCACATTCACACCCTTTAATTCACAGGCTTTTACAACCTACCCATGTGAATAGTAGGCACTAGTATACTCCTCTTACAGAAAAAGAAATCAAAGTTCAGAAAAGATGTCCTGTGTGATCTAGTAATCAGAATTCCAATCTGATTTCATGAAGAAACTGTAAACTGTATGTAAAACCCAATAATTTAGAGAAATAATTAAATCAGTATGTTTTAATGCTAGAAGGAGGTCCTAATACCATCTAATCTAATCAGATGTAAAGTGATGATAAAAGCTGAGACATGTCCACTCATTACCCCCATCCCCTTCTTCTTAACTCCTTGGGGGCAGCATTAACATTCTAGTTCCAGACCTGTGACTCCTGGTTAATGAGCTCTTTCTGTTCTCTTGGGAGGATTTACTTCCTTGATTTTTGCAGTTTTATTTCTTTTTTTTTTTTCCACATTGACCAACAATTTTAATATCATAGAATCTTAAATTATTTAGAACAGTAACGAATGATGCTAACCACCAAATCCAATATAATCTCTTCAGTTTCTGGATAAGAGAGCAAAACCCACTATGGTTATATAATTTTCCCAGTATAGCCCAGCCATGGCAATATGGCAAAATCTCTTTGTGATCGTCTTAGTTGCCTAACTTATTTGCAAACCTAAACTCTATTTTATAATGGTCCGTTAAAGCACCTCTCTGCTACTTTTAATTTATACTGGAATGATGACCAGCAAATACTTTTTGTATAGATATTCTCAGAATCAGAAGAGAAATAAATGTTGAGTGATATAAATATTGAGTGATAGATAAAATTCACTATTTTAATAGATCCTGAAACTGTTATTATGATTAAGTAGCACAAGGCAGAAGAGCAGTTTGGTGATACTCACCATTGTTTTCTTGGAAGAGGTAGAATAAGAAGATGGATTTCAGCATGAACACCAGTCTTAAAATAAATATTTCCACGTTAAATATATGAACATTTTTTATGGACCATGTAATACATGAAAAGTAGAATCTTGCAAATGTACAATTTCTTGTATACGGTTACACACATGCACACATACATCGTGTGTGTGTGTGTGTGTGTGTGTGTCTTGTTCAGTTCCTATCTGTATACTATAGTATGGTTCAAAAGTACCTTTTCTGTTAAAACTACTGAAGCTTGATTCCCAACACCTTGCTATCTTATCTTCCTTCCCTTCCATCTCTCAGTTAATAGGATTTCTATAAACCCGCAGGACAGTGGGCTTGGTAACTCAGCAGATTAGTCTGTGGGCTTTCATCCTTGGAACCTGGTTCAAATTCAGACCCCACCAAACATCCAATAATCCTCCATGGACAGATTACTCTCAAAAGGGCATGAAGTTTCATTTCTCTTTGAACCTGATTTGGAGTTGCTTTTACTTCTGTCCTAGACTTGAGGCTTCATTCATGCTACCGAGAAAAAGGTATGAAATGTGGGCATTTGCCTTTAGGTTGTGACAAATTTCTCTTCTAGAAACAACAACAACAACAGTACAAATATCCAAAAGTAAGACAATATTGTTTTTGCACGTCTTTACAACCCCTTTATTACAAGGGTCTAGTTTTAGTAGTTTCCTCATGCCATGTTCTAACTATATTATTGCTCACAGACAGACAAATTTATAGAGCGATTTCATCATATTACTCCTTTAATTAAAAGGCTGTAATGTTTCTTTGTTGTCTGTTCTGCATTAGATCCAAATATTCCTGCATTGCAAGTTCCAACCTACAAACTTTTTTTTTTTTCTCGTCTGCAGTTAACAACATTCTAATCAGGCGGGGAAACTTACCATCTATACCCAGCATACTTCCTTCTTTTCTGAGTATTGAATACTGTTACCTCTGCCCAGCCTGTCCATTTTCACCTGCTGGAATGCCTTCAATCTTCTTTTTCAGGCCCACCTATCCTTTATGGGCTGACTGACTTCATCTCCTCCCATAAACTGTGCTTCTGCCATATCATTCAACAAAAACTCCTTCTATAAAGTACATTAGAAAGAGCACTAAATTACAAGTCAGGAAACATCTTTCCATTTGTCTCTATTTCAATAATTAGCTGTGTATCTGCAGCATGATATTGATGAGGATGAGGAGGATGATGGTGATAGTATAATAAAAACAATTACAGTTATTTCCTGAGGACTTGCTAGAATCTAGGCACAATGCTGGGTGTTCCTTCCAAACCTTATTTCAACATGATACCATGAATATATAACCCTAAAATTCAATCCTAAAAATAGCTTGTATGTAAGACTCACTAGGCATTTCAATAGAGAAAAACGCAGAGAATTTTAAACAATTTGCCAGGTAGCAATAGAGCCCAGACTACAACCCAGTTCAGTTTGATTGCTTTGTCCCAATTCTAGTTATGATGCTGCTAATTCTCTCCTCTTAATCTGAGTTTCATCTCTTAAATAAGGGATTTAAACAGATGATCGTGAGCTCCTGAAAGCTCAAGAATTGCAATGGTTTTATGAATTCTTACTTATTTTCACTGTATGCAATATTTTTCTTTAAATATCTATGATAGATTAGAGTTCTCCTATTTGTGGCATACATATGTATAATACAAATAATACTGAGTATTCAGTTAAGAATTTTTGGTAGGCAAAATAAAAATTTTAAAAATACATAGCCCACCTTTATTTGCACTAAAACCAGATATAAAACACTGCAGAACCACTTCATTGAAAGATTTAGTTAGCAAGGGTTTGAATCTTTCCTACTTTGAAGAAAGTTTTATTTTGAGCAAGTGGGACACTGTGTTAAGCACAGTGTCTATAAACTAACACTTAAGAGATTTGAATATTCTTAATGTCTTTGTTCTGCATGATTCCAATACTATGAACTTTCAAACCTTTTAAAATGGAAAAAGATTAAGAATGACATATAATTTTGAAAGAAACTATTGTCTATTATTACTAATTATAATAGATTTATTCAGAATGAATAATATCTAGAAAATGTTCATGACCTTTTATTCCCCAAAATAGTGGAGAAGCTAGATGGCTAGCCAATTTTTCATTAAGAATCAACTCAGTCTACAAACCTATTCTCACAAATATTAGTTAGAATAAAAACTGCTAAGAAAAATGTTAATCTTCAAATAATTTTTTTTCCTTTTTTTAATGCAGGCACCCTAAATTTATTGATATCAAGTGAGAATGATTATAATACCCATTTCCATTTAAAAATTCTAATAATGAAATTTGTCCTTCTATATCTCTGTTTATTTTATTTACTCATTACTTATATAATAGAGAACAGTAGTTAAATATTTAGAAATTTTCCAGTTACTTATATTTACATTTTTTTGGTACCAAGTCAGATGGGGACAGCCAATTTGATCTGTTGGAGTTGACATTAGTGTATGAAACAAGAGATCATTTAGCAGTTGGTCAGTCTACCTAGAAAGAATCTTTGAAGTCTCCAGCTTAGCCTCAAGAAAATAAGGACATTTTCTTGCTTTAAAAAAAAAAAAACATTTCTCAGTTTACCAACATAATCACTACCATTATTTATTTAACCAACAATTTAAGGGAAACACTGGGGCACAAAATTATTTCGGAGTCACTCAGAATTTGATTTCAAATCATGGTGTTACTCTTCATTGGACATTATGGTAATCCCTTCAGAAGTCTCTATTTCCTTATTCTAGAATATAACCAGTAAAAGTGTTATTCTTTTGGTGTTTCCATAAGGATTAAATGAAATCCTACACATGAGTTCATCAGAGTGCCTTGTACATAATACATATTTAACAAATGTATATGTTTAATTAATGTATGTCAAATTAGGCATAGTTAATGGCATGGTTGAGGAAAATGCCAATACTTTCAAGAAGAAAGAAATAGTTGGGGGGTAATAAACTATTTAGGAAATACTAGTCTTACACTTCATTGCATGTACTTCAAACTATATTTTTAAAAAATTAGTCTGGAACTGAATGTATTCTAGGATTCAGGGTATTGTATCCTATTCTTTTTTATCCTATATAGTTCATGTATTTATTCCTCTCCCTTTTATGCTTAAAGGATTTTAGTGTTATTTAAGGATGCATCTAGACAGAGTAGGTATGACCCATCCATAGTCTGAGGGCCTCTAATCTGGGATTAGGATATATTTTAAATAGTTTACATTCAATAAATTTATCAGCTATACTAGATAAACTTGTCAAACATCCAATTTAATACTGTCTGCCCTCAGCATACCATATTCATTTTTTTAAAGAAAAAGTTCATTGCCATGTACCCAGAACTCTGTTAGTGAAAGGTATATCATCATAAATGAAAAATGCTCCTTACCTCTGTGGATTTGATAGTCTAGAGCAGTGTTGGGAAAACTGCAGCCCACAGGCCAAATCTGTATAGGCCATTATCTACTTTTGGGCCACAGACAGCAATAATTTAAAATATTGCCTGCAACAGCTTTTGCAATGGAAAGGGAAAGTTCAGTAGTTGCCACAGAGACCTGCGCAAAAGCGTTACAAAACCTAAAATATTTTCTACCTGTCCCTTTGCCAAAAGTATTTGCCAACTCATGGTCTACAGGAGAAAGTAGACATTGAATAAAGAAATGGATACATATTTGATTTTAACAAAATTGTGGTAGGAGCTATTAAAATAATATGTCAAACTTAATTTGAATAGTGTAGTCAGGGTTCCATTACAATAACATAGCTAATAGTCCCAAATCTCAGTGACCTGATACAATAAAAGTTTGGTTTTTGTTTATATATAACCAGCTGCTGTCCAGACATCCCCCTAGGACATCTGCTTTCCTTGAGATGCCTCAGGGATCCATCAGATTCTTTGGCTCCACCAGCTCAACAAGTTCACTGTTAAAAAGAAGGAGTCTAAAAGAATCATGTAGGAGGTTTTCACTGACCCAGCATAGAAGTGACATTTGTCATTTCTGTTCGTATGTCATTGGCTAGAACTAGTCATATGGCTGTGTCTAACTTCAGAGAAATGGGAAGTATCTCCCAGATGTGTAAGAAGGAACAGAAGTCCAGAAATTATTGAACACAAATAATATTTGCCCCATCAGAGAAATCTTTCTGAGAAAGTTATATTTAATCTGAAATCTGAAGATAGGGAATAAGGCAGGAAGATAATGAGGAAACATAATCTGACAGAGGAGACAGGCTTTGAAAAGATTAAAAAAAAAAAAAAAAAGTAAATCCTCAATGTGTTCCTAGAATCAAAGAAGACCAATGAGTTGTAGGGAAAGTGGAGGAAGATGTGATTAGGGCAGAATTCAGGACAAAGATCAGGCAGAACCTTATAAGACCAGTGTATGTTTGAGTATTATTCACTTGGCAGTCAGTAAAATGTTGAAAACACAGGACATCATCTCATTTACGTTATAAAAAAACCACATAACCTTCTGAGCAGAGAATGGTTTGGAGAATTTGTCTATGTCAGGTAAACCTAGATGAAATTCCTTCTCTTTTATTATGAATTTCCTTGCCATCTCATTTATAGATATGGAAAAAAAATTTTAAGTAATTATTTTGCCACTTAAGGTCATAAAACAGCTATAAGAATTAATAAAAAGAATTATTCTATTACAGAGATTAAGACATACACATAAACCGAAAAGTTATTTCCTTGAGAAATTCAACCTAATACTTGCCACAAATCCCCCAGACCCATCCCTGTTCACATAGATTTATGCACCAGCAAGGAGACAGAGATTAATGATGAAGAACCTTATCAGGAGCCTTTTTTGTTTTTCTTGCTATAAAATGTAGCTTATGGAACTACTCCAGCCTCAAAGAAAGGCCATGTTTGTTCTCTTGTTTTCTTTCCCTTTCTCTCTTCAGATGCCAAAGAGTTTTTATATATTAAAGAGATGGATTTTTATGAAACAGGAAAATATCATTTTTTGGTTGACTCTTAGGCATAAATTTTATAAATACTAGGTAAAAATCATGGAGCTCCAAATAATATATGTGATATTATAAATATAATTTTGATGTTTTCATGACTAGCTAAACAACATAACTTTTCCACAGTGCAATCACACCTTTTATAACAATTCTTATATACACATATCAGGTTAATTATAGCCTGCATATCTCACGTGGATTTTATGACAGCTGAAAACGGTTTTCATTTCTCTTTATAAGTACGTGATATCTTTTCTTATTTGGGGATCATTTTATTAGTTGTATTCAGTATGAGTTATTTTTTTTTAAAGATGTTATTTATTTATTTTACAGAGGGAGAGAGAGATCACAAATAGGCAGGAAGGCAGACAGAGAGAGAGATGGGGAAGCAGGCTCCCTGCTGAGCAGAGAGCCTGATGTGGGGCTCCATCCCAGGACCCTGAGATCATGACCTGAGCTGAAGGCAGAGGCTTTAACCCACTGAGCCACCCAGGCACCCTTTAGTATGAGTTATAAAGAACCCTCTAAAATCCACAGTTCACATTTATGAGATTGCTAAGATTCTAAATACAGTTCTTTGGGTTCTTTTCCCTATTAAAGTTAACCCTGAGTTTTGTGCCACACATCACCTTTATACAAACATTTTCTCTAAGGAGCCAAGTGAAGAACCAGCTCCTTTTGTGACTCTTGACTCTAAAACAAGTCGCTGGGTATGAGAAACAGTTTGCATCTTCTCTCTTCAACATGAAATGTGTTGTAGAGCCCTCGTGACTCTGATACACACTAAAATTGAAGGAGAAAAACCTCCTTTGGAGGCACCATGGTTTTCAAAAAAATAAAGTGCTCTGATTTTATAAATATTTTTGTGTATTAGCAGAGGAATGTTGGATAAATTCATAAGAAATGGCTCTTCCCTTCTAAATATGATTCGAGTTGGGAAATGGGGTGAACACAAATCTGTATTTTAAAAATACAAACTGTGGTTCTACTTGTTCTGTGACAGTATGAAAATCACAGATTTAATCAGGAAAAAAGTGAAGCATAAACTATGAGTGTCTTTTCCATGTAGAACATTGCCATATTAAGGTTACTTATTTGCCAAGGGCTCCTCATTTATAGTTTTTCATGTTCTATCTATGAGAACCAGAACATTTTTGTTTTGATAATTTCAAAAGTTATACGATGAATTAAAGCAAATGATACTGGAGAAATTGGTGGAATTAAAAAAAACTATTAGAGCCACACCTGGGTAGTTTAGTTGGTTGAGCGTTTGACACTTGATTTTGGCTTAGGTCATGATCTTCGAGTCCTGAGATCAAGCCCCTCATCAGGGTCCGTGCTCCTCATGGAGTCTGCTTATACATCTCCCTCTTCCCTTTCCCTTTCTCTCCCCTTGCTCCCTCTCTCTTTCTCTCTCTCTCTCTCTCTAATAAATAAATAAATAAATAAACAAACAAACAAATAAAATCCTTTTTAAAAAGTGAATAGAATTATAATAGTTAATTATGGGTGTTTAATATGTATGCGCCAGATACTGTGTTAAGCACTTTTCATGTATTCTCTCTTTTAATCCTTACCAGACCATGAGGTAGAGATACTATAATTCCCATTTCACAGGATAGGAAATTAAATCTTGAGCATTTCCTTGATGTTATAGGGGCAAAAATACATAGATCAGAAATAAGAAATCTAGTTATTTTCTTCAGACCCAATTTTGAAATTTAATTTTCCCTAACTTGCAACCTCTCGTCAATAAACAAGAAGGAAAAAAAAAAAAAAAAGAGGGAGAGAGAGACTTTTGCATATTCCCAAAAGGCACCAAGTCTGGGTAATAGTTTGTCACAGGGATTAAATGGATTACTAATAATTCAGTGATCATAAGCGTAAAACAGATTTATCAAGTCTCTGAGCCACTTGACAATTTTTAATGCTAAGGTAAGTGTTTATATGGTTGTTTACAATAAAACGAAACAAAACAGTGTATGTCTGTGTATAGATGATTATGAGGAGATAACAAACACCAGGATGGCTGTCCCACAATTTAAAACAGTAAATACTTTTGAACAGAATGTATTTTAATTAAAATAACTGTTTAATTTGGATCAAGAAAAAAATAATAGTAATTATCTGTTCAAAAGAAAACTATTTGAGTGTGCTCACATTTCAGTAGGTACTTTGCCTAAAGTATTTTAATTTTTGCAACCAATCATCTTTTTTTTCAAACAGATAAGGCTTTTAAACAGTTGAATAACTTATCAGGGGCACAGAGTAGAGAAGGAATTCAAGAAGAGATCTTTCTGTCACCAGTTATTATATGTATGTGTGGGTGTGGGTGTGTTTTCTTTTTTTTAACCTTTGAAATATTGCTTTCTACAAGTACATTATAAATAATATGTGAAAAAACAAGTTTAATTAAAAACTCAATTAGCAAGAGTTAACAAATCAGCATAGCTAAAGCCCAAATATAGTTTTTCCTTATATTAATTAAGATATGGGTTCTGGAATAAGAGTTGGTCTGTCTCTCCCCTCGCTCTGAAGTATTCATGCCCCACATGAAAACCAGGCTTGTAGCCAGGGCCACAGACTTGAAAAACATTGACAAATAG
Source organism: Nasua narica (assembly GCA_028533885.1). Lineage (NCBI taxonomy): Eukaryota > Metazoa > Chordata > Mammalia > Carnivora > Procyonidae > Nasua > Nasua narica. The sequence goes on along the minus strand of CM052809.1, from coordinate 88,763,886 downwards.
CATAAAACAAAGACAGACACCAAGCTGAGAGACCATCTCTCAGGAGGATCAATGAAAAGAATGGGACATGTTTGTTAGAGAATTAAAAAAAAAAAAAAGTATAGAAATTTGTTGTACAAAACTACCATTTTTTTTTTGTAGGATTTCTTTGTATAAACAAAAATTTTTTTCAAAAAAAAAAAATACTGGTCCCAAATACTTAAAATGAATATGTTTGTCTATTTGTGTATCTGCATGAACCTAAACTAATAAAGGCATATTGTTATTGTTAAAAAAAAAAAGGAATGCAAATTACCAATGTAGTAAGTTATGTTGAACAAAGAGGAAATGGTTACTACAACTCTTCAAGAAGAAATTCTGGTAGTATGTGAAGTTCTATGCTATTAGGCCTGTCTCCCTGCTTAAAACAAATGAGAGGAAGTGACTTGTGAAAGCAGGTTAGATGTACCTAAAATTTTATCAAGACTTAAGAATACACTTTCTGAATTTGAAAAAAAAAAAAATAAGATACAGAAATACTTCTGTTTTGGATACAAAAAAAATTTTGGAATTCAAAAAAAATGTTTCAGTATGACTTTAAAAAGCAGTATTCAAGAGATAGATACTAGTAGTTTTAATCTCACTATAAATATAATTAATATATAATTCTTAAGTCCAATATGAGTAACCTTAGTAGGAGTTTTTCTTTGGGACTAGAGCTGCAGAGCCTCGAATAGTTATAATGGCTATAATTTGTGACTTCCTAGTTTGTTCTTAGAATTTGGATAATTCCAATTATTGTATTCAAGCAATATATTTTCATGCAATTTATTTCAAGAAATTATAAATATCATTGCAATTTCATGCAATATATTTTACTTTTAAAAATATTTTGTCTCATGTGTTATATGCTTAGAGAAGTTGGAAGGGTTAGGAATGATTTCACATTAGTCTGCCATTTTGAAGGAAAGTTTCAAAACTTCATTGTGATTGTCATTTTATGACTTTGAAAAGGTTGGGAAGCAACTTGGCAGGAGTACTATGACTAGAATTCTGGTCTTATGGATCTCCCATTATGCATAACCATTAGACCGCACTGTTTTGAGTTTATAAGTAATTGACATCATCTTCTCCATGATCTGGACTATTCTTAAATTGTCAAGAAAGATACCCACAGTAAAAACATAAAGCTTGAAAGATCTACCATTTCATTGCAGTCATCAAAAGAAAAGCTTCCGTAGTATCTCAGCACTCTCTTTCATGACCCATGACCTTTATTCAGCAAGTTATGTTTGGGGTCCAGCCTAAATCCCTTCTAGCTATAGTCTCATCCTACTGCTTCTATTCTTTTGCATTGCAGTTAAACAGAAATTTCTCTAAAATGTAATTCTTTTGGGTAGTTTGGTTCTTGTGTTCACCCATAAAACTGGGCCCTTGTTTCAGTGTAAACTACAAATTAAAAGGACTGTTTTGTTTATAGGTGTTTCATTTGCATTGGGTTTTTTTTTTAAATTTGCCATATGAAATTCTTATACATTAATCTATTTCATTTTTTATTTATGGTACGTAATTATATATATGCGTGTGTGTATATATATATATATGTAGCTGTACAATAGACATGCAAAAGAGAAATCTGTGACCATGTATATATGTGGGACACAATTGCTTACATGTATGTGAGAGGGCTTTTTTGTGTGTGCTTTGTTTTTTACAAATTAATTTCCACTAAGTCCTATTCAGTCTCTTCTAAGGGAGATTTAAACATTTTCTAGTTCAAAGTCCTGTCATTCCTATGCACTTTGTAGCTTGCAAATCCTGGCAGTTACTTCTAATAATTTATTACTCTAAATTAAAGCCATTCAATTAATGCCATACAGTTCAACTTTGTGAGGTTTATTAATATTTTCTCTTCTTCAGTTCTTTGGTACATGGGGGCATAGACTAAGAGCCATGGGGTTTGTAAGCTGCTGTATGATTAATAGTGTGGCACCTGGAATTTGGCATCTGGCAAGTATATAATAATCCCCTACCTGTATAAGATAAATGAAGCACTCCTAAGGCTGTATATTTTATTCACCTTTGAAAAAAGAAAAAAGAAGAATAAAATTTAGGTTCTGGATAAATTCTGATCTAAATAAGTTTAGTGACTGGTATTTTGTATCAGGTCGGTTTCTCCATTTCATTCAAGCAAATATTTACGAAGAAGCTTTACTATGTTTTAGCTCCCCTTCTAATTAATGTGAGTGTGGATACAGCAGTGAACAAAATGAACCAATATCCCTGCTTTCATAATGTTTACCTTCTAGTGGAGACAGCTAAAATGTGAAGAAAATAGAAAGAAGTGCAGTATATGGTGTGATAGACAGCAGTAAGTGCCATGGACAACAGGGAGAAAGGATGGCAGTTGCCTGAAGTGACAGAGGGAGGGGGTGATCGTATATAGTGTGGCCAGAGGCAACACTGAGTAAGGGACATTTCGGTAAATACCCAAGGAGCTTAGGGAGCAAGTCTTGCCCACTCAAAGGAAGAGTGTTCCAAGAGCAGGTGGCTGGCTGTGATGAGGCCTTGAAACTGGAGATTATGTGCTGTGTCCAAATACAGAAGAGAGGCTTCTTGATGGCCCATCTCCCTTCAAAGCTGTCCAAGGGTGTTCCGTCTCACATGGAACAAAAACTAAAGTGTTTACAATAGCTTATGAGACCCTATAATATTTAAGTTATACTCCAGCTGGTGTGTTGAGTGGATTCAAGTGGAAGCAGCATGGGGAAAAGGCGAGCATTTAGAGGGCTATTATAATAACCGGGAACTGGAAACAGTGGCATTTGCAGTAAAGTGTTCAAAATGTGTACACGTTCTGAAGGTAGCAGCAACAGAATTTGTTGATAAATCTCGTGATGACTGAAAGAAAGAGAGAAGCCACACGTGACTCGGGATTTTGACTTAAGTGAAAAAAACTAAAATGTTGTCTACAGTTGAAACCCAAAAGAAAACATAAGGAAAAGAAAAAAGAACCATTTGCTAATTGCTTTTCAGACACACAGAAAAACTACAAACTATGGCTTTCTATAAATCAGAAAACTAAAATGACCAATGAGTGGTAGAGATCTACTGCATATGCAGGTTTTTCTGACTTGAAAGTCTAGGTTCCCTTGTATGTCAAAATGGGAGGTTTTCAAGTAGATTGTTGAGAAAACTAGTGATAGCAGTTTGGCAGGTAAGGTGGTTTCAAGAAGAGTCATATTATAGGTTTTTAAGGGTCACATTCCGGTGCTCTCCTTACAAGGAGAAACAAACAAGTATTTATCTCCAAACAAAACAAGTATTTTGTTTCTACAAAGATACAACTTTTTTGTATTAAATTAAGTAATTAGTAACATATATAAATAAATTGGTTCCTAGCATATAGTAGGTGCTTTAAGTAGAAACTGCTTTCACTGGTCTTATTATAACTATTACAAACCATGTCACTTAGTTGAGGTTAAAGACTCTACCTATTGCTTATCTGTTAACCCTTTTAAAGCACATTAAAATAACACATTTAGAATAATGTTGAGTTTATATAATTAATATGAGACTGGTCATGAATTCATCAACTTACTTATTTTTTAAATGTGTAAAAAAACTGGAAGAAATAAGTAATCATGGTATAATTTTCCTGGCCTTATGGTTGAAATCTATCCCAGTTGGGAACAATTTTGTTTAACAGGGGGGCCTGAATATTATACATGAATCATAAACACTACATCCCTCTTTTAGCAGTAATTATATAAATCAGTAGACATTCTAGAGCATGCATCTTCTCAATCAAATTCAGACAAACTATGCTACCATTAAATAATTTTATGAAAGTGACTGTGTGTATTAAAAATTTATTTCCTTCTCCAATAGAAGATTTTGTCTCCTACTTGGGATGGAAATGTTTTCCTTTCAGCCCAGACAAGCTAGCCACAAGGATTAGAAAAATGGCCTGACAAAGTCTCCTGGTGCAAACCTACAGCTAAGAAATATTTATAATCATAAATGTGAACTAATAATATTGTGATTAATATTCATAGTATTCATATATATGTTTATTAATACTTTTCTTAGCCTCCAAAATGTTTTTTATGTGTCCTTGGTTCTAGGAAAAGAGAATGTAGTTTGTTAACTCTTTCAACATTTATCCATTCAACCTTTTTATATTAATCCCCTACACTGAGCTAGGTGTGAATTATAAAGCAATGCATAAGAAATAGTCTCTGGCCCTCAAGAAGAATACTCTAGAGCAGTCCTTTCTAAACTGAGGTCAAGAGTATACTGTTTGGGAAGTTAAAAGCAAGTGTGCTGAGGCTATAAACTGTATCACCAAAACATTAATTATATTTCCTTGCTGTAAGACATCTCAAAAGCTTTATAAGCTAACAAATATTTTCACTTTCTAAAGGAGTGGTAAATAGAAAAAAATATTATCTAAGCTTATTTCATCAAGAAACATTTATTCAAGTAAGAGGTTTAGAATATTACTCATCACTAAGAAGTGCTAGTCTGATGTTATACTACCATACCATATACCTACCGTATACCTAGTAAATTACAACTTCCGTATCATGCTGACAGCCATTTAGCCAATGAACAAGTTAATGTAATGAAATTTTTACAATTACAGTGTTGATTCTTGAGGGTCACTTAAAGATTATTTAATCACTATGTCCTTCTCCCAACCTTTGCCTCTACTTGATACATACTATTTATGAGCCAAGTCAGAACTGTCTTCACAATTGCCTCCAATCTGTGTTGGTCTAGTGGTCCCAGAGGTCCATTCAATCTAATGGGTATTATGGCATTCAACAGAGTCTTCTGAGATTGGAAATAAGTTTATGACTATAGCTTCTGTGTTCTGAACTCAAGGGCTATGCTTCTATTCTTTTTTCCTATGCAATACTCAATTACTTAAGAGACTCTAAGAATGGAACATAAAATTTCCATTCCCCATTTACATTCAAGTATACATTCACTATGCTCATCTTAAGAGCAAGGCTCTATTCTGGGCACTGGGGATTTAGCAAAAAACAAAACAAAACGAAACAAAACAAAAAAACAGACAATGTGTCTACTATCATGGAGCTCATATTATATAGGTGAATCAGACAATAAGCAGAATGGTAAACAAATATGCAATATAATGGCATGGAATAATAGCTTTATAAAGAAAAATAGGGAAACATAAGAAGATTAACAATGATTACAGTGATTTAACAAGGCCTCCCTGGGAGTAAGAATTTTCAATTTGAAGAAATAGTTAAGTACAGAGACCCTGAGATGAGAGAGAGGTCATATTGTGGTCATAGAATAGCAGTTAATTATTTAAAAAAAAAAAAGAAAGGAAAAAAGAGAAGCATGAATATAAATCAGAAAAAAATTAACTGGAGGCACTTGTTAATTCAAATTTGAAAACCGTAAAGAGTTACATGTAATTTAGATGTATGATAAATTATTATTGTCTAGATGTATGATAAATGTTCATCAGTGTAGCTGTATTTTTAATTTAATATCCTTGTCAACCAGTAGAGAAGTTAGTTGGACATACTCCCTGCTAACTCAATGTCAGTTGTAGAGACTAACAACCAACTGAAATAGAAGCAACCATTTTTTTTTTCTTTTTAAAAAAATTTTTGCCGAGGTGAAACTTACATAACAAAAATTAACAATTGCAAAGAAACATTGCAGTGCCATTTATTACATTTAGAGTGTTGTGCAACCACCACCTCTATCTAGTTCCAAAACATTTTCATCACCCAAAGGAAACCCTTTACCCATTAATCAGTTGCTCCCCTATCCCTCACCCTGGGACTTGGAAGTTACCAATCTGTTTTCTATCTCAACAAATACGAATTTTATTTGTTTGTTTCAGCTTTGCCTAAATTTTGTCTAATCTATTTATCCCCACCCCAAAACACAGTTAAATTTTACAAAGAAAGAATTTAGGTAATTAACAATTAAATAGTCTATTCAAGGTTACTTAGCTGTATGTTACAGATCTAGGGCCAATATTTAGGTCTCACAGTAAATCTCACTTTTTGTGGTTTATGTAAGAACACCAAGCAGTGAATTTGGAAGAGGTTTGTGCCTTCTTTATGTCACCCACCCAGGAATTTTTTGGCGAATATGATGAAAGAACATAAATCTTAACTGGAATACCACCTACATACACAGAACTATTCTAACAATCTGAACTAATCATGTCTCACTTACAATTAAGGGTCTAAGAAAGCACTGAAAAGGAGTAAGAGAAAAGGAAATGCTGGAGATGAATGCAAATGCATGTGTTGCTTTCCTCGAGGGATCTAAATCAAATCCTCATTGTATAATTTGATTTGGTTACTCATTGTTTCTAATTAGAAATAATCACATTTACATGATTTCCCCCTCCTTTTTAGTTTCTCACTAAAATTGCTTTGCTCAATTATGCCACTTTATGGTTTCATATAATTTGTATCTCTTGACTCAACAGTTCCCCACATCATTTGGAATGTGTTTTATTTTTTTTAAGAAGTGAAAGTTTAAGAGCTATTCTCAAACTGATCATGAGACTTAAGTAGCTCCAGTAAGCACAGAAGCATGCTAAAAGCAAACTGAGGAATACTTGAAAGTTCAAAACTAGAATGATGCTTATTACTAACTATATGTGAAATTAATTAAAGATTTAATTATTTGAGGAAAAATAAATTGGCAGTTTCTACTTTTTGAGTCATTAAAAACATGTCTTTTGCTCTAGGGGTTTTGAATGCATGTGCAAAAAATAGACTACACAAGCTTTGATGTTGCAAGATTTTTTTTAATAGGAATTCAACTTAAATATATGTTACAGTCTTAGCTTTTTATCCCAAATATGCCAACCTATTTGCACCTCTAAAACAGTATATATAAATGTATGTATTCACTCAGATATTTAAGTACTTTAGATAATTTTTCCTTCTTTATAAAACTCCATTTTTATAAAATGGCGTTTAGAGTTAAAGAGGAATTTCAGGCCCACGTATAAATAAGGAAGCTAGAACTGGTGAGTGTGTTGTGGCCCACAGTTACACAGCTAGCTAAACACAGAACTAATAGGGACATGGAAGTTCTGTAGGACAGTGCCTCATTCTGCTACATGATTTAGTAGGCACCAATCATAGAGGGAGAGGAAGGTAATGCTGGGAATAGACATATTAAAAATATTTCTTTTCTTTCATCTTATATATTTATGTATTTAATAATTTCCATGTAATATATCAGAATGCTTGTAGTTTTCTTTTGTCTCAGTTTGTTTTTCAGTAGTCCATACTTTCACTAGCAAAACTTAAACAATTATTGATGCAACATATATCTATTTACATCTATCAATGTGTCACCACCTATTTGAATGCTGAGGCTATAGTGAAGTGCAGGATGAAAAGTTTACATTTTTAGTGAAAATAATATCTTTTTTTTGGTCAAAATAATATTAAACAAGTATATAAACAGTGTAACTTCATGGATATGTGATAAAAAAGAAAGTAAAATGAAGTGATATGATAGAGAATGAATAGAGTTGATTGTTGCTGGTTTTTAAGTTGATTGGGTGGTCAGGATGGTACCTCTGAAGAACTGGAGATCTGATTAAAGAGAACAGGAATGAACCATAGGGGTGTTTGGGAGCTTAGTGTTCTAGGATGCACATGTAGCAAATATATGCTCAGGCCTTTAATGAGATTGAATTGATCATATAGAGGTCCATATGGCTCCATATGGCCAGTCCCGTATAGCTGGGATGAAAATGTAAAGGTTTCAAGATGAAAGTAAAGCAGAAGGGAGTGAGATAATGTAGGGCCCTGAAGGCCATGAAAATATGTCTGGACTTCATGCATGATTTTAAAAGCTATTTACCTTCACTGTCTTTATTTATATAGACCATAAAATAAAGAGTTAATTGCCCACAGTTCAGGGTCATATCTGATCCAAAATCAACAGCTAATTTGTTTTAGGGGCGGAAAGATATACGAGCATTTTTCCCCCTAGAAATCCACTAAAAGAATTCTTACTGGATAGCTACCCATGACCATGACCCAGTTAACTGTCTTTACTTCCTTTCAGATTCAGAATTTTAAATAATATTGAAAATAAGTTACAGGAAAGTATTCTTATGCATTCTAACAAAGTACAGACTAAGAATTTATCTTATTTGCAATAATTTTTATTTTCAAAACATACACTTTCATGTAGAGAAAAAGCATCTATAAACAATACAAACTTCTAAAAACCACAGATAATCAGATGAAAGTTTATCCAAAATGATCTGTATTATTTTGGCACTAATAATGGAATTTCCCATGCAGCAATTTGGGTTATTTCTTACCCTTTGAAATAATTTCTGTTTTCCTGAACCATGAGTAAAATATGATCTGTGTATCAAAGAGAAAGATAACTAGCAGTAATGTAATATCATCTGACTTTCTATCTTTCCAAATTTTTAACTAATTCAGATAACCTATAAATGTGAAATATGATACAAGTGATTTTAATTGAAATTTTATATCCACATGTATAAAGTGTTGCTATTTCTGTTGAACCCCTTCCAAGTCATCAATCTGCTCAGTTGCTTAAAGTAGTTTATTGTGAATTAGAGGGTATAAAGCAATATTTATATGATGCCATGCATAGGAGAGCAAAGTATTTAGGAGTGCCTTTAATACCCTGAGTAAAGAGAAAACATTAGTCAACAGAGAACCAAATAATGGTTTAAAGAGTCACCAGCCAAATCTTATATGGCTACCCCAGATGTAGATCTCAACAAGCTGGTAATTAAATGAGAATAATAATATTTTGAAATCAAAGAGCCTGGATTTGAATCTCAGTTCTGATCCCTTTGACATTGTACAGGTTCCTTACCGTCTTGAGCTTCTGTTTTCTCAGTTTCAAAATGGGGATAATAATGCTCACGCCATATAGTTACTGTGAAATTTAAATGGTATAAATACTTAGTAGAGTAACTGGGATATAATATTTTTATTATACACTCATACTATGTAAGGTCAAAATACCACTGTATCATTCTTTTCCACATTTGGGATAGAAAACTGTATCAAGACATGTGCATCTAGTTTTCCTTTGAACATGTTTCATTTGTTGCCCAGTGATTTTCTTTATCTGCAGCACAGGAGCTCCCAGGTATCTGTCGCTTGACAGTTGAGATGTTTAGAGGATTAGTGCGTTGAATGGCAGGTTGACTTACATTACATTTCTGTTCCTGTGTAGCTTGCCTTCATGTTCTTAAAATACAATATAACACAGACAAGATTGATGATGACAAAGAAGAAAACAGTTCTCTTATTGTCAAGCTGAACAAACTAACATAACTTCAAAATAAAATTTGGACTGGGATTTCAATTTGTTTTTCTTTTCAAGGTAGAGATGTTTTTCTGCCCGAACTCAAGAAAGTAAAAACATTAATTCTCTCAAAGAAGAGAAAATATGGAGTATTTTAATTGCATTATACTCTGTAAATTACTAATTCATATTTATCTACATGTGAAATAGTTAAATCTCAATTGGCTGGTAATTCTTTAAATTAGTATTTGGCTCTAGGTGTACTATTGTCTTCACTTCATTCAGGGTGTCAAAGGCATCATCAAATTCTTTGATTAGGATGAGTGGGCTCAATGGGGAACTCAAGGAAATGAGCATGTGAGGTTTTTCCTTATTTTGTTTTCATTCAATGCTTGGATAAAATTATATTCATAATATTAAAAAAGCAAAAGAATTATAAAATGGTATAGGATGAAAATACAGAAATGTTTCCTTCTCATTCTTGTCTCCTATCTAACCATTAAGAAGCACTATTCTTTATTTTATATCCTTCCACAGCACCTTTATGCTATACACATAAATATGAATATAGATTCTTCACTTAACCTTCTTTTCTAGTCAAAAGATAGGAAACCATGTGCATTTTTCTTTACCTTATCTTTTTGGTTTTACATATACTGATAAATATATATATTTTTTCTTTTTTTATTGAAGTAACATATAGCATTACATTAGTTTCAGATATGTAGTATGATTCAACAGTTCTATGTTACTCAGTGCTCAAGATAAGTGTACTCTTAATCTTAATCTATTTCAACCATCCCTAGATCCACCTCCCCTCTGTCAACCACCAGTTTGTTCTCTGTATTTAAGAGACTTTTATTAACTCTTTCTTTTCTTTGTTCATTGTTTTGTTTATTAAATTCAATATATGAGTGAAATCATATGGTATTTGTCTTTCTCAGTCTTACTTATTTCACTTAGCATTATATATTCTAGGTCTATCCAGATTGTTGTAAATGGCAAGATGTCATTCTCTTTTGTGGCTGAGTGATATTTCATTGTATATATATACCACATCTTCTTTATATATTCACCTCCCCATAGATTGGGTTGCTTCCATATCTGGCTGTCGTAAATAACGCTGCAGTAAACATAGGAGTGAATATGTCTCTCCAAATTAGTGGATGTATTTCCTTTTTTTTTTCAAATTTTTATTTAATTATAGTTAGTTAACATATGGTGTAATTTGGTTTCAAGAGTAGAATTTAGTAATTTTTCGCTTACATACAACACACAGTGCTCAACTCAACAAAACAAGTGTCCTCCTTAATATCCATCACCCATTTAGCCCACCCCCCTCCCTCCAACAACCCTCAGTTTGTTCTCTAAAGAGTCTCTTATGGCTTGTTTCCCTCTCTATTTTATTTTTCTTTCCATCCCCTCTGTTCATCTATCTTTTTCTTAAATTCCACATATGAGTGAAATCATATGATATTTGTCTTTCTCTGAGTTGTTTTACTTAGCATAATACAGTCTAGCTCCATCCACATCATTGCAAATGGCAAGATTTCATTTTTTTGGTGGCTGAGTGATATTTCATATCAATCTGTATATGTATTTCACATCTTCTTTATAGCCTAAGCAGTCCTGAAAAAGAAAAGCAAACCTGGAGGCATCACAATTCCAAATTAATGTTTTTGTTTTCTTTGGGTAAATACCCAATAATTGAAATGCCAGGTTATATGGTAATTCTATTTTTAATTTTTTGAGGGCTCTCTGTACTGTTTTCCATGATGGTTGCTCCAGTTTGCATTCCCACAAAAGTGCATAAGAATTCCTTTTTCTCCACATGCTCACCAACATTTGTTGTTTTTTGCATTTTTAATTTTACCCCTTCTGACAGGTATGAGATGATATTCATTGTGGTTTTGATTTACATTTTCCTGATGATGAGTGATGGTGAGCATCTTTTATGTGTCTGTTGACTATTTGTATGTCTTCTTTGGGAAAATATCTATTTAGACCCTCTGTACATTTTTAAATTAGATTGTTTTCTGGGTATTGAGTTATATAAGTTGTTTATATATTCTGGGTATTAACCCCTTATCACATATTTTATTTGCAAATATTAAAACAATATCCCATCAATAAACATTTGTTTTTCATCTCTTGCTATTAAAAACACTACTGCAATAAAGACTTATTACACAGACCATGTGACACATGCACAAGTATGTCTGTAAGATATGTTCATAATGGTGAAATTACCAGGACAAGAGTTACTATCTTTATAATATTGATAACCATTGCTAAATTGTCTTATACAGAAATTGAATTAACTTAGTTTCCTCCCAGCTGTGCATAAAGACTTCCCCCCCCAAAGTCTTTCCAACAGAATTTGATACTGAGTTTATGCTTTTTGACTAATATAATAAGCAAAAAATAATAATTTAGTTTAGTAGCAACTTTTGTTCTATTAATATTATTAAGATTTATCATCTTTGCATGTGTTTAACACTTTTTACACTCTTTTGTGAGTGATCACATTTCTTTTTTTAACTTTTTTTATTATGTTATATTAGTCATCATACAGTACATCATTAATTTTGATGTAGTGTTCCATGATTCATTGTTTGCGTATAACAGCCGGTGCTCCATGCAATCTGTACCCTTCTTACTGATTTTTTGTATTAAGTTTTTAATGCTTTTAGCTCACCAATATTCTAGGTATGACTTATACACTGAGGGGTATGATCACTTTGTCCTATGGGTTGCAAAATATTTTCCCAAGTTTGCCATTTATATTAAAATTAGCCTTTGATTTTTTTTTTACATTATTACACCAACACAATTAACTGATAATATATATTTATTCACTGATTGAGTTATTCCTTTTTCCTGCACTAATTTCTAGGACATATATTTTTTTTTTCCTTATTTGGGGATTTTCTCTTATCTTTAATTTATCTGTTAATGATTTAGTAATATACTACTTGAAGTATTGATGACTTACAATATATTGTGTTTTCTGTCATTTCATTTCTTTTTTTTAACTTTACAATTTTTTTTTAAAGATTTAATTTATTTATTTGACAGAGAGGAGAGAGATCACAAGTAGGCAGAGAGGCAGGCAGAGTGAGAGGGGGAAGCAGGCTCCCTGCTGAGCAGAGAGCCCAATGCGGGGCTCGATCCCAGGACCCTGAGATCATGACCTGAGCTGAAGAAAGAGACTTTAACCCACTGAGCCACCCAGGCGCCCCTAACTTTTTAATTTTTAAATTTTTCTGTCTGTAGTTATTAAGTTGTCCATATCAACTTAAAATCATCTTTAGTTTAAAAATATTTTTTAACATTTCATTGAGATCAAGTTAAATTAATAAAACAAATGTGGAGAATGAGCAAGTTTAGGGGTGCCTGCATGGCTCAATCAGTTAAGTGTCTGCCTTCCGCTCAGGTCATGATTCCAAGGTCCTAGGATTGAGCCCGGAATCAGGTTCCCTGCTCAGCGGAGAGCCTGCTTCTATCTCTCCCTCTGCCTGCCTCTCTGCCTACTTGTGCTCTCTATCTCTCTGTCAAATAAATAAATTAAATCTTAAAAAAAAAAAAAGAGTAATTTTACGTGTTCTGCTGTGTGCTGTCACTCAGTGTGACCTTTTCTTTGTTTAAATCTTCTCTGTAGCCTTCAATAGGGTTTATAAATGACTTCAAATAGGCCTTGAATATTTTTCCATTTATTTCTATGCACTTGTCTTTGATTATTATTGTAAATAATTTTTTCTTCATTGGTATACTTTATCTTGTAATTGTTTGTATTATTTTGTATTTCTTATCTTCTCATTTATTTATGTAAAATATGTGTTTTTTTAACAATGGATAAGGCATTCCTTTGTTTATAGCAGTTTTTCAGTTGCTTCTGTGAATTTTTAGATACACAGCTATCTTTAAACATTGAGTTTTACCTTCATTCTTTCTCTTTCTATGTTTTTTGTTAAATGTTGTACAATGATCCTATTTAGCATCTCTAGGAAAATATTATAAAGTAATGGTGATAGTGTATTTTGAAGTCTTTCTTAATTGCTTTGAGTTTTGCACTAAAGATAGTTCTGGCTTTGGTCTGAATTAAATGACTTTTTCATACTGTGCAAGTATAGACCAATCTTATTTTACTGAATACTTTTAAGAAGTATTTTTGAATATTATCAAAGGCTTTTCAGTATATATAGACATAATCCATTTTTAATTAGATATATTAATATGAATGCTTATATTAATATATATAATCCTTTGTAGCATTATACACACTTAGCAGAATGAGTTTGAAAGTTGCCTTTTTCTTAATTCTCTAAAAAACGTTTTAAATTTTGACATTACCTGTTGTTTAACTATTGGATAGAATTCCCTTAGGAAACTGGTGGGACCAGTGCTTTCTTAGGTAGCTAGTTCTTTGACAAATATCTCTTTTCATTAATGGAAATAATTCTGTTTACATTTTTTTCTTTCCTTTCTGAGATCTATTCTGGTAACTTGTATTTCATAGAAAATGATACACTTTTTTTCCTGAAAGTTTTACAGAGTAGTTTCTTAAGATTCTTTTAACATGCTCTTTATTGGAGTTACTCCCCTCTCATCATCTATTAATGTATTTGTTGTTTCCCCTTTTAAATATTTATCCTGTTCTACTTTTGTTATAATACTTTTATAATATAATTCTTTTAATATAATATAATCATATCATATATATACTATATATTATAATATTTTATATTATAATACTTATATATCATACTTTTAATATATAATACTTATAATACTTTTATAATACTACTTTTTTATAATACTCTGTTATTCTTTAAAATGTGTTTTTATTGCGGTGCCTGGGTGGCTCAGTGGGTTAAAGCCTCTGCCTTAGGCTCGGGTCATGATCCCAGGATCCTGGGATCGAGCCCCGCATCAGGTTCCCTGCTCAGCAGGAGCCTGCTTTCCCCCTCTCTCTCTGCCTGCCTCTTTGCCTACTTGTGATCTGTCAAATAAATAAATAAATGAAATCTTTAAATAAATAAATAAATAAAATGTATTTTTATTAATTTTTAATTTTTATTAATAACATCATATTATTCCTTATAAGCTTAGTTATTTTCTACTATTGAGAAAGCCTTTGAATTTTTTTCCTCTTTCATTTTTTGTTTTTAACGTTTTTTCTTTTAGTTTATACTGCTATTTTTATTTTAATAAAATTTGAGTCTGATATATAATTGATTTATATCCTTCTTAAATTTATATTATATAGCAATTAATTTTATTTATAATACTTATTAGGATAGTGTTTACATTATCATGTTTTTTAGAAATCCTAAAGTATTCCTGTTTTCCTTTTTGATACAAGCATGTTTTAAAAGGGAGGTTTTGTTTTGTTTTGTTTTGTTTTGTTTTGTTTTTACAAGGAGAGTGATCTTAGTTGTTTTTGTTTCATTTTGGTGTTTAAGTTCTAGTTTATTACACTGAAATATGCACATTTTTCTACACTTTTTCTATATGTTAGTGCTGATTGAAGCTTTCTTTTATAATATGCAGTCATTTTTTATTGCATATTCTATGTCCACTATTGTAGGAATTCATTAGTAGACTCTATATTATCATTTTTTCCTACAATTAGTATATTTCAACTTTTCCTTGTATTTTCTATATTTATAGTATAGTTCTACTTTCCTTGTATTTTCTATATTTATAATTTGTGAATTTAGGGTCAATATAATTCACATGCTTTATCATTATAAAGCAGTCTTATTTGTTTTACATAATAATATTTTATTTGTATACATTGAACTGATGTTAAGACTGTGATCCATGCTTTCATATTTTCTTTTCCTGATATAATTTTGCACATCCATGCATTTTCAAACTCCCAGAAGAACTTTGTTTTGGTATGTCTATTATACACAATATAGAATTGGGTTTTGCTTTGTGATTCAATGTGAAATTTTCATATTTTTGCTTATAATTGGTGATTTAGACTATGAGGTTTCTGTGTATGTATTTATGTATGTATTTGAGTATATATATTCATATGTATATGAATTCCCATTCATATATTCATATTCTCCTGAAACTAAATGTAAGATTTCTGTATCAAAACAGATTATTATTGCTTACATCAATAAACACACAAATTACCCTTGTCTTAATCTCTTTGTTCAAATTTTCCATTTTCTTACCCTTATTTACTCTGATTTTTATTTTGTTAGTTATATAGATTCTGCCTTGTCAGAGCATTTATTTAAATTCTGATTTCTCACTATAATCCATAAATCTATTTTTATTCTATAATTCTATTTTATTTTTAATTATGTAGTTCAAGAATTTTTGCTCTGATTTACCCCCCAAAAAATCTCTTATTTGGCTAAAGTCATGTGGTTTTCTTGATTTTCTAAATAAGAGCTCAAAGGAAGTATGTCCATTGAGGTTTTTCCATATTCAAAAAATATTTCTTGACTATTTACATAGGGAGAAGCATGATTGGAAAAATAATTCCTTAGATCATATATCTTTTTCTAATAGGTATTACTTTATTTCCTTTCATTTTGTTTAATCTTTTCTCTTCTCCTCTGTTTTTAAATGTTGGTATATTCATTTTAATGTCAATCTGAATTTTTAAAGACTTATTCTTTTTTTAGATCTATTCAAAGGATTTGTTCCTTATCATTAAGATTCGGTATTTCAGTAAAGAGTATCCTAGATTAACTATTCTGAGTCAACTTTTCCTGGCATATGGTATACCTTTTAACCATCCAAATTAATATTTCAATTTATTCAGGAATATTTCCTTGAATAATATCTCCATGAAATTTTTCTATTCAAATATTTGGTCTACTTCTCTGTCAGAGTCAAATAATAGTATTATATATAGATATCTCTTTTGTCTTATATCTATACTTATTTTTGTCTATAAATATTTTACCTTCTAACTTCCTTTTTCACTCTATTCATTTTGATTGTTTTTCATAGTTCCCATCCACTAAATCCCTTACTGTATTTTCTATAGTCTCTGTTCTTTGATATGTTTCTTCCATTTTTCTTTGTCTGTAAAGGTTGTGATTTTCCTTTGTCCTCTGTCCAATTATTCTATGGGTTCTGCCAGTTCAATTTTTATTCTTCTATTTTATTTGATTTTTCTGTATACCTCTTATGTGGTTTTCCTTGATGGAGGTATTGCCTAACAGTATTCTTCTAATTCTCAGAGAAATGTTTGGACAAAGTTTTCATTTGTTCTGTGGCAGCATTTTTATTACCAAATTTTAGTTAGTTTTACTGATTTTCTACCTTTTATTTTTACAATATTTTTTGTATTTATGCTGGATAGCTTCCTTTTTAGTGTTTCATGGAATTAGTTGAGTTTTCCTGGCTCAGCTTTTTAGAGAATGCCACCACCCCTGTATTTTTTTTAATCTGTTCTCTAAGCATCTTTTATGGTGTTGCTTATATGGCTTCTAATCCATAGATTACAATACCAGTTGTTCCAAATCTCACAGCTTTTGTTTGAAGCAAGGGCTATAGGATGACATAATTTCAAGATGAGCCAATTACATCCAGAAAGTACCTTTTAGCTTGCATGTCTAGAAATCTACTGATATTGAGCTGCCTCATTTTAATTTTTCTTGTGTGGTTGCTATTTTATTTCATCCTACATAACGTCTATGAAGATTTTGACTGATTTTGCAGTTCTTATGCTTTTTTTAACTCACATTTTTGGTTTCATATCTCTCCAATTACAGTAGTGACTATAAACGCCAAAACCTCAGTAGTGACTATAAACGCCAAAATGCTTAATTCAGTAAAAGTTTATTTTTATCTCAAATAGTCCAGAAGTGGCTATTCTGTTTGGAAGGACTGATGGGGCCACTCTTTTCTACTCAGTGATCTGGAACACAGGCTTCCTTTCATATTATGGCTCCACTCTCTTAAATGTACCTCCCACCATCACATGGTAAGAGCTATAAGTGAAAAGATGAAAAAAAGCGTTGAAGGACAAACCATTGGAAGGGTGTACACAATTCTTATGACATTTTTATTGACTGAAATAGAGTCATATGGTCTTACCCTCACACAGAGGAGACTGGCATATAATTTAGCTGTAAGTACAGTAGACAAGAACATGAATGTGATGATTAAATAACCATCTCTACCAGAGTAGAAGAAAGAAGTCACTTAGTATATCATGCTGCCATAGACATATTAAAAGTTTTTCTACAGCTCTTTCTTTGATATTTTAAGATTGAGCCTAAGAATTGGTATGCAATTTAGTAAATTTTTGATGAATGAGCTAAAAGACAAAATAGATAGATAGTTTCTTATGTTACTGAAGGAATAATGGATGAAAAGATGGTTGGATGGATCAGAAATGACAGGTAGATAAGGTAGGCAAATTGGTACAACAATTCATCTTATACAATAGCATTTATTTTCTTAGTTTTCTTCTTATTATCTAATAGTAAAGGATGAATGTGAGAAATGCAAAATCAGTGGATTTTCTTTTTTACATTTTTTCTTATTCTAATTAAGACAGATTACCACGTGCAATATGATAAAGTTAATAGGAAGTAGCTTCCAACAGCATTATTTGGTTGGATTTAGGCAAAGCGCTTTTCAATGTATAAACATGAAATTGTCCATAAAATCTGTGATGAAATTGTAAAGCTTTATAAAAAGTTCAAAGAATTTATTCTGCTTTTATCTCATTTGTAATGAGGAAATAAATAGGAATTTGAACCAACTTGGAGGAGGCCCTTAAATGCTCTAAAGTTAAACTTCATCTAGGCTTTCGATAGCTATGCTTTGAAATCTATGCAGAATCTTCTTAAGGTTGTTAGTATTCCTCAGTGTGGTCAGCAGACGTTTGTGTTCAAATCCCTAGGATCTGTGAATATGTTATATTACATGTCAAAGAAAAATTAAGGCTACAGATGAAATTAAGGCTGGTAATGAGCTGACCTTAAAAAGGAGAGATTATCCTGGATTATCCGACTAGACTTGATATAATCAAAAGTGTCCTTAGATATGAAGAGAAAGGTAAGAATGTCAGTGTCAGAGGGATGTAATAAGAGAAAGACTCAACTGTCCATTGCTGACTTTGAAGATAGAGGAAAGGAGTTATGAGCCAAGCAATATGGATAACCTCTAGAAGCCAGGAAAGTCAAAAAAAATAGATTCTCTCTTAGAATTTCCAGAAAGGAGTGCAGCCATGCAGACACTTTGAACTTAGCCCAGTAAGACCCACTTTGGACTTTTAATCTCCATAACTTCAGGATAATATATTTGTGTTGTTTTAAGCTATTGCTTGCAATAATTTGTTACAGCAGCAATAGGAAACTAAGACACTTGATAAACTAGAATGTTTTCAGTCTACAAAATCCACATTTTATCCAGATTGTGTAGAATGGTATATTTAATCAACATGAGATGGATAGTTTGAAAGTCTAAAAGTTTATAATTGTATTGTCTGATCAGATTCATTGTTTAATTTGTTTTACTGGTTCTAACCAATTATATTACATTTCTGCCATAAATAGCAACAGTTGTTTATTAGGCCATTTGAAAAAAAATCAGTTCATATGAAATGTGAAGATAAACCTTGTTTAATAGGGAACCAGATTGGTCACACTGATGAAGTAAAAAATAAATTATGTTTTGAGATTCGATTTAATGCTCATTTCTTAAAAATAATTTAGTGTGTGAAATCCAAATTCATATGTATTAGTTTATTTGTTTTCTTCTCAATTAAAAAAAAAAAAACAAAAAAACAAAAATTGTTTCTCAGGACACCTGGGTGGCTCAGTCAGTTAAGTATCTGCCTTTGGCTCCGGTCATGATCCCATGATCCTGGGATCGAGTCCCACATCTGGCTCCTTGCTCAGCGGAGAGCCTTCTTCTCCCTATGCCTGCTGCTCCCCCTGCTTGTACTCTTTCTCTGGCAAATAAATAAATAAAATCTTAAAAACAAAATAAAAAAAACAAAAAAACCTGTTTCTCTTCATGGAAAACATGTATTGCATTTTTATTAGGTTAGGAAAGACAAATCAACCTGAGTAGTAAAAAGTAAAATAGTAGGGAAAAACATATTTGTGGACAGTTTCAATGAAAATATGAAACAAAAAACCCTCAGAAGCAAATTATCTCTCATACCGGGCATACACACATAAAAATGATTGTACTTTTAGCTATCTCTCTAAAGAAATGAACCATTTTGCTCAGTAACTTAATCATGATCTAGATTTTCATATTTAAGTAGCCAAGTAGGGGGTTGCTGGTTGGAAATATAAAATGAGCTGAAACATTACAATAGTATAAAGTATATTTCTGATAATTTTGCTAATTAAATTGTTACCAAAAATGTTGCAAAGTTCTGTCTGCCCCAAGGGAAGGTTTATTGCTTTTCTGAAGTATTCCAACAAGAAACCAAACTATGAGCACTTATGAAACAACATAATGTGTAAGGCCCAAAGTTAGATTACCGAATTGTTTTGAAGAGGCATCAAATAATTGATCAGGAAGTAAAACTGTGATTATAGAATAAAATCACAGTTGAATTGTAGCAAATAATTGCAAAAATAATTAAAGTCACAAATCCTCCCAGTAACAATGTGAAACAATTCTCTTTAGTGCCCCACAGGGATGGAACTTGCTAGCTTTGATTGGGATTAAACCTGGAGGTAAAAGAAAAGGAAAATTGTGGTCTGGAAGAAATCATATTGAGAACATATCATCCATAAGAAAAAAAAGTTCCTGAAAAGTGAA
Source organism: Nasua narica (assembly GCA_028533885.1). Lineage (NCBI taxonomy): Eukaryota > Metazoa > Chordata > Mammalia > Carnivora > Procyonidae > Nasua > Nasua narica. Next base: position 88,743,807 of record CM052809.1, on the reverse strand, counting down.
TTTGGAAGTTAGGTAATTTCCATTTCAAAGGATGCAATTTATTATAGTTCCTTTAATGATTTTTAAAGGAGTCAACGTAAGCTTGAGCTTTCATATATGGATAGATTTCTAGTTTTCAGTTTATTTCTTCTTCTGCTGTGGTAAAAATAGAGCCAGCTTATTTCACATCTCTAACTGAAAGAATAGGAACTTAATTAAGGGGAAAATTTTGCTTTCAGAAGAATTATGGATATGATTCTTATAAGCAAATGTTGACTCTGTAGGAGTAAAATAGCTGTTCTTTTGCTTCTAGTACTTGTATTGCTCATATACAATGCATTATAAAATGACTGGGTGACACCCTAGCAGTAGAATGAATGATTTCTGAAAATATGTCTTCCATCCTTTAAAAAAATCTAGTAATAAAAACACAACCTGAAACATGCAAACATGTTGCTTATATTCTACTTGGCCTTCATGCTAGCTACTTAATCTTTCTTTTGATGTATATGTTATGATCCAACTGTAAATATGTATCCAATCTGTGATCTCTCGGGTTTAATAAATAGGATTGCTCAAGCAAAGATAACATAAAATGCCTTGAAAGATAATGACATAAACCCCACTCTTGAATGTAAGCACCTAGTTTCAGACAACAAACTAAACCTCAACTCTTAAAAGCTCCAGTGTCTTAAATCAAATTATTTTATTAATTCTAAATTATTTCTTGAGCCCCTACTGTGTTTTTGGCACTGTGTAGAACATTTTATACATAAGGGATTTGTAATTATATTTTGGGGACAAAGCCTCCTCACACTAGAGTAAGGTAAGGTGGTATATGGTTAGTTAGAAAAATGAATGCAATAGATAAATTACTCAGTTTAGTGGTTTTTTTAAATTCCAAATTAGTATGTCCTCTTTAATTGGGTACTTTGTACTAAGGAATATCAAATAGTCATTTTAAATTGCAGCTAGACAATCTCAAACTCTCTATATTTAATAAATACTAATTCAACACATACTATATACAGATACTGCATCATGAGATCAACCTAATATGATGAATAAAGTGAGAAAAATAGACATAGCTTTATTTTTTTAGCATCTTAATTTAATTTTATTTTTTTTCAGTGTTCCAAGATTCATTGTTTATGCATCACACCCAGTGCTCCATGCAATATGTGCCCTTCTTAATACCCACCACCAGGCTCACCCATCCCCCCACCTCTCTCCCCTCAGTTTGTTTCTCAGAATCCATATCTTTCATCTTTCATCTCTCCCTCCAATTTACCCCAATTTACTCTTCCTTTCCTTTTCCTAATATCCTCCATTTTATTCCTTATGTTCCACAAGTAGGAGAAACCATTGATAATTGACACTTTCTGCTTGACTTATTTCACTCAGCATAATCTCCTCCAATCCCATCCATATTGGTACAACAGTTGGGTATGCATCCTTTCCGATGGCTGTATAATATTCCTTTGCATATATGGACCACATCTTCTTTATCCATTCATCTGTTAAAGGGCATCTTGGCTCTTTCCACAGTTTGGCATAGCTTTAGCTCTTTTAGAGCTTATATGATGGTGAGATACATACAAGAAAATAGGCAATGACAATATAGTATGATAAGTAATAATGCTATAAACCAAGACAGTATCTCCAGCTTAAAGGGTCAAGACTGAAGGATGAATAAGAATTCACCAAATAGAGGGGCTAGAGATATTCTGGTGAATATAGCACATAGTAAATGTCTAAAGTTGGAGAAACAGAAAGAGAGGGAGAGGAAGAGAGAGAGGAAGAGAAGGGTGGCCTGCTTAATAAATGAGAGAAATTAATTATGGATATGATGGAGTCTGAGAAGAAGTATGAAAAGAAATGACAGTTAAAGAAAAAGCAGGAATTACATCATAAGTAAAACACAAATATACATGCGCATGTGTATGCACACAAAAACGCACACAATTTTTTTTAATCCATCTATCCGGGACAAAAACATTTCCACGTGACTGATAACATATCTGAAATTCATGTTCACAGAAAACAGCAGATCACCCTATGATATATTTTGGACAAGAGGCAGTCCATTAGAAAAATACTGGAGGAACATTGGAGGGGCATTGTAATAAAGGCAATGAGGATTGCCCTCTGGTCACATCTACTGAAAAGTAAGAGCTCTTTGTGGAACAGCACAGAATAGGAGTCAGTCTCCAGAATGGCTGCATCCCACCTTTCCCACACCTTACTCTTTATACTTATTTATACAACAGGAGTTACACACTTGCAGCTGTGAACAACTCACAATTTATAAGCTACTTAGAGAAGTGTTTTGTTTTAACCACACAGTGATACATTTATTGATTTACTTACTTATTTTGGCATTTAAAAGTTTTGGAATTATGATTTAAAAATCCAGATTGCTATTTTTCTGTAAGAAACCTGAAGCCCTAGCAATGCTGTCCTTTCATTTCTTCATGGAAGAAACTGGCTAGAGCAGAATAATGGCAGCCTGTACAGGGAGGGCAAGCCAACATTTAGTTTGCTGCAGTCCTAAACACTCTCATATACCCAGCCTCTGTAGAACTTTGAAACTTTGACTCAGGATGTAACATTCATGGCTGTTAACCTTGTCACTATGTTACTCTAGGTTTTTATCTTGTCTTCTGGGTTGCTGGCTGGCTATCTTCTTTCACTCTGCTTGGAACCATATTTAGCTTTTGGCTTTGTTTCTACCATTCATTATAAACTTGAATTCATGGGCTTTGTCTTCCCACATACTGCCCCAGTGGACTTCTGCATATGAAGACTTGCCCCAGGTCTTCATATGTCTAGTACCATTTGTAGAATCTCAAATAATAGAACTCCTCTGTTCATAAATCTCCAAGAGATATCCATTTCATTCAGAGTGAAAGCTAAATCCCTATCATTGATCCATAAGGATCAGAATTAACATTTCTTTTTTTTTTTAAAGATTTTATTTATTCATTTGACAGAGAGAGAGATCACAAGTAGGCAGAGAGGCAGGCAGAGAGAGAGGGAAGCAAGCTCCCTGCTGAGCAGAGAGCCCCATGCTGGCCTTGATCCCAGGACCCTGAGATCATGACCTGAGCTAAAGGCAGAGGCTTTAACCCTCTGAGCCACCCAGGCACTCCCAGAATTAACATTTCTGAATGTATCACCAACTATGCTCCTCACCTACTCTGTTCCAGCCCATTATTTTCCTGGTTGTTATTCAAACATGCCAGATATGACCCAAATTCAGAGCCTTTCTGCAGTTTGAACAGTCTTTCCTCAGATATTTTTTAGAGTCACCTTGCTCTGTTCAGTTCTGACTTTTTCAAAGACTTAGCTGGATTACTTGATTTAATAGAGAGACTTGTTCTGCACCTCCCCCTCCCCCACGTGTCCTCGCTACTCACAAGTCTCCTTATTCTGATTTACTTTTTTGGTTTTTGTTGTCTTGTTTATAGCATTTGTTATTTTCAAACAATATGCTTTACAGGTATATTCTGTTTATTATTTATCATCTGTCTACCCTTCTAGAATATATTCTCTGTGAAGGCAAGAATTGATGTCTTCTTTTGTTCATTGGTCCTCTCAAAGTACCTGAACCAGTGACTAATATTAGTTGGAGGAATAAATAAGTAAATGAATGAGTTATACCTGATAAATGAATGAGTGGTTTATGATAAAATGCAAAAATGTCAATGCTATTCCAAGGTCTATTCATAAAACCTCTTATATTTATTTCCAGAAGGAACTTTTGTCCTGGAAGAACAATATATTTGTCATCATCATTAAAAAAGTATTAGTGTATATGTTCTCCCAAAGCCTCATGTTTCTAATCTGGCAAAAAGAATATATTAATGCCTCTGAGGCTTAGTGTGAAGATATAAATGAACAAATGATTACAAGTGTTCTTTATATAAGTGTTAGTTGTTACTAATAAAAAATAATAAAAATAATAGAAACTAACATTTATTAAGCATATGCTGTGCATCAAGCACTATGCTGAGCATTTTATAAATATTACCTCATTTAATTTCATTGAATGCTTATAGTAACCTCATGATGCACAATATATTACTATGCCTAAAAACTAAAATTTAAAGAAGTCATTGGCAGAGCCACCACTTGAGTTCGGGTTTTTTAAATCCAAATTATTTTGACTAGTATTCTATTCTTGTGTGTTGTATTATAAAATAATAGTCATTTGTGTCTTATAGGTTCAGGTACTCTGATCTCTTTTTGTCTTTTCCTACATTCTTACCTCCCAGTTATTGATGCATCTCTTCCCTAAATGACACAGTAATAGACAGTTGTGCATCAGCATTATATTAAGGTATTGCTAAGTGGTGTTGGATTGGGCTAGAAGGTGCAGTAATAACCAAAAGGCCAAGTGTCTACCAGGCCAGGAAGGCTATATCGGAGAGCATTCAGTGGTTGGACAAATGTCAAATGATAGTATCTAGGTTGAGACAAGGGGAAAAAGGCAACAAAGAAGAGGAAAAAAAAAGAAAAGACTATTCTTTGAAATGAACATGTTTCCCTTCAGCTAGAGTGCCTCTTCTAAACTGACCCCATGGAATACTAGTCCACTTTACACAAAACATTCTTATTCCGTACTTAAGTATTTTAGTAAGAGAAAAGCAAATGAGAGGTTGTCATCTGCCCCAGATTCTTGGCGTTTGCATGATTTCCTACAACTAGCAATGAGCTAGAATTGCTGTTCCCTCCACTCAGTTGCATAGTTATGTGCTAAAACAAAAAGAGAAAAAGTGAAAAATGCAATTTGGGCAGTAGTAGTCCTCCAAACCCAGCATTTTTTTAGCCCTATATTTCCCAAATGATATTCCAACAATCATAGTAATTTAGCATGTTATGTTCTTGATTCTGGTAGAGAGAAAATGATTATGTAAAAAAAATAGGTATATTGTGCTGTTTGCTGTTTGATATTGCACTTCAGTAAAGGAGCATCACCAGCTGACAGTAATCAGGCAAGGAAGAGCAATTAGGCAGAAATTGTCCAGACTGTGCCTGAGCTTAATGAAGGTAGAAAGGTGAAGATCACTTGTAGTTTGGTCAGCACATTGGCAGTTCATAATACATAATGTACAACTTAGAAAGTAGAAAGTGTTAGTGAGCCCCACATATTAAGAGATCATTTTTAAATCTAAAGAGAGATCACTTGTTACTCGAGAGAATGGGAGACAAGTTTAAGTACTAGGGACTCTCAGTGCTTCATTCACCATATATCAATCAGTGGATTAAGTGACATATGATGAAGAAATATCCTGTGATCTTTAAGATTATGGCTACCTTCTTAAGAAACAAATGGGTTTAGAGGAATACGATTGCTTTAAGGAAAAATAACTCGGAAGCAAGTCCAGGTAATAGGGACATTGTTTGGGTAAGGAAGTGATATAGTAAGATGAAACATTTCTTTAAAAAATGATTAAAACTACATGAGAACATATGGCATGAGAAGATAGGTGACCACAACACTTTGCTGCGGAAACTTAGAGGTAAATCATCTCAGTTGCCAAATGAAGTGACATAGTGGATTGGAAGGAGTGCTTGGAAATCACAGGCAAAGATTTTCGGTAGATTCAACATTTGGTAACTATGAGACCACAGGCATATTATTTCAAATTTCCAGCCTTTGGTTTTCTTATCTTTATGATGGAGATAATATACCAAACTCATGAGATGATATTTAAACCAGCTAAGGCTATGCCTGGCACATAGGTAGTGGTCAGAATGTTAGCTCTTCTGTTCATTGTCTTGGCTCATAAAATAAAATAATAAATGGTCTACTAACAGATTTATTCTTTTCAAGTCAAGATAATAAAGTTCAAGCTAGAGGAAATAGAGAAATGTTGGAAAAACATAAAGTAAAAAAATGTGTAAGACTCTGCCTGTTTGTTATAGAGCATTTACTTTTTTAATGTCTTCAAATAATTTACATTTGATTTTCAATTATTTAATTATAGAAAGTATTTTTGTCATTACATATTTTATGCATTGTATACTTAAATTTTTTCCAATAATAAAATCACATTGTTTCAATTAGCATTTAAATTAATTTCTTATAAACTCATTGTACTGAAATAGTTTTTCTTTACCTCTTGTTTTTATTTACCTACTCCATTTTCTTCTTTTCTATACTATGTTTAATCTTTCTCTGGTACTGTGATTTCTAATAAGAAGTATATATGTGGTATCTGTCCCCTTTCCTATCAGAGTTCCTAAAACCCTTTGAATTTCCTAAGTGATCACAGTGATAAAGATGTCTTAATATTCACAACAAACTCTTTATTATCATACCTGAGTTTGTTAATTAGGTTATTCTTGGAAAAAAACTTATTGATGGGGGCTTATTACCAGGGGAGCCACACATGTGATTGGAAAGTTGCAACTGTAAGTCTCACTCCCCTGAACTCAGGGAAGAGGGGCTGGAAGTCGAATTGATTGCCAGTGGTCAATGATTTAATCAATCATGCCTATGTAATACAGCCTCCATAAAAACCCAGAAGGACAGGATTTGCAAATCTTCTGAGTTAGTGAACATGGAGGTTCAGGGAAAGAGATTTACTCAGGGGCTTAAGAGCTCTACATTCTTTTCTCCATAAGTTCCCCTATGCATTCTTCCATCTGGGTAATCCTGAGTAATATGCTTTCATAATAAATCAGAAATGTAGTAAGTAAAATGTTTGAGTTCTAAAAAGCTGTTCTAGCAAATTTATCATACCTAAAGAAGGAGTCCTTGGAAACCAATCATTAGCAGTGGGTCAGAAGCACAGGTAACAGTTTGGACTTGTGATGGATGTCTGAAGTAGGGGAGTGATGTCCAGTGGCACTAAGCCCTTAACCTGTGGGATATGATGCTGTTTTCAGGTAGAGAGCATTAGAACTAAGTCTTTGTAGGATTGTAGGATACCTGACTAGTATCACAGATTTGCTTAGTGTGGGGAAAAAACCCACACATAGGAATGAGTGTGAGAATCAGCCCTTCTCATTGTCTCTTCCCTTGACTCTTATATCATCATTGCTTTCTACAATTATTTGTAACACTTTTATTCATATGATCCCCAGAATTTTGATCTATTGTTTCTATTTCCCTTAGTATGGTACATGCAACAGAGTAGAAATTAAGAAATATTAGCTTTTATGGGTTTTTTTTTTCAATTTCTCTCTATATTATTTATCTATTGCTGCATAACAAATTACCCCCAAACTTTGTAGCAACAATTACATGTTATCTCACATCATCTGTGAGTAAAAGGTGCTGGAATGTCATAACATTATGCCTCTGGCTCATGTCCTCTCATAAGATTGCAATTAAGCTGTCATGTCAGCTGAACTGTGGTCTCATCTGAAGGTTCAACTAGGGGTAGGAGAATCTTCTTCCAAACTTACCCATGTGATTGATGGAAAACCTTCTCCATTTCTCACAGGGACCTCCTTACAGGGCTGCCTTGCAGTATGGCAGTTGCCTTCCCTCAGGTCAGGAGTCCCAGAAAGAGCAAGACAGAATCTGTACTCTTTTTAAAATTTAATCTTGGAAGTGTTATCCTGTAATATCTTCCATATTCTATTTGTAGAAGAGATTCAGTAGCTCAGCCCACACTTAAGGAGACAGGATTACACAAGGGCATGGATATCGATCAGAAGGCAGTAGTGTTAGGAGCTATCTTAGAGGCTGTCTCTTATCTTGTTTCCTTTTGATATTTACAGCCTTCCTTAATTGAGGCCTTCAATGTCATTTTAAACTCAACAGGCCTTAGGATTGCATTCTTAACCCTCTTTCAGCCACCCTCTTCACTGGCAAAAGATTTACCTTTTAGAAGTTAGGTCAGTTTGAGTATTTCTCCAGTGAGGAGGAAAGAAGTTTCTATTACCTTCTGAATTAAATTTTAAAGCTGTATGACAGAATTCAAGATTCTAGGAAAATCTACTCCTTGCTTTTCTAGCTTCATGTCACTATCAGTGTCTCCACCCTCTGCCTCAGAAAGAGTCCTGGGGAGCAAGAATGAGCACAGGAATTGGTGCTGGCTCGTGATATTGCTTTATACTTTCCTGTATTCAAATTGAACAGTTACAAAGATATAGGTATAAAAACGCTGATATTCTTCAGATGAAATCTTACCAGATAATTCCTCAAATCTTGGCAAGTGAGTCTACTTTAAACATGAAGAAGTCACTTCCCTGGACCTAGATGCCATTTCAGAAAGCCCTACAAAGTGACACCTTCAAAACAGCAGATATGACTTTAAAAATGTCCTCTATATTTTCTCAAATTTTCTAAATCTTTCCTCACAAAAAAGTACTTTCTTTGATGTAACTGTTGAACATATTTCTTTGATGTAACTGCTGAACATACAGTATGCCCTAGGATCACTGCTTTTGACTAATTACAAAAGAGATCATGGAAACACTGGCCCCACACAACCAGTGAGTGATAGACCCAGAACCACAAATCAAGTGATATATTCAGATCCTCTCTACTATATAGCACTACCTCTTGTATGTTGTTACAGTCCGCGTCTTATGAAAAACACTCCAGGATTTGGGTAGATGCTTAATTTTTTCTTTTTCTCAAACAGTTTAGTTTTCTTTAAATCAGCTTAAAAATAACAAAAAAAATTGTAAGAATTCCAGTTTGATGCCAACTATCTTTTCAATTATTTGTTTTCAACTTCCCAGTTGATAAGTTAGGTTTTTCCTAATTTGGCTTGTGGAAGGGAAATCATACATATTCCGTTTGTTTCTATATTGATAATGAAATTCCCATTTGTGAAATATGTTTAAAATAAAGAGTGCCTAACATTTTTTTTAAAGATTTTATTTATTTATTTGTCAAAGAGAGAGAGAGAGAGCACAAGCAGGCAGAGTGGCAGGCAGAGGCAGAGGGAGAAGCAGGCTCCTTGCCGAGCAAGGAGCCAGACGTGGGACTCGATCCCAGGACCCTGGGTCACTACCTGAGCCAAAGGCAGCCGCCTAACCAACTAAGCCATCCAGGCGCCCCTGCCTAACATTTTTTAAAAGTAAAATTATAAAGGTCTGAAATTAACTATCAGTTTAACATATAGCATTCTGAATTTAACAATTAATTTAGCATACAATACATTTGTAATAAGAACAAAAGAATTTTTCTTTAAAGAGCCATTTAATCCTGCTCATGTCTATACGTGGAGAAAAAGAAGCAGATTGAATAATGAATAGATTCACACTGTAAATTTTAAAATCTGTTCTGAATAATCCTATAAAATTGTTTCTCTCTCATAGACGAGTCACAGAGCATCATAAATGTTTTCACTGGATGGTGGTGTGCAGAAAGGTTGTCTGGTTGTTTTGTTTTGTTTTTAAATTTATGATTGTTTCCATTCTCCATCAGTATTTTCAGATAATGCTCTTGGAAGGGGATTTCATTTGCTTGGACCAACATATGGCTGCCTTTCCTGGAGAAATTTTTAAAAATGATCTATGCTTCTTCCTGCTGCAAATAATATCCTTTTGCCAATCTTTACTAGAATAAAAGGTGTGAGTGTGGGTGTGCATATGAATAACTAGAAGGAAAGCTATAGGTAAATCAGCGTATGCTGATGCCATTTTAATAAAAGAATATGTTTTTTTTTTTTCTACTGGATAAGCCAGAGAAGAATTGCTATCAACATAAAGATGGTTAAAATGTAATGACATGCAGAGTTATCTCAGGGGGAGTACATCCAGTCTTATCTGTCTATCTCCAGGGGAGCATATGTAAACTAAGCATAAATATTTTTATGTGTGGCAGATTTTTAAAGCTAATTGTTAGTAAACCATGGCTCCACAAAAAACCTCTGAGGGGCAATAAACTGCTCCAGTATTAAGAGCATTGTAAAATAAAATTTGGCTAGTGTATATAATGTATTCAAAGGGAATTGATGGAAAATATAGTACCAATAGCATGCAGTATTTAGTTTGGTATGAAAATATTTTAAATATGCATTATAGGACCAAAAACTTGGAAGAAAAAGTGCCCAACTAAGAATGAAAATCGATAAGGGCCATCTTTACTAGGGGAGAAAATGAAACTTCTTTTCATTTTTGCCAATTGATAAAATATACGTGTATCTGTGTATGTTTTTAAGAATAATGAAGGCAAGATCTCAATTAGCTGGACAGGATTAAGATTAATTTTAAATATATTGGGAAAAGGATTTTCAGATACCCAGATCATGTAATCTCCCATCTCATAAATCACCGAAAAGAATAAACCTACATTTTTGTGGTTTGTGAGTCTTTTTACTGGCAAACAGCTACTCAGAAAAAAGAAAATATAAGTATAAACTTCATTTCAATTATTTTTTATTAAAATTTTTGAAAATTAAACAATGCTAAATGTCACATAAAGAAAAATGTATTTTAACTACAGCATTTATTGGATGATACACATAGGCCTCAGTGATGTATTTTCAAGATTATTGTTCACTATAGTTCATTAGATAGAGCACATCATAGATTCATGGAAAATAAATCATGTTAGTCGTGACTATTAAAATTAACTGAATTTAGATAGCAAGGACTTTCTCATTTTTGTCTCCCTATCTTTTATAAATTTGAATTCTATGTAATACTCTACACTTGTAAAATATGGACAATTTATTGTGGTTTTATGACTCTTATTGAATTTTCCTCTGGGTTTAAAATAAAAAAGTCCCTTGCAATTGAATACTGACGTTCAGGTGTCTAATATTTGTAATAGCTTATATTAATACATTGTTTAAATACATATTGTCAAATCTACCGTTGGAAATACAATTAATGGAGTGACTACAATAACAACAAAAAATCTAGTTGTTTTATAGAAAGTCCTTTGCTAAAGGGTTCAGGGGTGGAATATGAAATTTAATGAGTGTAAATGTCAAGTCATGCATGTGCAGGGAAGGAACCAAGCTAAGTTCAATTTAAATGGCACTGAATTAGTTAACGAGAGTGAAGAGATAAGGATAAATAACTAGATCCAACATCCGAATTCTCATTGCGTTATACAGGAACCAAGAAAGCTAATAAGAGGCTGACTTTTACCAAGAGCAATATTTTATCCAAGGATATTGTGCTTTCTTGTTTCATGGGAATTAGACCAAATCTAAGATATATGGTGAAGTTTCACTACTTCCTTTTTCCAGATATATGTAATGAAGTTTAAAAATTTTTTCAAACAGACATTAATTTTTACACATAAAAATCAGTATTTCTCAAAAAATGCAAATGATTTGATAAATATTTAGTATTTAAATTGATCTAAGACAAAAAATATTTTAAAAAGTTTTATTAAACAGATTTCTAAAAACATGAAACTATGTATCTTGGTGTTAATAGTTGAGAGGTATTCAACTTCAGTTTCATATAGGCTGTTTTGGAATGTTGCATGCATAGCTTTTGACCAAATAAAACCAAAACTTAATGTCTTAGAATGGACCTGTAACATTGATAATCTGTCAGAAATGTAATACTCTTCATATATATAAAACTAATTAATGTAGTACCAAAGTTTCAGTATTCTTTTATAGTGATACTCTTTCTTGTTTTTTATCTCCTGTAATATGAACAAATGAATCTTGTTTTTATCTTGTTCATTGTTCTTTCTCAGACTTCTAGAACAGTGTCTGACACAGCTGCTTAATAACTATTTGTTGATGAATGATGAATGATTGAATAAATGAATGGGGTCCTGCTTCCATATTGCCCAGGTCTTGATAAATAGTCTAGATTTTTTTTTTAATTTGAACAGGGAAGGTTTAATATAAAAATGATTAACAATTTATAGGAAATTAGCTAAGAAGGAATAAAAGAGTACACTAAAGAAAACTCTAGGGAGAGTAGTCAAAGAAGGAACAACCTTCCAGGAAAGTGAATCCTCTCCAAAGTTAAAATTCACACTTAAAGGAGAGAGTGTGGTTGTCGCCCTGTGGTTGAGGGAGAGTTGACTAGGTTGTCCCAAAGCAGAGTTGGTGGACAAGCCCTGGGCAGAGGCTGACTGGGATCCAGAGAAGTGCTCTGGGGAGCTACCTGCTGGAGGTGATGCCAAACTGACTAGGAAGCCATAAGCAGAGAGGTCACCAGGAAGCAAGCTGGGGAGCCTCTGGGTCTAGATTTCCCTTGTGATGGACTTTCCTTACTAACCCAGTGTGCAGTTATAGAAAGCATGGCAGAGAAGTATGCTACGGATACTCTGTCCATCTAGGAAGGTAGAAATTAGACTGGGGCTACAGTTTAGGTACCAGCATTTGATTCGTTTTTACTGTGTTCCCAAAGAACCTCAGTTATCTAGCCTTGGTTTTCTTGTCTGTACTTAGAGCTCTTTAAAGGATTAAATGAGACAACCGATGCAAATGTCTAATATACTCTCTGCCCATAATAGACCCTTAATTTGATTATTTTTCCCTAGTCCCCTTGCATAGTCTATTCACAGTTTAAACCAATAATCAGGATATCACTTCAGGATATCACTTCATGCTCCCATACCATTCTATACTTAGTAGCAGGACAAAAACAAACAAACAACAACAACAACCAAAAAAAAAAAAATTTAATTCTAGAATAATCCCATTCTTTCTTTACCATCTATGGAAACTGTGAGACCAAGTAGCTAAGCAAAAAACAAGAAGCTTCCTAAGATCTCTATGACAGAGCACTCCTTACTGTTTCCACTTCGTAACTTTTCAAAGCACTCAATGCCTATAGTCTAATTTTATCTGCAAACCCATTCTTACAGGAATCAAAGATAAGGCTGAATTATTGCTCTCATCTGAAACATGAAGAAACCCCTAGAACCCTAGAACAGTGAATGACACATCACAACTGGTTAGTAACCATGAAAAAAAAAGTCAGTGTCATCTGATAGGTAACTCCCTCACTTTGCACAATTATTATGTAATGGAGTAGTATCTTTATATTATTTTACTTTAAATTCAATTAATTAACATACAGTGTATCATTAGTTACAGAGGTAAGAGTTCAGTTATTCATGGTTGCGTTTAACACTCAGTGCTCATTACATTATGTGCCCTCCTTAAGACTTGTCACCCAGTTACCTCATTCCACCCTCCACCTCCCCTCCAGCAACCCTCAGTTTGTTTCCTATAGTTAAGAATCTCTTATGGTTTGTCTCCTCTGATTTCATCTTATTTCATTTTTTGCTCCATTCCCCTATGATCCTCTGTCAAAGATTTTTAATTTTTGCTATTTTTTTCTAGATATCTACTTATTTACTTTACTTTGGCACTAGGACTTTTTAAAAATTACATATGTAAGGAAGTCCAACCTATAAAATAAAGTCAAACTGAACTATCGTGGTCAAGATAGGAATGCGGATACAGTGACCGATTCACTGACTTTCCCCCTCTCAACTGTGAAAATGGGCCCTGTAGGTGAGAGAAAGCATCTTGCAGCTTTAAAGAATACTATTTCCTTTCACATAATAAAACTTGCTAAAATGCAGTAAAACAAATAAAAAAGAGTACCGGCCAACTTCTGTGGCCCCTTGCCTTACTTGACTTTCTTCTCTTTGAATTCTGCTTTTTGCAATAAAGCAAACTGTCCATTGATTTCAGTGTATTGTTAAAGATTACTGATTTTTGATATTACCTTGGGTGGACTAGAATGAGATCTGCCTTCTTGTTGCTAGAGTTGTGCTGAATGCACACTTATGAGAACAGCCATGTCTTCGACATGATGTAGAATGGACAAATAATTTAAACTTCTTTTAATGCCAGGATTGCTCTATAACCACTTTTGGCCTAAGAAGGTATTAATTTTAAGTCATTATTTTTTAACTCTTACTGTTACCTGTCTTATAACTTCCAGACTCTTTCTGCTTGCTTTCTAACTCCCCAAACCAAAACCTAATTCTCTGAGTGGAACACATTTTTTTTTAAATGAGTCCCAGTCCTTAAGTGGTTAAGCTGTACCTCTGGGATCTCACAGAACAGTATCAGTCATCTTATGTCAAGAAAAAAATAATGTCTAATATTTGACAGAAATAAATTACTTCATATGGGACAGCTACATTTGGTCTGATACTTGTTGTCAGCTTTCACTGGAAGACGAGGCACTAAGAAATAGATTTCATCAAATTCTGAGATGGGAGGAAATGAAATCTTAGCAAAGAAAACAAGTTATGCCTCTGAAATGAATTGTGTGAGCGGGAAGATATATCAGGTGAAAAGTGAATGTTAAAATCATTTACCAACAGATGACATAAAACATTTTGGACAGATATTTAAGGGTAGAAAGCCCTGATATTACCAGTTTATAAAATATTCATGTATTCAAGAAAACTAAATGATCTCTAGATTTGGGAATTGCTTGTAAACATTTTCTGGTTTTAGCAGTGTTGTTTTTTTTTCCTTGAGCTGCCTATTTGCTATGGGATTTAAAAAAAAAAAGTAGTGTAAATTTAATCCCTTAGCTTGAACGTATCTACAGTAACTTCTTAGCACTTGCTTACCTGGATCACTGCAGATTTAAATAAATGGACCATATGTACTCTCTTGCATCAATAAAAAATGAAACATCCTATTTGTCAAAAGAGGAGGAGAGGACCAGATAGCTTAGGGGATTAAAGGTGGGCAAAGGAACCCTTCAACTGTAAGTCACTTCTTGCCATCTGTTTGTGGTAGGTTAACTTGACAGAAATCATTACTGTCTAAAGGCTGCTCAGTTGTCTCCTAGTTGTCACAGACATGGCAGTCTTCATCTAGCTCTTGTTAGACACATGTCCATATCACACAAAACTGGTCCTGATTAGCAGCCAGTGAATTTATCCCCTTAGGGCAATATGAAACTTTCCTACAGTTGCCAACATAGAGAGAAAAAAATGCTGTTTCAGGTGCTATCCACGGACAAAATGCCTCTGACGGTTTATCTTTGTCTTATCCAAGGAAGATCATTTGGAGGTGAATATTCTGCTCTTTTAAGTCTATTTAAAATAGCTGACTCCCCAAGGTCAAAAGACCCTAAAAATGCGATTTGCAAAATTTCAATAGATTGACTTATGTGAGTATTAATTATACCAAAAAACACACTGGTTTGGGGGAAAAATACATTCCTTGCACTTTTTCATTCCCAATCTTAAATTTTAAGAAGAGGGTATTACGTAAACTAAAAATGTTTAATGAATAACATATATACAGAAAAGTCCAAAAATTTTAAGAATTTTCACAAAGTTAACATGTTAAAAAATGTCTTCATTAACACACATACTATGATCAGCATCCTCAGGAAACTTTCCTTGGGTTCCTACTTATCTCAGTTCCCACCTTCTCCCAAAAGTACCCTACATCTCTTTTCCATTACTCTTGGTTTTTGAGTGATCATTAATATAATTTATTTCCCAAAGAGTTTTGTCTGAGTTGAGGGCTAAAAACTTCGTTGATTACAACTAGTAAAATAAGGATGTGGGATATGCACATTTGGAGATGAGATTTATAACCTGGAGACTTGCATTGCCTCTGCCCAAAGTTTATTAATGTTTACACATGTATTTACAGTGGTTTCATGTTATATGTGTCTGTAGATGAATGTACCAAAGGAGGAGGGGGACATTGAGGGCAAGGCCTCAGACCATAAGAAAGTTGATGAAAGATGAAATGATAAAAGAAAGTGAAGTAGAATTAGCCCTGTATTAATGGTGGTATTTTATTTCTAACACTTCATTGCCATTTAATTTTAGGTGGAATATTTAACTCTTTTGGGTTTCAGTTACTCCAAATATAAATGGGAATGCTAACAACAACTTGCTAAAGTCACTTCTTACTAAGATCTATGATTCTAGGAAGATAGCCAAAAAAACATTTTCCCCCCACTTTTTGCTGTTTTATCACCATCTCTGCTACAAAGTTGGAGGATTGGTCTCTTTTTATCTTTACATAAGTAGACAGGTGGGAGATGGGGACTTCCCATGATACCTGTTTTGAACTGGGGAATACCAGATGTGGGGATGAATCTCTCTTTATGTCAAGGTCACAGCTGAAATGTCTATTTTAGACTATCTTAAGCCATGAGGCAATGCTAACTTTGTCGTTCTTAGCAAATATCTTTGAGAGGTAGGATACAGACTTAATCTTTCACATTATACAGATAAGAAATGAAATCACTGAGCACTCAAGTGATTTATGAAGTAGCAAATAAACGTTAGAATAAGAAAAAAGGAAATATGGTCTCTTGTCTCTTCTTTCAGAATTCTTTTCAAGGTCTTCCTGCTGCTCTTGGACCACATAGGCACCTTTGATAAGCCACCAGAATGAATATTGCAGAAACTGTATTCTGCAAAAGGTAGAATGTGAAAAAGACAAAGGGGCTCTTTTGTATTAAGCCCTTGACCTCTGGTGTTCAGTTTTCCCCAATATTAAGTGCATGGATTAACAGCTTAATGGCAAAAATGTCACTGCCAGAACTTTAAAGAGGTTAATCAATAGTGAGCCTCAATCAAAATTTTACCATTATGTTTCCAAACACTGGAGTCCTCATGGAGACTTTTACATATTCACTGAAACGTTTTTAGAACATAGAGGCCGGGCTTTTTAAATTGTTCAAGTGTTGCCAACCATCGGCAGTTCCCTGTAGATTATAAACAAGGAACAGAGCCACTGTCCTCCTATTTGATACTTGTTTTCCCAGAAGAGAGCTGGAGCTGCTGGCTGAAATGTCAGAATAAAACAAGACTCGCCTATTTTTAGCTTTAGCTCATACAGTTTCCCTCCTCTTTAATCATATATCAAGATTTTTAGACCAGCCACCTTTTGAGAGGCTTCGAGTTAAGAAGAGCCAAACTCCAAAAAAAGAAAAAAAAAAAAAAGAAAAAGAGCTGAACCCCATAAATGTGGAAGATACTTTAATACAAATTATTGCAGTATGTAGTAACAAGTGTTTTTAAATAATTAGTATAAAAACATGCAGTTTTGTTGTTACTCTTTGGGATTTTGTTTTTGACTCTCCTAACCAGTTGTGTGTGAATAGATCCTTGACCACAAAGTTGAGCACAATGTCAAGGGTTCCACAAGAAAATAAGGATAAAAAAATAGAAAAATGTAAGAGGTTATTGACCTAAACAGAAGCTGCATCTCAGGCAATATCCTTGCCTCCTCTATCCTATCACATGACCAGAGCATATGTAAGGAAAGGGAATATAATCAATTTCTAGCTCCAAAGAAGAACATGTTGGATAGTAGAGAGTAAGAATTGGAAATGTTTCAATTGTGTTGAGATATCAAGTGATCCAGTGGGAGTACTAAGCTTAGAGCAATAATTAAATCATAGTAATATCTCTTATGTGGGTAGATGATGATTTGGTGAAAATTTACGTATAGGTCACACATTTACCTAGAGGCATGAAAATATTAGATATTTCATCCATTCATTCAACAAATATTTATTGATACCTACTATGTGCTAATATCTGCTCTAGATCCTGGGAATAGAGAGAGCAAATGGTTGTGGAAATTGTATTTTAGTGGGGGAAAATAAATAACGACCAAATAAATATACAGGTCAGACACGTGCTAACTGCTATGATGGTTAAAGACAGATAACAGAAGTGATTTTAGCTCAGAAAGCATAATTGTGGAAGTCTTGTTTGATCATTGTCCAGTGTTGAGCAAAGACCTAAACAAAGTCCAGGGAGTGAGCCAGGTAGATAAATCTGGGGAAGGAATGTTTCAGGCTCTGGAATGAAACATATAAAGTCATTGACATGGAAATATACTTGATGCATTTCAGGAAGAATCCAGCGAGAAGTAGGCACAGTGAGTGTTCAGGATAGAGGTAGGAGGGGGCTGGAACATGCAGTACCTTAGAGGTTATAAAAAGCATTTTGGGTTTTATTTGGAGGGAGATGAGAAGGTTTTAAACCATTTTAAAGTCTCAAGGAAGGAAATTATAATCACATTTGCCTTTTGAAAGGATGTTTATGCTTGTTCTATATGACTAGGTTGTTGGATTCCCCAGACAGAAAACAGAGAGACCAGCAAGGAAACAAATATACCAATCTAGGTAACAGATGCTGGTAGTTTTTCGACTAGGTGGCAGCAGTAGAAATAATTAGATGAAGCTTGATTCTAGGTATATGTACAGAAGGAGATCTATCTGAAGATGACAAATTGAATGTGAGGTGTGAGAAGGAAGCATCAAGGATGATGCCAAGGCTTTTAGCATAAAGAAGTAGTAGGATGGACTTGCTATTTACCAAGTTAGAAGAGACTGTTAAAAAAAAAATGGATTTGGGGCCCATGGAGGGGCAGGGTTCATGGGAACTAGGATTTCAAGTTTGAACAACTTAAATTTGAGATCCTATTAGACATCCAATTAGAGATATAAAATCAGTGACTAGAAATATGAATTGAGTTCACAGAATAAGTCATGGCTAGTTTTGTAAATGGATGAGTCATCAATCTATAGTTGGGTTTAAAGCCATGGATTTGAGTAAGTTCACCTAAGAAGTAAGCAAGACGGTAGTCTGAATGAAGTTATTTATTAATAAATCCATAAATAGTAGGTTATCTTTAAGCCCTTTGATGCCCTGAAATCTAATAAAAATGCTCTTAACAATCAACTGGAGATATATTTATAGTATATTTGAGGCTTAAGGTCTTGGAAATCATTTCTTTGGTTTATCAAACTTCAGACAATGAGTTATAGCACCATTATCTGGACTTTACAAGAGATCTGCTTAGAGCATTTTTCACTTAGTCTTGTGTACAGAAATAGAACATTGTCTTCTGTCCATTGTTCTTAACCCCACTTCAGTTGTGTGACATTCTTTCATCCATTCTCAAAAGATTGCTTATCAGATAGTGCACTGCCTTTACAGTGAAATACTGATTAGTTTGTGGGAGTATTTTCTACAGTGGATAAATCAATGCACACCATTCCATTTTAAAAGAAAGTTAACTGTCTAAGCCAGTGTTTTTCAAAGCACATTCCAAATAACATTAATTTCCAAGGATTTAAATATGGAAAATGTTAGATTAAACAGGTTTTTACACTGTTCAATTTCTCAGAGCCTTTAATAAACCAATGAGCCTTGAGTCTGCAGAAAATAAGAGAAGCTATAAGTAATATTTGTCATCTCCAGTTGGTCTTTGAATCTTTTTTTAAAGTACAGGTGTTAAGTCTAGTGTCATAAGGAATAAGATTGTCCAGTGGCCAAAGTGTATAACATTAACTGTTAAGTATTCTTTGATTTTGGACTATAAAAGTGGCAAATAGTTTCATGAGCACTACCAAATGACAGGTGCTATGCTTTATATAAATTACTTCTTGTATACATATAAGGTACATACCAAAATTATTCCCATGCTAAAGATGCAAGAACAAAACTAGAAAAAGCAAAGCAGCTCTCCCAAGGCCACAGAGCTAGCTGATAGAAGTGATGCTGTTTAAACCTAGATCCTTTAAGTTCGGAACCAGGTCACCCAGTCATTAGTTCTCAGAGTGTGGTCCCTGGATCAGAAATATTAGTGTCATATGGGAAGTTATTAGAAATACAAATTCAGTCCCAGGAATCAGCAACCGTGGAGGTGGAGCTCAGTACTTTATACTTTAGCAAACCTTCCATAGTAAGTCTAATACTGCAGTATAAGAACCCCCACCTTAAATTATTGTAATAAATTGGGATAATAGTGTGTATGGTAGAGAATCCTAAGGTGACTGGGTTAAAGAAAATAATCACCTATTCTAAATTAGAGATCACAGCTTTTATTATAAATCAGAGACACTCATGGAATTCTTTTTTACTTATTTTATTTAGATTAAATTAGTTAACATATAGTGTATCATTAGTTTCAGATGTAAAGTTCAGTAATTCCCACTCATGGAATTCTTAAAACACCGAGACAATCCTCTAATACCTGAATATCATTAGGTGAGGCCAGTTATAAATGCTACAGGTGATTTTAAGGCATTATCAGAACTGAAATAAGTATAGAAATTGATGGAGGACAGTCACTTACTATTCTATGTCAGTGATCCCCCAAATCTGGTGTTTGGGAATACAAATACAAACACAGGGATAATATGAAAATCAGATCAACCCACTAATTCTGGGTGGTTGCCTAAGATCCTACATTTCTATCAAACTTCATGCTGATACCCATACTGTGTCTGAAGACACACATATTGAGTAGCAAGGATTTAATTTACCCTTATTATTTCTCATTTTCTCCAACATTGTATTTAATGACTATAAAATTAAAGTTTGAATTTATTTAGAAAACCCCTCTAGAGGAATTCTAAGTACTCTAGGCACAATAGGTTAGCATTTTAGTTACTGTTTCTCCATGTTACATGGTTGCTGACCAACCATCTTGTCTGCCTAGGACAGGTTTAGGAAGTGAATCAAGGACGGTCAGTGATAAACTGGGTAAATCCAAAACTGGGATGATCCTGCAAATATATGTACTTCCAACTCTTTTTTTTAAAAGATTTTATTTATTTAAGAGAGAGAGAGAGAGAGAGATCACAAGCAGGCAGAGAGGCAGGCAGAGAGAGGGGGAAGCAGGCTCCCCGCCGAGCAGAGAACCCGACACGGGGCTCGATCCCAGGACCCTGAGATCATGACCTGAGCCGAAGGCAGAGGCTTTAACCCACTGAGCCAACCAGGCACCCCTGTACTTTCAACTCTTAAGGAGGGATCCTATCCTAACCTAGAAATACATTCTAGTTCAATGACTACTCCTAATGTTGCACTGTACATGGGAAGATGTGGGAGTGAATTAGATTTACAGAAGCAGGTTACTCAGCAGTCTCAGATGACCTTACATCTGTCTAGTATTCAGAGACTAACTTGTAAGTAGAGCCACAATCTGAACTCAGACTACCTGGCTTTCAAGCCCTCCATCTTAACTACTATGATAGGCTATCTCCTCCTCTAATGCCTCAAAGTAAGTTTTCTCTAAAGTCAGATGAATATGGTTCAAGTGTGTTAATAATTGAATTTTATCTTTTCTATTAATTTTCACCTCGTCCTTTTAAGATTGTATCTTGGAAGTTGCTGTATATATTTTTAAACAAATAGAGGAAATATTTGGTATATATGCACACACAAAATACTCCTGTTATGCATGATCCAGAAAATATAGAAACCACCACCACCTCTGAACCTCCTCCCCTCCTCTCCCATTCTCTCTTCCTCTCTCTTTCTCTCTCTCTCTCTCCTTCCCTCTCTTTCTCTCTTATGTACGTACGTGTGTGTGTGTGTGTGCGTGTGTATCACAATCCATCCTACTCCTAAGGCTCTTTACGAAAATCATTCATTGGCTTTACCTAAATTATATAAGTTACTCATGTGGCAAGCTGATAAATGAGCATACCTTAATATCAAATATGAAGTATTGGAAATAGAATTAGTTCAAGGAAGTTTTAGGCTATTTTAAGATATTTAGTACAAATTTGTTTAATATTCTGATATCCTATCTCTATAAGCTTTTAAGACATTCCTAAGCATTTTAGCTACAGAATGAGTTTAAAATCCTATGCATAGAATCAAGATTTGAAATGATCCCAATAGGAGGCAAAACCCTTGAAATATAAATATTTAAAATTTATACATTTTAAGATATATTTCATATATGCCATAAACATTTTAGAAAAATAATTTAAATTGTAATTCCTTAAGTAATTCCTCAAAATCCATATTCTATTCATTGCTGCAGAAATTTTCTACTAACACACCAATGCATTATTTGATATATTTGAAAAAAAACATGTTGTAAATTTAAGCAAGGGAAAATATTAATTGAGAGTATCCTAAAATGGACTGTCAATTAAGTTCTCTATTTTTTTATGTGCAGATGATAAAAATTACATTATTCAGTATGACTATTTTTTAAAGTTCCTTTAAACATCCATCACTTAACCAAATAACAGGACAGTTCCACTAGAATAATTTTCAATGCTGGGTTAAAATGCTTTTCTAGAAAATTAGGACCTTTCTATTCAACAGCAGTGAAAATAACAACAGTACTTGAGTACTTAAAAGGCTCTGCACTGTGTGTTTTGCATGGATTTTCTTAATTACTATTCATAACAGAGCAATGGCCCATTCAATCTGACCACATTCTCCTTGACATACTTGCTGGTCTTGGCCTTTGTGGCGCCCCTACTCCCTCATTTTCCTCTCCTCTAAAAGCAACATCTTAATGTCTTTTGCAGATTCCTCATCCTTCCTCTACCCAAACTTCTAATTCTACAATTCCTGAGGCTTAACTCCACGTGATGGATTGAACAGTCCCAAAATTATTTGTCCAATGCCTAACCTTTCGTACCTACATACATGAACTTCTTTGGAAATGGGGTCTTTGCAGATGTGATTAAGTTAAGAATTTCAGATTGGTATTGTGTTGGAACTAGGATGGACGCTAAATTCAATTACTATTATTCCTGTAAGAGAATGGAGAAGGGGACTTAAGATAGTGAGAAGACCACACAAAGACAGAGGCAGAGATTAAAGTTATGCTGTCACAAGCCAATGAATGCCAGGAGCCAGCAGAAGCTAGATGGGTTAAGGAATGACTCACCTCTGGAGCCTTCAGAGAGAGCATGACCCTGCCAACACCTTCACTTTTGCCTTTTGGCCTTTGAAATTGTAAGAGAATAGATGTCTGTTTTAAGATGCCCAGTTTGTGGTAACTGGTTATGAGAACCTTGAAAAACTAATAAATATACCCCATGCCTCTACTTTTCTCTCTTCATTTTGTCTCCAGCTCCTCTGACCTTACATACCAAGTATATGATGTGGAATTAGAAGTTCTACTTATGATATAAACCTTTCGCATGTGCTTTAGAAATCTGTCTACTTTGTGTTTCTAGTTAACTGTCTTCTTAGCACTCAAAATTGATATGTCTCCGAAAGCTCTTAATTACTAAACCTCCCAAAAAGAAAAGCCAGTTTTATTCTCAGTCTTATTTATGTCTCTTTGTCATGAACCTCTTCCCAAGTGTCTAGAGAAAACTAGAATCATTCTTCATTTTCTTTTGTTTTAACTGCCCCTATCCCTGTTTTTAATTTGTCAACACTCTTGTGATTTATAACTTAGAAACATTTCTCAAATCATTTCTCCTGATCTCCATTTTTTTATACGTATTTTCTGTTTTTACTGCATCCTCCTTCCCTGATTGATTTCCCGTGTTTCTTTTCCTTCTTAGGAAGCTCTTTCATACACAGAAATCAAAGAAATCATTTAAAAATGCAAATTAGAGAGTTATTATCCTGTTTAAAATCATAAAATGACTTTCTTTTGTACTTATTAGAAAATCCATAGTTTTTGTCATTGCCGATGAGATTCTATATGACAAGGGCCTTGCTTATTTTGTACTTTTATTTTTACCACCCTATCTAGGTAGGACTGCTTGAATCTGCTAGTTTTTCCATAGCACTTATCACAATATACATTCACACACTCACATTTACTTATTATTTTTTTACTAACTAAACTGTAAGCTCGTGAAAGTTAACATGTGTCATTTTTATTCACCAACAAATTCCTGTGATCTAGGACGGTGCCTAAAACTCTGTAGTAATTTTGAATGGATGAAATAACGAAAAAGATCTATATACCCTTGATTTGTCAGTTTCTAATAAAGGCTATTTAATTTCAGAACTTTGACAGATAGTGCTCCTGACAGCTGCCTACCTATATCATTAATCTGTATTTTTTATTAGTATTTGATACTTACTGAACACTTACTTTGTTCCAGGTACTGTGCTAACTCTTTGTCTATATAATATCATTTAATCCTTATAATAACCCAGTGAGGTAGATAGTTGAATCACTTCCTTCTACAAATGAGAATTGTTATGCTGAGAGAATTAAAGTGGTTTGCCCAAGACGATACATCTCTTACAGGTGAAGTCAGGTCTGCAGCAACAGAGTCCACACTTAGTGTGACTGTGTCATTTTCCTAGAAACTACTTCAAGATAAGAATGGTCCTTTCAGAGCTGATTTTTTTAATCATTGATTTTACTACCATCCAAAGACAAATTATATTCAAAATTAGACAGCAAGACAAAATCCTAATATTATTAGAGCATTTCCCTGGGAAGTCTTAGGGTTGGGAGTTGATGGCTTTCTTTCCTTGGAACTGTTTTAAAGGAAATTCGTACTTGTAAAATATATTTTCATGATTATCCTTTAAATATAGGGGTATTCACAGATTTTGTTAGATGGACATAACAACATATGTTTTCAAAAATAGATACAAATAAAATGCTTCAGGCGTCAATGGCCAAAGCAGAAATGGCAAAGTTTAGATTCAGCCAAATTCTTTAATTGCCCTAAGTCCCAAGTTGATTTCTGTTATATAGTTCTGTTGACATATTTACTCGACTCACGTGTGATAGTTAATTTTATGTGTCAACTTGGCTAGACTATGGCACCCAGTTGTTTAAGTCAAACACAATTCTAAATGTTTCTTTGAATGTTTTTAGATATGATTAACATTTAAATCAGTACAGTTTGTGTAAAGGAGATTATTGTCCATAGTGGGGATGGGCCCCATCCCATCAGTTGAAGGTCTTAAGAGAAAAAAATTGAGGTCCCCCTGAGGAAGAAGGAATTCTTTATCCATAAGGCTTTGAACTCAAGGCTGCAACCTCCCTTCACTCCTCTGTGGTTCTCCAGCCTGCTGGACTGCCCTGCAAATTTCAGACTTGCAAGCTTCAACAATGATATGAGCCAGTTCCTTAAAATAAATCTTTCTGTCTCTATATCTGTACATCCTATTGGTTCTGTTTCTCTGGAGAACCCTAACAGACTTTGTAACACACATGTGAAGGAAAAGCTTCTAATAGTTTTACTTCTCTTTTTATTTTATTTGTTAAAACAGTCACAAAGGTACAGTGAGTTTCCAGAAGAAGAGAAATAGAATTCACCTCTTGATAGGGAATGTCAAGGTTCTGGGAAAGCATAGCAACTCCCAAACTGGCAATTTTGCCAAGGTCATTTTTGTGAAATACAACCTGACACATGCCTGATTTGCGATATTCCCCCATTATTAGACCAAATACTTCGATCTTTTTTTCTCTTCAAGGAAAATTCTCTCTCTTCTATGAAGGCTTCATTGATCAGCACTTTATCTTTGGCATTTAAATACATCCTTTACATTAGACTCTGTAACCAGAAGTCATAGTAGTAGTAAAAAAAAAAAAAAAAAAAAGATCTGGAATTAGGCAGGGTTTAAACCCACTTCTGCTACTTCTTAGTGAGACAATTGATAAATTAATGAATCTCCCCAAGCCTCAGTTTTCTTGTCTATAAAAATGGTACCATGATAGTACCATTGTATGGTACTGTTATAAAATACAAATGAGGGGCACCTGGGTGGCTCAGTGGGTTAAAGCCTCTGCCTTCGGCTCAGGTCATGATCTTAGGGTCCTGGGATTGAGCCCCGCATCGGGCTCTCTGCTCAGCAGGGAGCCTGCCTCCCCTCTCTGTCTGCCTCTCTGCCCACTTGTGATCTCTCTTTGTCAAATAAATAAATAAAGTCTTAAAAAAATACAAATGAGGGGACATTAATGAAGAATTTTGGGGAGGCACCTGGGTGGCTCAGCTTTGTCTGGATTCAGCTCAGGTCGTGATCCCAGGGTCCTGGGATCAAGCCTCACATCTGGCTCCCTTCTCAAAGAGGAGCCTGCTTCTCCCTTTGCCGCTGCCACGTTCCCTGCTTGTTTGTTCTCTCTCTCTCTCTCTCTCTCTTAAATAAATAAATAAAATCTTTAGAAAAAAAAAAGAATTTTTTGTAATTGTACCTAACATTGTTGATCACGTTCACCATATGAGATTGGCTGCTCTATTCATTATGTGATTCAAACCACATATCTGCAGAGATCATTACTATCCCTATTTGATGGGTGAGAACCTTGAAATCTATGTCATTAATGTGACTCATCAAGACACACAATCTAGGAACAATATACAATCTGAACCTTGAGTTCGTAAGTTATAGTTTGCTATTTTTTTCACCAGATCTTGATGTCTCCCTCTTTTTATTCTCACTATTATGCCTACTTTTGTATCTTACCCATTGTTGCTAAATAAGACCTACTAAATAAATGAATATTCAAATATTTTTCAACTTTACTAAGGTATAATTGAGAAATAAAATTGTAATATATTTAAAGTATACACTGTGATGATTTGATACATTGTGAAAACATTCCTGCTATCTAGGTAATTAATACATTCACCACTTCATGCATTTATATACATATATTTTATTTAACATAAAAAATATGATATATATTTATATTTTCTTTCTGTGACAATGTTTAAGTTCCACTATCTTAGAATAGTTCAGTTATAGGGTGGCTCAGTTGGTTAAGTATCTGCCTTCGGCTCAGGTCATGATCCCAAGATCTGGGAACCAGCCTCACATTGGGCTCTCTGCTCAGCAGGGAATCTGCTTCTCCCTCTCCTGCCTGTGACTCCCTGCTTGTGCATGCCCTCTCTCTCTGTCAAATAAATAAATAAAATATTTTAAAATTTTCAGTTATATCAGATCCTTAAAAATTATTCATCTTATTTTTTTTAAGATTATTTATTTATTTGACACAGAAAGAGAGAGAGAGATCACAAGTAGGCAGAGAAGGCAGGCAGAGAGAAGGGGAAGCAGGCTCCCTGCTGAGCAAAAAGCCGGATACGGGGCTCGATCCCAGGACCCTAAGATCATGACCTGAGCCGAAGGCAGAGACTTTAACCCACTGAGCCACCCAGGTGCCCCAAAACTTATTCATCTTATATCTGAATGTCTGTACACTCTTCCCAACCTCCTCTTATTTCCTGCACTCCCCAGACCCTGACAACTTTTCTACTCTCTGGTTCTATGATGTTTTCTTTCCCTTTCTTTTCTGTTCTTTTCCTTTTCTTTCTTTTCTGTTTTTCTTTTTTCTAGGATTTCACATATAAATAATACCATGCAGCATTTGCCTTTTTTTGTATGGCTTACTTCACTTAACATAATGTCTCAAAATCTATCCATGTTGTTGCAAATGGCAAGATTTTCTTCTTTTTCATGGCTGAATAATATTCCAGTGTGTGTGTATCTATGTTTGTGCATGTGTGTATCTCACACCTTTTTTATCAATTCATCTATTGACGGAAATTTAGATTATTTTCATATATTTGCCACTGAATAATGCTGCAGTGAACATGGGTATGCAGATAGCTCTTTGATATCCTGTTTTCATTCTGTTTGGATAAATATTCAGAAGTGGGAGTGTTGAATCAATGACAGTTCTAGTTTTAATTTTTTTGAAGAATCTCCATATCATTTTCCATTTTGACTGTGCCAATTTACATTCTCACCAACATTACACAGGGGTTTGCTTTTTTTCACACTCATTCCAACACTATCTCTTGTCTTTCTGAGGCCAGCCATTCTAACAGGTGTGAGGTGATATCTCATTATAGTTTTGATTTGTATTTCCCTGATAATTAGTGATGTTGTGGATCTTTTCACGTACCTGTTGGCCATTTGTATGTCTTTGGGAAAATGTGTATTAGCTGCCTGTGCCAATTTTTAAATTAGATTATTTGGGCTTTTATGCTATTGAGTAGTAGGTGGTATTTCAAACCTTATTAATCACAAATTGTAATTCATATCGGTCATAAAGTCACATAAAGTGTGATTTTTGTATTTCAGATTCTGGTAGATGATTTAGAGGTAATTTTTTCAAATTTTTATTTAAATTATAGTTAGTTAACATATAATATAATTTTGGTTTCAGGAGTAGAATTTAGTTATTCATCATTTGCATATAATACCCAGTGCTCAACACAACAAGTGCCCTTCTTAATGCCCATCACCCATTTAGCCCATCTCCCATCCACCACCCCTCCATCAACCCTCAGTTTGTTCTCTGTAGTTACAGTTCTCTGTAGTCTTCTCCTACAGTTTTCAATGCAAACTCAGCCACTCTAGAAAACAGTATTGAGGTTCCTCAAAATATTAAAAATAGAGCTACCCTACAATCCAGCAATTGTACTACTAGGTATTTATCCAAAGGATATAAAAATGCTATTTTGAAAGCATTTTGAAAAGGCATATGCACCCCAAAGCTTCTAGCAGCATTATCAACAATAGCCTAATTATAGAAAGGGCTCAAATGTCCATCAGCTGATAAATAGATAAAGAAGATGTGGTTACACACATACACACACACATACACACACACACACACACACACACACACAGGAGTATTACTCAGCCATCAGAAAGATTTAGAAGTATTTTAATAGAAATCTTATTGATCTTAAGGCTTGATAAAGTTAATGAAATGAAAATAACTAGCTATTGTAGACATGTCTGGTGTCTCCAAGGGTCTTCAGCAATGAAGACCATTCACTCCAGACTTGTCAGGAATCTGGATACATGATATCTTAGGGTTACTATTGGAATTATAAATTTTACTATTAAACTTGCTGGTTTTTTATGAACCAATATTTTTCAGCAGACAGATCTATTATACACTCTAGCTATTGTGCTATATTTAAATTAAATAGCACAGTATGTGGTACAAACAAAAGTTCTAAAAACATTGTGTTGATAACGAGTTTTAAGCAGTTCTCTCAAATTTCACTTGCCCTGCTGAACTGGATCCTGAAACTTTGAAAGAAGATAGAATAAAGTGTCAGTATTCCAGGATACTAGAAAGAATTTTGACTCTGAATTGACTTGAAGTCTGTCAACATAGCTGAACTATGTTGTATGTGAAATGTGTAAGTTACACAGATGATATCTAAGGATCTGCAAAGTTTTAAAATTTAAAATTATAGATAAATAATGTTCACTACAGGCTAAGTCAAATCCTCAGGTTTTTTGTTTTTGTTTTGTTTTGCTTTGTTTTGTTTTTTGTTTTTTGTTCTTTCAACATAGTGTTTTCAAATACATGACATCATCTTTTGTTTGGGGCACACGAACAGTGAAACTTACTAAAACAAAATCATAAATACAGTCTATCCTAAAAAATAGTGAGAAGACTGACAAAATTGTACCAAATATTAGACTCACAGCATCAATTAATTAGAATGGAGTACTTAGCTCTCCTGTTGTAGAAAGAATATGTCTTGGCCAGGTTAATGCTAGACCCATTTACTCATTAACATTTTTGTCCCTCCATTAATATGAGTTTGAGTCCCCAGTTCTGAACAAACCATAGTCTTTACTTTCTCATTTCCTTTCATTCTAAGAAAAGAAAATAGATCCATCATAACATGGTGTATAATGTCATAATATTGAACTTCAGGGATATAGACTCTTTTTACATATTAAAATGTGGGTGTAGAAAATGTACTAGTAGAGTTACATTGCTGATTTAGAGTGGTAGAATATCAAATAAAATTATTTCCCTAATTTAGTTAAGTGAAATAATAGTAGAAAAGTAGTAGTATATATTTCTTCTAATAATTTAGCAGGCTAGATAATCAGAGAAGTCCTTTTACAATAAAACATCTAGATCTTTCTTGGGAATGGAAGTGACAACATATATTATTAATGTATTGCTGGGCTACCACAAGATAACGGACACTTTTATGGGCCATCTCTACCAAACATGTAAAAAATATCATAAATCTCAAACCAGGTTCGTGATGATATGATAGATTTAATCTAAGGCAAAATGCCTAAAGCAGTGGTTATTTCAGGGAACTAACTCTTTTTAAAAAGAATTTTATTATTGAAGTATAGTTCAATGTTATATAAGCTTTAGATGCACAATATAGTGATTTGACAGTTTTATACATGTGTAATGCTCACCACAATAAGTGTAATTACCATCTGTTGTAATTACAGTATTATTGGCAAAATCTCCTATGCTGTTTTTTCATTTTTAATTTCATGACTTATTTGTTTCATAAGTGGAAGTTTGCACCTTTTAATTCCGTTCACTTATTTTGCCCTTTCCTCAACTCCCCTTTGACAAGCACTAGTTTGTTCTCTATATTTACGAGTCTGTTTCTGTTGTTTGTTCATTTGCTTTGCTTTTTGTGGGGTTTTTTGGTTTTTTGGGGGGGTTGTTTTTTTGTTTCGTTTTGTTTTTTTAGACTTCAGGGAACTAACTCTTTGTCCTGTGGCAAGGTGGGGCAGTTGAAACTGATATTATTATTTTTTAAGTGATATATAAGGTCAAAAGCAGGCCACCCCAAAGTGGGCCACTTTGGCATGGATTTTGATATATATATATATATTCTGTCAAATATATATATATTTATATATATATATAAAAAATCAAACTATTTTGATTTATAAAGCAGTCAAAACCAAGCAGAGTCAGGAAAGGTTCCTTACCTCCCCCTCAACTCCCCAAAGTGAATTTAGATAGAGGATCTGCTCCAGGAAGAGAACTATCACCATTAGATATCTACATTATGATAGGAACTAGGTATGGTAGATAGCGAGCAACCTAGCAAGACCTGTTTAATCAAAGTCCTCTCTTTGTCCTATTGTTTATGAGTAGCTCAGCAAATATTGATTTACCAACTTTTACTCTTTTCCATTCTACCTGAGGATTGTATTCCTTCCCTTTGAAGTTATAGACGCCTACTCCTTTCTCCCTTAGTTCAGGATAATACATATACCTTATTTTGCTTGACTGTCTTTGGAGTAACCATATTTATGGGGATTCTGCATACATATGCTATTAAATTTGATTTTTCTCCTGTTAATCTGTCTCATGTGAATTTGTTTCTCAGTCTGGCTAGAAGGGCCTTGAAGGGGACAGGAATTCTTGCTCCCTGACAATAGGTACCCTAAAAGTACACTCAAGGAATATCAAGAAAACTATACTCATTGACTTCTAGCAGAAGTAAACACAGAGAGGGGAGGAAGGGAGAAGGAAAGAATAAACATAAACTCAGTGTCTTAAAAAAACAGATATTTATTATTTCTTCGTTCTGGAAACTGGAAGTCTGAAATCAAAGTGTCAGTAGAACTGTGCTTTCTCTGAACGCTCTAGAAGAGATTTCGCTTCTGGTATCTCCAAGCATTTCTTCGCTTGTGCTGTATATCTGCAGTCTCTGCCTCTGGGGTCACATTGCCTCCCCCTCTTCTGTCAAGCCTCCCCTGTGTGTGTCTGTTCTATAATAATTGTCATTAGATTTAGGACTCACCTAGATAATTCAGGTTAATCTTGTCTCAAGACACTTAATTCTGTCTGCAAAGACTCTCTTTCCAAACAAGGACATATTCACAGTTTCTGGGAATTAAAATGTGGACATATTGCTTTGGTGCTACCATTCAACCCACTACAGCGTCATTGTATGTAAATTTATTTTTAAGAAAAGTTTGTATGAATTGGTTAAGAAAATGAAAGAGATTATATACACATTCTTATTCTCATATTTTCCCTCATATGCCTAAGTTATCAAGTTGAGAGTTTGGGGCCAGTTTTATGACCAGGCTTGATGAAATATGTAAGATATAATGGAAAAGAGAAAGTAGAAGTTTAATAGTGCCTTGATAGCTGTCACAAATACTGCTGTTGCTTACCCAGTTGCCATTTTTACTTTCAGTTTTTGTTCACAGAGCCTCAAACTTGTTCAGGACAGGAATGTGCCCGGCACAGTGGATTGAATGATAATTAGGACAAGCCAGATATGACCATCCTTTTGTTGATAATTCACTTTTCAACTGCTCTCCCAATTCAGGTCACCCAGTGACATAGTTGTGACTAATAGAACATAAATAGCAGTTTTTATCAATGTGAAAAAAAAAAAAATTTTCCTCTCTGGTAAAAGGAAAATCCTGTTCTTTTTGTTTCTTCTTCTGTGTTCAGATCATAGGAGTGAAGACATGATGCAGGGGTTGTGACATCTATAATGTGACTCAAACCTAAGCCCAACATAAAAATCCATTGGTAACAGAGCAGGACATTATTGCACAAATACCATAATTGCCTTTTTCAGAGTTCTTCAAAGTGAGATAATTTAATGTCTATATTACTAGAACAAGTATTAGATTTTCTGTGACTTGAAAACTAAATGTCTACCTCAAATTGCAGATGATGACTTTTCCATTGATCTTCACTTCTCCATATTTTTGTCTACACGAAACATCAAATACGTTCATGGTTTTTGTTGTCCACTTTGTTGTCCACTCACTTTTCCAAGGTCAGAGACTAGAGTATGGATCTGTTATACTAGATTATTTTCAGTAGTTACTATTACCTACCCACTAGAATGAGGGAAATGGCTTGTTTGGATCCTTCTTTATACTTCTCACTCTCCTTTAAATAGTTGTAAAATACTGACTTGTTATTGATTTAATAGTAAAAAGAACATTAAATCCATAGGAATTAAAGTTTTATTCTTTGTTTTTCTTCTTTTTATATTTTCTAAGAAGTACAGTACTGCTATTTGATCCATACTACCCTTTTTTGATTCATGAGACAATGCTTAAGAGCTGTCACATTATCATATGTACCTGACATATTTTCCTGGCAAATACAATGTTGACAGAAACAACTGACACCTAACATCTAAAATATAAACCTCTCTTCAGATTATTGACTTATGACTCTGAGAAGAACAGACTTCAATAGCACTGACAATCACAACCTTGCTCTTTAAAAAGTATCTCTCTAAATGCCAGAACTTGCTCCTATAGAGGTTTTGGGAGGTTTACCTGATGTTGATGTGTAGTTCAGACACAGAAGGCTGTGCATCTCATGATCCACAAAGGACCTTTCCTGGTGTTATCCGTGCGTTTATGGTTTTCACTGAAATTAATCAAAAACCTCTGTGATTCCATTTTTGGTCACTCTTTATTTACTTCACAGTGTTACTAAAACTCATTATCATGTCATTTAAAAAGTTACGGTGAGTTAGAGAATACTGTTCTGTATTCCCAAGCAATTATGTCTCACGTGGAAACAGTAAACAGCTTCACAGAGAGAGGTATCAAATTAGTAATGATTAACTCACAATCAATACAAATGCCAATGCACTCAAGACTGATACTTTTTACTTAAATATTGCTTATACTACAGTCAATTTTTAGAACATTTAAAATGTGTAATATCCGTTCTATCTAGTCTCAAGAATTTAAAAATTAACAACTTCATAGAACTCTAAAAAAGAGGCTTATTGTGTCTAACAAGCAATGTTTCATATATAATAAATTCAAATATGATACAGTTCAATATATATTTCAAATGTCCTATAAAATGACTCTTTGCACATATACATATTTACATATTTATGTATAAATATTAAATTACAAAATGTATTTTAAATACATCCCATCATTTCTCAGAGCTTATGTCCTTGAAAGCCTGGCATTAAATTTAGGGAATCATGTGAATGTACATTGTGCATGTTTAAATGAAGAGATTTCATCTATTTAAAAAAAGAAAATTTCTTATTCTACTTATTTCTAGGATTTTTCTCCATGGAGAATATTCCCAAACTGAGAAACTATTTTAATTCTGTTATTGCAACAAAGCTCTCTTCAGTATTGAGTATACAAACACATACATTCACAAACATTTATGGACCAATAAATTACCAACATCTAGGCAGAGTCCAAAATAGGCTTTGGAATTCAAAGTCTACTTCTTTATTCAATAACTGCATCTCTAATATACACACACACATACACATACACATACACATACACATACACATACACATTCACACACACCTTCAGAAAAATGAGTTGACATTCCTGAGCTTCAGGTTCTTCATAAGTGATGTGTAGGACATTGATATCACCTCTATCTATTGGGAATCCTTCAGGTTTGGGTGGCATATTCACATGCAACTCAATTCAGAATTTATGCTATGTCCTGGGAGCTGTCCTTCATCCCAACTTCCTCTGGGTAAGCTCCCTTTTTCTGCGTGGGTGTAAGAGAGTTACCAATTGCTTCCAGGATAGCAAAGTTTCAGACTCTCATGCAATAGGAAAAGAGGAAGAGTCTTGGTTGCAAAATTCCACCCAAAATTATGTCCCCCTGGCTATGATTTAGTCATGAATTCATTCTCAGGAGAATTTATATAGCCAAGTGATTAAGCTGATGTGAAGTCAACTCCAGAAGAATCACTTGGGGAAAGGGGATAGTGCTCTGAAGGAACTCTGAAGAGTTGTTAGAAGGAAAAATATTAACAGATGCTGGTCAGAAAAACCAATAGATATTTACTATAATTATTTAGACTTGTTCTTGTGAGGCTTAAATATCTTAAGTTAATAGGATGCCTACCTATTGCCAAGAAATGGTAAGTATAATCAAGTTTACAATTATTAACAATATTTTGATACTATTTATGACTTCTGAAGTCATTTTATATCTGTTATCATAATTCAGGACTCACAACCCAAAATTCTTTTTGAGTTATCCTTGGAGGCTTTTTGTTGCTAGGTGTTTGCAGCTCAGGGAGTCTGTGCTATCAGCCCAAGGTCGTATAGTTAACTGACTGGAGGGTCTAGACTTAACACCAAGTCTTGCAACTCCATCAGACCATAGGTGCCTAGTCTGGCATCTTGTGGATATGATAACCTGTGTTTTATCTCAGGGATTTGTGAAGCATTTACTATATGTTGCATATCTGTGAGATAAAAAATGAACCAAAAGTACAATGTGGACATTTCTTTCCATATAAGGCAATACTGTTCATCTCAATTCAGCAGTTCCTCCTTATTTAATCTATAAAATTGCTTTTAACTTGTGCTTACTCCCATTCTACATGAGGAGCCAGATGTGACACGAACGAAAGGCCTATCTTTGCTAAGCCCTATTCAATGTCACTTGGGAGAAATGAAGTCCAGGACAGTTCAAGTGAGAAAACGTGAAACAGAATTTCAGAAGCAGTAAATTAGAACAGGTAAGCATAGGTAAGAGTAAGGGTAAAGATCAAAAGTCCTAAGTATTTATAAAATCTTTTAAATCCATAATCCAGTAGGAATTCCATTAAATATAATACCAATGAATCTAGCTACAAAAATATCTACCTAGGTTTCACCTTTTAAAATCAATGATTAGAAACAAGTAAGAAGTTGCTTCATAACTTTTGCCCTCTGACTCAGGGACTTAATATCAGTCCAAATCAGAACACAGACATCTGTGCAGCAATCCTGTAATATATAGCATAGATGTGGTTTTCGAATGCTGGAATTCATCTCAACCCCATATGCAAACATTCCTTTTTTGAAATACAATAACAGGACAGAAAGCATCCCAAGGACAGGTAGGGTAAAGAGTATATACTGAGTGTAGCACATTGCTACTGAAGAGCTTTAGGTCCCATAATTAAAGAATTCAGCCATGGAAAGAGGGAGATTCTAGTAACAGTGTATGCTTCTGGCATTTTGTTGATTGTAGAACCAGAGAGTAGTGATGGGAGAAACCCCAACCTCAATATAGTACAGCTGGATTAGACACTGAAATTTGGCATGTCACATTGCCCTTCAAATGCAGATCTGTAAAGTGTGTTAAAAGTTGCCCAAGTGGAACTTCCAGCAAAACTTGGGGCAAACCCACTCTTTTGCTGATGAATGGGAAAGCTGGGTAATTTCACCTCATTTGTCTCTTCCTTTTTTAACAACCAGTACCCTTACTATTCTAATATCAGTCTTCTTTTATCCTGATACAGTGTGTACCTTGGCTGATCTCAGCTAGTCCCATGACTAGTTGATGACCCCCAACTCTTAGTTGGAAATTAGTTCCCACACAACCTTCTGCTATAAATTCAAGACTTTTATATCAAGCTGGCTCTTTAACATTTCTACTTGGAAGTAAAATACATATTTAAAATGTGACAAATACTAAAGCGAATATCTCTTCTTTCTAGTTATTCCACTTGCCTAAAATGTTTCATCTGATGTTAAGAAAATGATGCTAGCTTTCTTGGATTTGGGTTTACCCTATATATTTTTCTAATCTTGTATAATTTTATTTAATTATAATACATGCAGAAAAATGCTGATAAACATATATCTCAATAAATTATCATATAGGGAATACCCATGTGTCCACATGATGGTCAGAAGATAGGATGCTGCCAGTGTTCTGGAATCTGTCATCTCAATTATTGCCCCCTTCTTTTCTAAAAGCAGACACTCTAACTTGACTTCAAATACTCTAGTTTTACTTGCTGTTGAACTTTATATTTATGGAATCATGTCATGATATTTTTCTGTGTCTGACTTATTTTTTACGTTTATGTGACTTATCCATGTTTTTGCTTATAACAATGTTTTAGTTATTTTCCTTGCAGTACACTTTAAAAAACAATGGAGTGTTATATGAATATAGTATTTACCCATTTTAGTGTGGATGGACATTTGAGTTTTCTCTAGTTTTTGTTTATCACAAATAAATCTGGATATCCCTATATATCTCTCTCTAATGAATATTCTTATCAGTGACTTTTGTGCACATGTGAATATATTTCAGTTAGACATATACTGGGTCATAAAATATTTATTTGTTAAACTTTAGAAAATAGGGCACCTGGTTGGCTCAGTCAGTTGAGCATCTGCCTTCAGCTCAAGTCATGATCTCAGGGTCGTGGGATCAAGTCTTACATGGGACTCCCAGCTCAGCGGAGAGTCTGCTTCTCCCTCTCCCTCTCCTCCCATTCGTTCTCTCAATCTCTCTCTCTCTCTCTCAAATAAATAAACAAAATATTGGAGAAAAAATTTTAGAAAATAATGTCAAACAATTTTCCAAAGTAACACTATGACTGTACAATGATACCAATGATACAAGTTCCAGGTGTTTCACATTTCCAATACTATGTCTTGTGACTCTTCTTATTTTACTCACTCTCATAGGTAGAGAGTGACCTTCTGTTTTTATTTTAAATTGCAATTCCCTGATTGATAATAAGGCTAAGCACATTTGTGTATGTTTATTATTCTTTTCTGTATGTGAAGTATCATACAAATCACTTGATCTCATTTCATTTAGATTGTATGCCCTTTTTTATACTGATACATTCTCAGTTTTATGTGATAGCTCCCATTCTTGATGCTATCTTCTGACAAACTTAAAATCTTCTTGATGCTATCTTCTGACAAACTCTAATTCAGTGTAGTAGTTTACTTTATCAATCTTTTGCTTGTAATTAGTACTTACCATTTAACAACTTTTTCCTTACTCTTCAGGACCATAAAAATATTCTTCTAATATTATCTTTGGAAGCATATTTTTGTGCCTTTCAAATTTAGGTCTACGATCCACTTGGAATTCACTGTTGCACATTGAGTGAAGTAGGAGTCAAATTTCATTTTGTATTTTCATATGGAGATATAATTGAAACAACACCATTTATGGAACTGTCTTTTCCTTACTACTCTGCAATGCACTTTCATCATAAATCAAGTGTCCCTAAAGATGTAGATCTGTTCTCAACTTTCTAATAATTCTCCATTGGTCCTTACGAAAATTAAACAACTATCAAACTGCCTTAGCAATAGTAGCTTTTTAAAATAAGTCTTGATATCCAGGAGAGCAGCTCTTAACCCTTTTTTGTCCCCCTCAAAGCTGCCTTGGCTATTGGCTCTTTCTATTTCCACATAAATTTTAGAATTAGCTTGAAAAGTTTCATAGATGCATACACACTCACACAAACACACACACGAAAAACTGTTGGGATTTTGATTGGGATTTGTGTTGAATATGAAGCTGGTATAATTAGCATCATCTCAATATGGAATATTTTTTTAATCCATGAACATAGTATTTCTCTCCATTTATTTTCTTTTGTTCTTACCTAGTTCAAAATATTTTAGGATCTTGGGTGCCTTGTACATCACTTGTTAGAAATTTTCTTAGGTTGTGGATATCTTTGACTATTTAAAATTGTTATTTTCCACTGTGTATTTCTGATAAGAGAAACATATCCAGTGTACTTGTGTATCCATTCATGACTTTGTAATCAATAATTTTTAAAAACTCATTTATTAATCATAATACCTTATCTCATTTTTTACTTTGCATATAAGCAAATATCATGAGATATCAAGTTAGCAGTTCATATTTAGATACTTGGCAAAGTACAATTACGTGTGTGTACACATTCTAACAGGGAGAAGGAAATTTTTAAAATGGAGACACGCACTGGGCTTTTTCAGTTTTAGTACTATGATCTTGTTGACCTTAGCCAAATGCCTTAACTTGCTAGTTTTCATTTGATTACCAGTAGAGTGAGGGTGAAACCAAATTGTCCAAGCTGGTCTTGCCTCACCAAAAACTCTGAAGATGAACCCAAAGAATGTCTGTCTAATGCTTATAAATCTCATAGGTATAAGAGGGCTGGAGATAAATGCTCCCTGATAACTTCACCTGTGATAAACATAGTATTTAATAAGAGAATACCAGGCAATTAACTTTTAATTATATGTCAGTGTATCAGTTTCCAAGGGCTGCCTTAGTAAAGTACTATAAACCTGGTGGTTTTATACAACTGATATTTTTCTTTCTTAGTTCTTCTTTTTCTGCTTGAGTTCCCTGTCTTTTATTTTATTTATTATTATTATTTTTTTTTACTTTCAGAGGAAGAGCTTAGTGATTCATCAGTTGCATATAACACCCTGTGCCCTCCTTAATGCCCATCATCCAGTTATCCCATTCCTCCACTCACCTTCCCTCCAGCAACCCTGTTTTTTTTTTCTGTAGTTGAGTCTCTTATGGTTTATCTCCCTCTCTAATTTTGTCTTATCTTATTTTTCTCTCCCTTCCCTTATGATCCTCTATTTTGTTTCTTATTTTCCACATATGAGTGAGATCATATAATTGTCTTTATCCGATTGACTTATTTATTTTTTTAAGATTTTATTTATTTTTTGACACAGAGAGAGAGACAGAGGGAGCACAAGTGGGGGAGCAGCAGGCAGAGGGAGGGGAAGAAGCAGGTTCCTTGCTGAGCAGGAAGCCCAATGCAGGGCTGTACCCTAGGACTCTGGGATCATGACATGAGCTAAAGACAGATGCTTAAATGACTGAGCCACCCAGGCACCCCTGATTGACTTATTTCATTTAGCATAATACCCACTAGTTCCATCCATGTCATTGCAATGGTAAGATTTCAATTTTTGATGCCTGAGTAGTATTCCATTAGATAGATAGATAGATAGATAGATAGATAGATAGATACCACATCTTCTTTATCCATTCATCTGTTGATGGACATCTGGACTTCTGGCCATTGTGGACATTGCTGCTATATGCATTGGGGTACAGGTGCCTCTTCAGATCACTATGTTTGTGTCCTTCAGGTAAATACGTAGTAGTGCAATTGCTGGATCATAAGATAGCTCTATTTTCAACTTTTTGAAGAAACTTCATACTGTTATTCAGATTGGCTGTACCAACTTGCACTCCCACGAGCTGTATAAGAGGGTTTACTTTTCTCTACATCCTCACCAAATCACATCCTCACAAAATCTGTCATTTTCTGACTTTTAATTTTAGCCGTTCTGACTAAGGTGGTATCACATTGTAGTTTTGATTTGTATTTCCTTGATGCCAAGTGATATGGAGCATTTTCTCATGTGTCTGTTGGTCGTTTGTATGTCTTCTTTGGAGAAATGTCTGTTCATGTCTTCTGCCCATTTCTTGACTGGATTATTTGTTCCTTGGGTGTTGAGTTTGATAAGTTCTTTATAGATTTTAGATACTAGCCCTTTATCTGATAAGACATTTACAAATATCTTCTCCCATTCTGTAGGTTGTCTTTTAGTTTTGTTGGCTGTTTTCTTTGCTATGCAGAAGCTTTTTATCTTGATGAAATTCCAATAGTTCATTTTTGCTTTTGTTTTCCTTGCCTTTGAAGATGGGTCTAGCAAGAAGTTGCTGTGGCCTAGGTCAAAGAGGTTGCTGCCTGTGTTCTCTTCTAGGATTTTGATGGATTTCTGTCTCACATTTAGGTCTTTTATCTATCCATTTTGAGTCTATTTTTCTGTATGATATAAGAAAATGGTCCAGTTGCACTCTTCTGCATGTGGCTACCCAATTTTCCCAACACCATTTGTGGAGGAGACTGTCCTTTTTCCATTGGATATTCTTTCCTGCTTTGTCAAAGATTAGTTCAGGGTCTATTTCTGGGTTCTCTGTTCTGTTCCATTGATCTGTGTGGCTGTTTTTGTGCCAGAATCACACTGTCTTGATTACAGCTTTGTAATACAGCTTGAACTTTCACTCTTCGCAGATGACATGTTACTCTATGCCGAAAACCTAATGACTCCTCCCAAAAATTGCTAGAACTCATGCAGGAGTTCAGCATAGTGGCAGGATGTAAAATCAATGCACAGAAATCATTTATGTTTCTATAAACTAACAATGAGACAGGAGAAAACTAAGGAATTGATTCCATTTACAATTGCACCAAAAACCATAAGATGTCTAGAAATAAACCTAACCAACGAGATAAAGTATCTATACTCTGAAAATTACAGGACACTTGGGAAAGAAATTGAGGAAGACACAAAGAAATGGAAAAACATTCCATGCTTATGGATTTGAAGAAAAAATATTGTTAAAATGCCTATACTACCCAGAATAATCTACACATTCAATACAATCCTTATCAAAATACCATCAACATTTTACACAGACCTGTTCTTTCATAGTTCTAAAGTGCTTCTTTTTGAAGTTTCTGAGGGAGAAGCTCTTATTCTATAGCTTGGCATTCCCTTGGCATTCCCTTCCTTGTAGCTTTATAATTCTAACCCCTGCCTTTGTCTTCACTTGGATTTTAACACAGCTTTCTTTTCTCTGTATCTCTCTGTCGTACATCTTTCTCTCTTTTCTCTTGTAAAGATACCAATCATTGGATTTAGGGCCCCACTAAACCCAGGATAATTTATTTTATCTCCAGAATTTAATTATATGAGCAAAGATCCTATTTCCAAATAAGGTCACATTCATAGGTAGTAGGGGTTAAGACTTGGAGGTATCTTTTTGGAAATACTATTCAAGTCACTACAGTCAATAAATAAGTAAAACTTAAAATACATGATACTTTGATGGGCTCTCTGCTCGGCTTCCCCCTCTCTTTCTGCCTGCCTCTCTGCCTACTTGGAATCTCTCTCTCTCTGTCAAATAAATAAATAAAATCTTTAAAAAATAAAATGGAATACATGATACTTTGAAAATAAATTTAAGTACTAAACTTAAAATATTTTATTGAATTCATTTTTATAAAAATGGTCTAGCAAGTTGGTGATTATATCTCTATAGAATTAACAAAAATAAATGTTATTTGTATGTGCAAGCAACCATATCTTTTAATTATATTTTTTCCAAATCAGCATTAAGTAGCCAATAAACATTTAATTTTTGATATTCATTGTTCTGGTTTTTGCCTTATATGCTAAAGAATCCCTTTTGCTAAATAGTACTAATAGTACTAATCCCTTTTGATAGGAAAGGGCTTTTGTAAAATGATTTATTGGTGATCGAAAAATAAAGTTTCATTCTCTTCAACCTCATCGCATTTGATCTTAGATATGACATTTATGTTTTTTTCCCATTATTTAAAGATAACTATCAGGGTGCCTGGGTGGCTCAGTGGGTTAAACCTCTGCCTTCGGCTCAAGTCATGATCTCGGGGTACTGGGATCAAGCCCACATCGGGCTCTCTGCTCAGCGAGGAGCCTGCTTCCCCCTCCCTCTCTGCCTGCCTCTCTGCCTACTTGTGGTCTCTCTCTCTCTGTTGAATAAATAAATAATAAAATAATTAGGTAACTATCTTTCTGTTTTTACTTATTTCTTCTCCATATTGTGGTACATTTTCTTTATCTTTTTTTTTTCAAGTTTGTATTTAAATTTCAGTTAGTTAACATACAATGTAATATTAGTTACAGGTGTAGAATTTATTGATTCAACACTTACTTACACACAGTGTTCATCACAACAAGGGCCCTTCTTAATCCCCATCACCTCCCCTCTGGTAACCATCAGTTAGAGAGCATACAGATGGGTCTGTTTTTGTTTTTTTGTTTTTTTTTCCATTCTGATACCCTATGTCTTTTAATTGGAGCATGCAGTCCATTTATCTACAGAGTAATTATTAATACATATGTATTCAGGGTCATTTTATTAGTTGTTTTCTTGTTGCTTCTGGAGGTCTTCTCCATTCTTTTCTCATCTTTGTCACTATAGGTCTTTCCTTACCACTCAAAGAGTCCCTTTAATATGTCTTGCTGGGCTGGTTTAATGGTCATTAACTCCGTTAGGTTTTGTTTTTCTGGGAAACTCTTTATCTCTCCTATTATAAATAATAGCTTTGCTAGGTAGAATATTCTTGGCTTCCGACTATTCCCATTCAACACACTCCTCTGGCTTGTCAAATTTCTGTTGAGAGCTATGCAGCTAGCCTTATGGGTCTTTCCTTGTAAGTTAGGGACTTCTGTCTTTCTGCTTTTAAGATTTTTTTCTTTATCATTATATTTTGCAAATTTCATAAATATGTGTTGGATTGCTTTTGGGGATTTTGATCAGAGTTCTCTGTGCCTTCTGGATCTGCATGTATGTTTCCTTCCCCAGATTAAGGAGGTTTTCAGCTATGACTTCCTCAGATAAATTTTCTGCCCTCCTCTCTCTTCTTCTTCTGGGAATCCTATAATACAGATGTTATTATGTTTGATGGAGTCACTAAATTCCCTTAATCTATTCTCATGTTCCATGTTCTTTCTCTTTTTTGTTCAGCTTCATTATTTTCCATTATTTTACCTTCTTTATCACTTATTTGTTCTACTTCTTCCATCCTTGTGTTTATTTCATCAAGTCTGTTTTGAATATGAGTTATTGTATTTTTCATATCTGACTGATTGTTTTATAACTCTGCAGTAAGGGCCTCTATGAAGTCTTCTATTCTTTTTTGAAACCCTGTATGTATCCTTATGATAGTTTCTTATCCCCCATCAGGCATGTTACTTGTATCTGTTTCACTTAGGTCTCTGAATCTGAAATGAAATCAAATCTCTGAATCTGAAGTGAAATCCCAATGTGACCTTATCTTATTCTTTCATTTGAGATGCATTCTTCCATCTTTGGATTTTGTCTAGGTCTCTGTCTTCTTCTGTGTGTTAGGAAAGTCTGTTTGTTTTCTGCTCCCGAGAGTAACAGCTTCATGAAGAAGAGGTCATATAGTACCCAGGGCCGAGGGCTTCAGGGAATGTCTCTGGTGTGTGCCAGGTACACTCTGCTATTGTGGTCGTCTGCTCTATCCTTCAGACCGGTCATCTGCAGAGGCTCTCCTTGCCTTCAGGGGGCAGTCCTTGGTCCTTGGCCAGAATGTGGCAAGTTTTAACGAGGTGTGCTCTGTTCTGCTTTTAAGTGAGACCTCATACTATTTCCACTAAAACTGAAGCCCTGCAGAATGATCTGGTAGGGAGATATGGTGTAGGCAGGGTGTTCTGCTGATCTTCTGAGGAAGAGGCTTGCTATGCTGGGACTGAAGCAAATTTGACCCAGAAGGGTAGTACTGCCAGAGTGCAGGGGTGTGGGACTTGATGTAACCAGGTTAGGCAGCCAGTGTTGGCTCTGCATTGCTTCCTGCAGGTGGCTGTATGTTTATGCTGAGGGGCAAGGGAGGGAAATGGCACCAGCCAGCTTCTTTGTCCCCAGTGAGGGGTGTCCATGCCCAGTGCTCTCAGGGAAGCACTCCAAGAAGAGTGAATAATTCCCCTGTGTGTCCTAGATGTTTTTCAGATGGCCATTTTCATGCTGTCTGCCTCTGGATTATTTGCCTGCATTCTCTACAGGAGCAGCATAGTGCCCTCTGGGCCCTACCCATCCAGGCCTGCTGAGTTTTAAAACTCCAGGCTTTTGGGACATGATATGTGTGGGGACCTGTGCTGGTCTTCAGAGGTGGTTCTTGCTGTGCTTGGATGGATATGGTTTTGACCCAGAAGGTCAGTAGCACCAAAATGCAGGGGTGTGGGACTTAGAACAAGAAGGCCAGGCATCCAAAGTCAGAGCCGAGCTGCCCTTGGCAGCTGGCTCTGCGTTTATGATGAGAGATGACAAAGGGAAGTGATGCCCATGGGCTCCTTTGTGCCTGTGAGGTATATCCCCGAGCTCTGCCTCTCAGGGATGTGCTCCAAGAAGAATAATCTCACTGTGTGCCCCAGTGATCATGCCATCTGCCCCAGGGTTGTTTGCCTGCCTTTTCTCTAGAAATAGGGCACCATCCTCAGACCTCTATCCCAACCAAACCCACTGACTTTTAAAACTCTAGTCTTTAAGCCATATTGCTTGCAAGAACTCATGAAAATCAGTCTCTCATTTTCCCAGTCATTGTCTTTGGGGAAATATTCTTGTGCATTCCCCTGTATGCCTCTCTCTCTCTCTCTCTCTTCACACACACTTTTTTTCCCACACTTTCTCTCTCTTTCTCTGTGACCATAGTCCCATCCCTCCA
Source organism: Nasua narica (assembly GCA_028533885.1). Classification (NCBI taxonomy): domain Eukaryota; kingdom Metazoa; phylum Chordata; class Mammalia; order Carnivora; family Procyonidae; genus Nasua; species Nasua narica. The sequence goes on along the minus strand of CM052809.1, from coordinate 88,699,428 downwards.
CAGCACTTGGGATCCATTTCTCCCTCAACCACATCCCTGTACTTTCTATCTTCCTTGATATGGCCTCTTCTCTCCCTCTAGTTGTGGAGTTTGTTCTGTCAGTCCTTAGGTTAATTTCTGAAGTATTCAAAAAAATTTGGCAGTTATCTAGTTGTGTTCGAGGGATAAGACGAAACCAGGGTCATCCTACTATGCCACCATCTTAGTTCTCTCACATCTATTTTACTTTAATGTCAACAGTTCTTGCAAGACTTCCCCAGGCAAAATTGGGAAGTCCCTGAAATGATCTATCTTGTTCCCTTCCAATCAGTGGAGTATTCCAGAGCTTTGTGCGCTCTCAAAACCTCCACACAACTCTTCTATAATGAAATACTGTTGGATAAAACATTCATATTTATAAATGATCAATTTATTTTAATATTTTAGATTTTATATTTCCATTTTCAGAGATTATTGGAAAAGTTAAATAATCAATACTTCCTTGTGGAATTTTAGTGCTTAACAAGAAGGAAGAGTGCTTTTGAGTGATCAAAGAACTTAAAAGTATACAAAGAACTTAAAAATATACAAAAAGTAGCAACATTTCAAATAACAAGAAATTCCACTTAGGTGAAAATTTCTCAAATGATAAATAAAAAACAAGATTATTAAGAGGGTAATCCAAAGATGAACAAGAATAACCAAAGCACATTTGTGGTAGAACTTAGAACTAACTCCTTAAAAAAAAAAAAAAAAAAACCTAATTCCTTGCCAGTCAGTGAGCATGGGTTCATCTTCTACTTCCTCCAAACATGCCCTTCAGCTCTTCTCCTACAAGCCCTTGGGTAACAAATTGATAATAAAACAGACGGAAATGATATGGTCATTGTTATCTTGGGCTATTTTGATGTCCTCTTGACATTCACCTTAACTTAGAACTCATGCAATGGCCCAGAGTAAAGTGAAGAAACTGTAATAAAATTTTGCTACTTGCCAAAGTTACAGTAATTATCTAAATCCTATCCTAGCAATCCCACTCCATCCTAATATAGCACAAGAGTCATCCCAATGAAAAAGCAAATAAATAAATAAAAATGAAAACTTTTTATGATGTTTAGAATGGAGGTCTTATTTGCTAGTTACTGGACATTCTTTTATTATTTTAAATAGGCTATAACCAAACAGAGACAAAAAGACATTTTTACCTTTCCTACATTTAACCTTATTTATAGAGGGTATTGACCTGGTTCAAGGTCTAAAAGCATGTTATGCAATGAAGATATTAAAATTTAAATGACTAGCAAGAAAAGAACAAAAATTATTTTGTATATATATGATAATTGAAAATCATCCTCCTTAAAAAGATTCCTAGTAGCAAATGGAGGAAAAAGTTAAATTTAACAGTTCTGCATTTCCCAAGTTCACTGCTATTTTTATTTATTATGATTTTTTATATTAGATATTCATATGATTACTTTAAACTGTTAAACATTCATATAAAATTTTGTCATTCAAATTTCTAGTATGATGGTGCAATTCAAAACTTGGCATTGACTAGAAAGTTTAGAATCAAATTTTAGAAATAAGGTACAAGATAAAAAGACATATAAAATTACATGAATTTGAATATATGCTTGTATATATTCATAATTATGATAGTCTTATAAATGTTATAACTATATTAATGTGTTAAGAGAAAAATACTTTTAGTATTCATGCTAGTTTAAGGAATTCTTGAGTTTAATCCTAAAATGTTTATTGAAAGATATCATTGAATTATATCTATGTTTCTCTTATTCGATAGACTATTTTGAATATAACAATATGGACTATGGCAATATTTATGTGAACAAGCTCTTGAAAAATATTACTGGATGTTAAGATATTTGAAGTAATTTCCAAAACACCACAAAATGTTGTGAAAGATCAGCAAAGTAAAAGGAATTCAAGTAAATTAGAAATATCAACAGGAAACTTAATTACCACTAATATTGGTAGCAATTTACTAATGTATAGCAGGGAATTCTAAATTACTGTGAGGAGATGAACCTTCATAGATCTTAGTAAAAAATGACCGAATCAAAAATATATCTGAATATGAGTTGTAAAAAGAATGTAGTAGGTAGAATACTTTCTACCTTCCAGCAAATTTCCACATCAGCCAAATTTGCAGCCATGTAGGACAGAAGAGCAGAAAATTTGGTTTGAGTTCATATAACTTTCAGAAGCAAATTCATTTGAAAGTGTGAAAAATGCCATTTTTCTGCACAGTTGTATTTTGCATGTGGATTGCTGCATGGATCCCATTCACAAGTCTTTTGAACATTAAGTACTCTCTCTGAGTGTAGGGACTGAGATAAACCTCATTAGCAAGTTGTCCAGAGTGAGAAAATACAGTTCCTACCAGTTTCCCGGCTTTTTCTGTCCATTGCCAGCAGCAGGAAGAGCTAAGCAAAGTGAAAATGTTTTACATGGTAAAGATTTTTTAAACAATAATAATGGTACCCAAGCGAGAGTGTGAGATTGTTTCATCAGGGGGTCTTTGTTGGTATGATACTTCTTACTTGCTCAGGGAGAATATCGGTTTCAGTTGGAGGAGCCCAATGGTTTTTAATAATGGTGTACTTCAGAATCACATGGGAACCTTTCTCCAAAATTCATGTATGCAAGCCACATACTTTGAGCATCTGGTTCAATTGGTGTAGGATAGGGCTGGTCATTTTTTAATGAGCTTAACAATTAAGCTCATTATCACATGCTGATATGGACTGCTTTGTAAGAATTCCTGTCCCAGGAGGCCCCTTTGTGCTTAGTTGGTTACCTGCAGCCTTTTCAAGGTTCCAACTCCTATGAGTTGTTATGTCTCCAGTGTTAAAGCAATAGTTGGATATTTTAGATGGCTATCTGATATTTTTTATATAGATTTGTAAGTGTCTTTTCCCTTTCAATACTTTTTATAGTGTCCTAAGAGAACGGACCTAGGTAATTTTGAATCTTTCACAGTCGTTGGTAGAGATCCAATAGTCATTCAAAAACTTCAGGCATTTGCTCTCTAGATCTTGAAGGGCGCACTTGGCAATTTGTGTTAAGGACAGACTCTGTCTTTGGTCTCATAGGGGTCATTTCAGTGAGCTACCTAATACATGCTATGTGAGTCAACAAACTAATAATATCTTCTACTGTCCTTGAGGTAACTTCATATATAGGTGAAGTAGTTCAGAGGCAGACTTTAGCCTGGAAGCCCTTCACTTGATTTGCAAATGCAAAAGATAGCCCTTTTGAGGATATTTTACAGGAACTATTTTGAGATTGTTATTTTCATTGTTATACATTGTAGTTACTTAAGAGAAACTGACAGTTTCACTTATGACCCAAAAGACAGGCTTGGAGAAGCCTCGGTATGAGAGAGGTGAAAAGAGAGAAAGAAGAGAACAAATGCTTGGTAAAGAATAGAATTAGAAAGGTCTCGTTTTTTAAGTATAGACTAGTTTTGGAAACTTATTTCTAAGACTTATGTACCTCTACATGATTTGATCATAGGGTCATAGGTTCATAGGTTCATATTCTTTATTACTCAATCAAGAATTACAGTATTGATTCAAGCCTTAGATATGATAATATAAGCCCTACAGTCCAGTTTTTGTCAAAATTATTTTGCAACCAAAAATGTATTTATTTTCACCATATAACAATTACATATTTTTACTACTCACATTAAATAATTGTATTTGCTGTGGAGGGTAAGAGTTTTTCATTTCAGCTCTGCTGAAATTATGATTCAAGTGGGCTAGTCACCACAAAGAATCTTGATCAAAGGTCTACATCCACAAGCGAGTTCTCGCATAAAGAATGGCTTTCTTTGATTATTATCTAGGGGATAGTCACTGCCAAGCAGTATTGAAAACACTTCTTCATTTATACCTCAACTCCTATGGTGTGCCTTGTAGAAAACTTTCTAAAATTTTCTTTTCATGTTTCTAATAATTAAAACCTTCTATATTTACCTCTTTCTTCTATATTCTTCATAACAAAAGCCCAAAAGAATCATCTGGCAAACCTAGATCCTCTCCAAATGGGTAATAGTCAGTGGAAAAACTCAGAAAGAATAAAGCCAGGAATCTTTTTGTAAGGTTACAAGAAAAAACTAATAATACTCATACATTAATATTTTTGTCCCATTATATAATTAACACCTGATTAAAGAGAATAAGAAAAGAATTGTACATTCATGAAACTCTAAGAATGTACTAGATTCTTATAGTACAATATACAAAGTTCTTCCTTCCCCAGGCTTCTCTTCTGTATTCTTTTTTATTTTATTTTATTTTATTTTACTTTATTTATTTATTTATTTGACAGAGAGAAAGAGAGAGATCACAAGTAGGCAGAGAGGCAGGTGGGGGGGGTGGCATTTTCATGAGTTTGGACAAATTACTTTATCTTCCTAGACCTCAACTAATAAATGAAAATAATAAAGATGTCATTTTTAGAGATATTATAAGGATTACATGAGGTGATACTTAAAGAAATTTAACACATAGTATACATATTGTAAAAGCTCAGTAAATTATACTTACTATTCCATTAAGTAATAATAATTAATAATTACTAACTAATAATAACATAAGGGTTATAATAACTATTATTATTAATGTCACCTGGACTATCATGATGATATTCCTATTTCTATTTTTATATGCCTTTTGCCTTTAGGCTTGCTTGTTTATATTTTCATTAGTATCAAAATTATTTTTTTCCTAAAAATTCAAAGTGCTTGCTTTTTTAATTCTTTAAATATTTCCTATCGATTCTCAAATCCCCCCACACATATACACAATATATAAATATTGTTCAGAATACACAGATACACACATACAATTACATGAATAAAATTAAAAATATATTAACAACCATAACTAGGTTATTGAAATATAGAATAGATTTGGGAGTTTACAAATGACCTTATTTCCCCCATATTTTCATTGCCCTTACTCTCTGGATATCTCTCTCTCTCTCCCCATCTCCCCATCTCTCTCCCTCTTCCTCTGATTTCTTCTCCTGACCACCCCCCTAACTCTCTCTCTTCTTTCCTCCTTCCCTCTATCTTTCCCCTTTTATCTTCCTCACCCAACTGTACCAACCAAAGCATTTCTCAGAGGTACTTCCTCATTCTCTCCCAATGGTAGAACATCCTTGTCTTCAGGACACATCAGGTGTGTTCCAGTTTGGGTTACAGTTATTCTTGTGCCAATCACTGTGACCAGAAAAATGGCCTAACATGGTTAGTTAGACATAGTACACATACTATTGCAAGTAGCAACGTGGAATACTGTTATGAGAAACTCCTAGAACTAGAGGGAGTGTGCAAAGAACAGATCCTTCAAATGAAGGCACTTGCTTCTGTCAGAAGAGGCCAGAAATGGAGAAAAACACAGAAAATTCCACTTTAGCATGCGGCAGATAACATGGTACATACCTTACATATTTCCATTTCTAATTTTCATTATAGCACCTGAAGTGTCAGCTCTTTCTTACTCAAAAGACAATTGATTATGAACAATATAAGAAGGAAGATGAGTCTACTCTAATTTACTAAACAAAGAAAAACAATACTACTTGATACACTCCTCACAAAGAAAGTGTTATGAGATTCCAATATATAATAGTTTCATGACTGAAAACATCAGTTGAAGGATGAAGTACAAAGCCTTTCAGGCTATGTTGCAGCCTGTATTTTAATATCTTGTTCCCCTATTTTCCATTCTGTTTGTAACCCACTCCCTACCCAGCCCTTTACAATATCATACTCAGGCTGTACAATGGGCCGTCATGACTGATTTGTACATGCAGTTTATGTTAACTGTTACTGCCTTTTTGTAACCAGCGTAGAGCCTGACCCATGGGAAATTCTCAATCATTTTTAGTTAAATTGTTTTGAGGACTAGGAAAAAAATCACAATTCATTACATGGAAGATGGTAACAGATCAAATGAATATTTGGCTGACATGGATATAAGAGGTAAAGGAAAAATCTTGCAGAATGAATAAAGTAAGGTAAAAATCCTGTGGAATGACCAGGCTACAGATTCATTATGCTACTTTTATATTTATGCTAATAGACAGTATATGGATGAGATCTGAAATGTAAACCTGTTATTGGGGCAATTTCCCCTTGGGATCTAGGGATTGCTGACAAGAGCTGATAATTATTGCCTTTTTAGACCAAGCCATAAAGACTTGAAAATAGGGACAGGACCCTGTAGATTTAAGAGTTGTGCTGTAGCTATATTTTAGTATACTACTTCTTTCCATCATGATTACATAATTGTATACAGAAATGCATATTATTTCAATCAACCTTAAATATTTGTCAATAACAAAGTGAAGCTATTCTTTGATTTAATACACATATGAGGCAGTAGGAAACCATAAATTCTCCCTACAGTGGTGCGATGCTTATTTACTGTTCAGTTATTTACTGTTAATATCCAAAAGTATGCATTCTCAGGGTGCCTGGGTGATTCAGTGAGTAAGCATCTGCCTTCAGCTCGGGTCCTGATTCCAGGGTCCTGGAATTGAGTCCCACATCAGATTCCCTGCTTGGCTGGAAGCCTGGCTTTCCTTCTCCCACTCCCCCTGCTTATGTTCCCTCTCTCGCTGTCTTTCTCTGTCAAATAAATAAATAAAATCTTAAAAAAAAAAAAAAGTATGCAATCTCACTGCTTTTAGCTTTTATACCAAGATAATTACACTGGAATGAAGTGAAATTTTTATTTAAGCTCAACTTAAGACTTGGATAATCTTTAAAGTTCCTAATTGAAAATTAATTGCTCTCTCTTAAAAATCTGTGTAGTAGGAGCAGGAGCCATCTCAGTAGTGTCTAATACCTGTGGCATAATCTTGTCAACCCCTTCATAGATATTAGGATTAGAAATAACTTTCCATTTTCAAGGATCTGAAAAGTCCAGGTCATATGGTGTCATTTTGCAAATGACTACTGAGATGGGACTCCCAAGTTTTGATTTCAAATTCTGGTTCTGCCTTTATCAAACTGCATGAAACAAGAGACATAACTTAGCTCTTCTACTATGTTAATTTTCTATTTGTGATATATGGCAAATAACCTAGAAAATACCACAAATCATATATTTGATGTTTTATGTGTGTCTGGGGCACCTGGGTGGCCCTGTTGGTTGAGCATCTGACTCTTGGTTTCAGCTCAAGTGATGGTCTCAGTTTCCTGAGATTGAGCCACGTCAGGCTCTGAGCAGGGTGTGGTGTCTGCTTGAGATTCTCTCTCTCCCTCTGCCCATCCTCCAGCTCACTCTCTCTCACACAGTGTCTCTCTTTCTCTAAAATAAATAAATAAAATCTTTTAAAAAATGATATATTTTTAAGTATCCAACTTGTACATTAATGTCGCTAAAATGTTTAAAAGTTCCACAGAAATATAATCAGTTTCATCTCCCTGGAAACAATTTTCAGCTCTTTCATTGGTGCTTACTGCCAATCCTCTAAATTATTTAAAGAATTTTCAATTTAATTGTCTTTATAGGATCAATATTTTGCTTTATTCCTACCCTCCCTCCCCCTGCCCATCACACAATCACACTTTCGACCATCTTTGTGGTCCCAATATATTCCCATTATATTTATGGTTAGCTCAAAGCATTTTCCCTTTCTGAAAAGCAGTTTGTTAATAATGATCTTGATTTTGCATTGTTGTTGGGTTAGTGTGTTAGTTTGCTAGGGTCGCCATAATAAAGTGCCACAGACTGGGAGGCCTAAACACCAGAAATTTATTTCCTTAAAATTCTTGAGGCTGGGAGTGCCTGGATGGCTCATTTGGTTAAACTTCCAAGTCTTGATTTCAGCTGGAGTCATGATCTCAAGGTCTGTGTTGACCAAGCCCTGGTTGGGTTCCATGCTCAACAGGGAGTCTGCTTCTCTCCCTCTGCCCCTTTCTCCCCACCCCCGCTCACTATCTGTCTCTCTAAAATAAATAAATAAATCTTCAAAAAAATTTATTGAGGCTAAAAGTCAGATCAACATGTCAGCAAGTTTGGTTTCTTCAGAAGTCTCTTGGCTTGTAGGTAGATGTCTTCTCTCTGTGTCTTCTCATGGTCTTCTCTCTGTACATGTCTGTGTCCAAATTTCCTCTTCTTGTAAGGATACTAGACATATTAGATTAGTGCCCACCATAATGACCTCATTTTAACTTAAACACCACTTTAAATACCCTGTTTTTAAACACAATAACATTCTGAGGCACTGAGCTTTAGGACTTCAACATGAATTTTAGGTGGATAAAATTTAGCCCACTAATAGTTTTCTGTGGAATTCAAAGAAAACTTACAACTTGTCACAGATTATGTAAGTCTCCTCTCCAGACACTCAGGTGCATGTTATTCTGTCCATTTCATCTTCCTCCAAAGGTCTCTCATAGATACATAGCTCTATATATTCATTATAAAGCTACCAAGCTAGAATCCCTCCTCAGTACTATCCTAGGGAGTACATTTATTTATTTCCTAGGGGGTTGGCTTATTTCCTCCAGGCCATGATTTCTTTCTTGATTTACTCTTTTCTTTGGGGAGACCAAAACCTGCAATAACTTCCTTTAAAAAGGTATATGAGAATTAAGAATTTTGAGACTCTGTAGTTCTAAAATGTTTATTTTACTAGGGAAGTGATTTAAAGTATGGCTAGGTATAAAATCTTATGTTGAAATAATTGCTCTTCTGAATTAAGACATTATCCTATTGCCTTCTACTTTTCAAATATTGAAAAGTATGAAAAAAATGAATTTTTATTTTGTATTTTAACATTTTTATTTTTCTACTCTCTATGAAAGTTCTTAAAAACATTTCTTTGAGTCTGATACTTTAGAAAATTATGGCTAAGAGCCTTATTGAAGAGCATAGCAACCATTATCTTTATTGTGATGTGATTAGTCTCCATCAATAATCTCGGGACCTTCAATTTCAGTTTTTTTAAAGTTTTCCTCTTGTGCTAGTCAGATTCCCCAGAGACATCTTTAAAGATCCTCTGCTTGTCAGGTAAAGGCATGGTTGTTAAAATTCTAAATTTTTGGAAGAAGAAGGCTATTAGTATTACCATTCAGTATATACGTGTGCATTAGCCCTCCTATTTTCAGAAGGATAATAGCACTTTCAGTCAGTATTCTCTTGTCACAGAGAGGTCTTGTAGTATCCTTGTAGTTTTCACAAGCCATAACCACTATTTTCCAGTTTCCCCTAACCTAAAATCAGAGTTTTGCTGCTTTTGCCATCTGACTTCCATGTTGGGTGATGTAGAGATCCATCAGGCAGCACCTATACAAGTTCTAATGTTGCAAATTAGCTTTGCTTTGTTCTTTCTGGCTCACAGAAAAGAACTAGGATGAGGCCACTGCTTTTCACAAAATGCATTGAGACAGTAAGGAAATTTTGAGTAAAAATGCCACAAATTTCCTAGAATTTTGAATGTGGCTCTTCCTTGTTTGAGCTTTCATTTGGTTGCTATAGATCTTTAACTGATTACCAGAACTATCCTATAAAGTTATTTTAGCCAGTTTCCAGTTGTTTATTTAATGTATCCAAGAGGAAAATGGTCTGTATTTTCTTGAGCCCCTATTTGCTGATGTCTTCTATTTAATTTTTGCCATCCTTTTTGCCCCATTCTAAAGATCACCACATTTTGTGGTATAAATCTAGTGTATTTTCAGCTTTTGCTACATGGTTTACCACTAGCCTTTTCCTACTTTTTTTTTTTCCTTTTCCTACTTTTATTCCTGTTATTACAATACCTGTTCTATGCATGTTGTGTGTTTATATTTATTACATTTCTATTTTATTTGTGACATTTCAGGTAGGAAGATGTATAGTTGCTTGTTTTAATATGCCATTTTACATGGATGCCTAATAAATAACATATCATTTTAAAAAACAGGTTTGTAGCTAGAAGCACATTGTATTATATTATAAATTGTAGGGCTTCCTTCCATTTGTATGTCACACTGACATTTGATTCTGTCAATAAATTCAGAAAGACACCCATCATCACTGAGGTATTTAGAACTAAACACATGAGTGCCAACACTTGAGTAAGGGAGCGAGCATGATTGAACCAAGAGAGATGACTGATGGAAGGTAGAGATGGGAGAAGATGAAAATTAGAGAAGGTAGAAAAAAAAGGCAAATAGCAAATGACTGAAAATATGAGAAAGAGAGAAAAATGAAAATAAAAGGGTCAGAAGTGGTACATTTAGAGAGATGGACTTGGATTATGGAACATTAATTACTTAAGTATTTTATTTTATTTTATTTTATTTTATTTTATTTTATTTTATTTTTTAAAATGGAAGGCTCTGAAATCAGGGAACTATATTAAAAGTAGGAATTGGCCAACCATAATCGAAATTGCAAAAATAATATTTTCTAGGAAATGCATCTTTCGTCCAACCTCACACAAAGAGAGATGACAACTGACTTCAAGGAGATTTTTAAATGCCTTTTTAAATTTAAAATATTGTTGTTTTTTTTTTAGTTAAATTTCCATATGATAAAGCTAGCCTTATATGAACTAGAGGCAAAGGATACCACGGTGACATTAAAGCATTTTTTTTTAGTGAGATTTAGTCTACATCCTCTAATTATAGTGGTAGTAATTGGAGAATACTTTTGAAGAAATCTATAAAAACTAGCTACAGTATGTTTATTCAATAATAATTTTTATTTATTAGCACAATAGTAATTATCCAGCTAGGTTAAATTCTGTTAAATATATTGCATCTTGTAAAATTTTGAAAGGGATAGTAATTAGTATTCAGAGATTGTAAAGTAAGTTAACTCACATTGGTATTACAGTAGTAACTTGATTAGATGGCATGCTACCTATTACCTTAATTATACTGCTTATTGATGTAATGCCAAAATTTCTGCTCTTTTATCAATTGGAATACCTACACCACAATTACTCTATACAATACCTAAAACTGGTATCTTTCCTCATTGGTACAACGCCTCCTGACAGTGTGATAATGTGCCTCTGTGAGTTCTGGCAATCTGCCATAAAGCAATGCTATTTGCAGAAGGAAAAATCATGTCTTTCTGTGTGTCTCTGTATACCTTATATGCAAAAGCAGAAAATCTTTTATATATTCTTATGCCAAGCTGATACACTCACAGCCTGTTTTGAAGTTTGAGCCTAGGAAAAAAAATACTTTTCAACATGGAGGGAACAAATATTTCACAACATCATGTTTTTTCAAGTATTTCTTGAAGTGGACCTGGTTTTTCTTGAAAGTTACGTTCCCACCGTGTTTGACAGAAACCTTTGCCTGACACATGAACAGTTAATACCTACCCCATTATAAACTTTTACCTTTGAATTCCTGTCTTTGGTTGTGTCAAATTTCAGTTAATGAGGAAGTGTTTGCTCTTGCAAGTGTTTTTAATATTTTCAAACATTTAAGTAAAACATAGTGGGTTAGACCCAGACCCCCCCCCTTTTTTTTTCTCCATTGGGGAACTTAGGGAGATTTGCTTTCCAAAATTGATTTTACTTGTGAATTATGGTAGGCAGAGCAATAGTAATAGTTATTTTTCAAATATGTGCTGAAAACAGACAGGGAGGAGGAGGGGAAGTGGAAGGAGGAGAGAGACCGAGAAAGAGAGATAGCAAATAAAATAATTCATGTAAATAAAACTTGTAAACTTTTTTTTTTAAGTTTTTATTTATTTATTTGACAGAGAGAGAGATCACAAGTAGGCAGAGAGGCAGTCAGAGAGAGAGGGGGAAGCAGGCTCCCCGCCAAGCAATGAGCCCGATGCGGGGCTAGATCCCAGGACCCGAAGACCATGGCCTGAGCTGAAGACAGAGGCTTTACCCCACTGAGCCACCCAGGAGCCCCTAACTTGTAAACTTTTTTGAAATCTGTATTCCACTGTTACTGACACCTTATAGGAAACTGGCTCTGACAATACGTGTTTCTTTTTAATTTTTAATTTATTATTTGTGTTACCTTTCATCATGAAAATTTTCAAACATGAATAAAATTGGAATAATATAATTAGCTCCATAAACATATCGCCTGAACTGAATTGCTGCTAAGATTTCACCATATGGGGATGCCTGGGTGGCTCAGTTGGTTAAGCGACTGCCTTCGGCTCAGGTCATGATCCCCGGCTCCTGGGATCCAGTCCTGCTTTGGGCTCCCTGCTCAGTGGGGAGTCTTCTTCTCCCTCTGCCTCTGCAGCTCCCCCTACTTGTGTTCTCTCTCTCTCTCTCTCTCTCTGACAAATAAATAAATAAAATATTAAAAAAACAGATTTTACCATATATGTTTCAATTCTTTTTGTCCTAATGTAATCTAAAGCAAATCCCAAATCATCGTGATACATTACCCTTACAAACTTTTGTATACCTCTTTAAAATAGGAAAAAATTTTGTACATACTAGTAATTTTTGTTTACATATCCAAAATATATTTGTTTCATTTTGTTTTTTTAAAATAATCTCTTCATAGCATTTGACTCTGAGTATTTTCTCCTCCTTAAAGCTCCCTCCTTTCTTTTACCCACTAGATTTTTAAATCTCATTCATGTGTTCTTCTCCTGCCACCCTCACCTGTGGACCCACATTTTAATTATGTGATAAATCTGCATTTATCCTCCAACATCTATTCATTTTATACCAGGGATTTATAACTATTGTGGAGAGGAATAAACACTTTTTAAAATATGACAAAAAAAAAATAGTAGGGACTCTTCCCTCCTAAAAACCATATAGGTAAACACTACAGAAGCACCCTTGTGCTATATACATTTTCCTTGTGCATATATATTGCTTCAAATATATTTTAGTATCTCCATAATACTAACCTTTGGTCTAATGCTATTTTAAGCTTCAGAGCCTAAAAATTCAGTTGCTTTATAATCACCTGAACTTAGGTATTACATAACAATGTCAAATTAAGCATTTCTACAATCTCAACTTTTTATCCTGTTCACCGAAATTGCTCAACGCTGTTTCCCATGTCGGTGAATGACACCATCACAAAAGTAGAGGACCAAGACAGAAATAAGGATTCACATGTTACTTTTCCCTCATCTACATTGTTTTAAACCAATACAAGAGCAATATCTGCCTTCTAACTATACTTCAGGTCCATACACTTACCTTGTGTAGCACTGCAGTTATCTGTGTGGAAGACCTCATTTCTTACCTCCTGCATTAGGAATAATCTCTTAGTTGAAGCACTGGCTGCCATTATATCCATCCACTAATATGCTTCTTGCCCGAGTATTTTGTTGAAAATCCAAGATGCCCACATCCATTCCATTTTTCGGCCTTCATTGGTTCTGCCGAGACTTCCAAATGAAGTCATATTCATGATTTGGCCCCTGATGTTTTTATAACTGTACATTCCCTGAAAACTCCTTGACTACATCGGAACTTTCAGGGGTTTCAGATCTTTGAACTTGTTACTTCCTCTGTTTGGAATGCTCTTCTCTCCCTTCCTGATGAAGTGTTTCCCTTCAGCACTCAGCTCTGTTGACATCTCCTTTTGGAAACTCTCTTATTCCTCCGATCAGCATTCTGTGTTCTGCCGCTGTCCTCTCTCAGAACTTAGGACATTCCACTACCATACCACCTATCACACTGTTTGCAATTATTGATTTGTCTTAACTGTCTTCTTAAACCTATAGCCTTGAGGGCAGGGACATGACTTGTTCATGTTTATCTCCCTATATATGGTAGAGTGAGGGAATATTCTAAGCACTAAGTAAGTAAATAAATATGAATTAATAAGGTAATGATAAATGCTATGGAAATTCAAGTTAATTCTCAACTCATTATTAAATCAGTGTAGATAGATACTAGTAAAAAGGAGTGGGGAGACTTCCAGCCTAAAAATTAAAAACTTTAGAAATGGTTGCCTCATATACATAAGGTTTTAAATAATATTTTTAAATTATAAATATAAGACTAGCTGATGGTAGAAAAATTAGAAAACAGAAAAAAGACTTTAAATTATATAATGGTACCATCAACCACAGATGGTAATTTTTAAAATATACACAGAAATATAATGGATCAAATTCTATATCTAAAGTTCTTCACACCATCCAGTAGTATTAAATATTCTTCAAATTTTTTATGTTTAATTGTTATAGAATATTCAGTTAAAAAAAGAACATAGTTCAGGCAGCATAAACATACTGGAAATTTTTCTTAAGCATGATTTACAGAACATAATCATTGAACAACACTGTACAAGGCATAATAAAATACAATTCTAAAATTATATATTCTTGTCATTTTGTCCTTATTGAAAAAGTATTTTTACCACTGAATGCAATTAGAAATTGTTATAAAAATAATGTTCATTCCTACTTCCTATAGTTCATTTATAAATCCCATAAAACTTTTTTTAATGGGAAGAAGAAAAAAGTTACACAAGAAAAAAGATAGCTCAGATACTCTAAAAAAAAATATTGTAAATTAACCTGTAGCAGTTAGGATTGTGGCCCCCAAAAGATGTCTACCTGAAATCTCAGAACGTGACCTTATTTGGAATAAGTGTCTTTGTAAGTGTAATAAGGGAGGGATTTCAGGATAAGGTCATCTTGGTTTTAAGGCATGCCCTAAATCCAATGACAGATGTCTTTATGAGAGAGAATCCGAGGGAGTTATAAGACACAGAGACAGGAAAGGGAGAAGACAGTACAAAGATGGAGGCAGAGACTAGATTATATTGTCACAAGACAAAGAATATCTATAATCAACAGAAACCAAAGAATCAAGGAGTCTCCCCTAGAGCCTTCAGCTGGAGTATGGCCCTTCCAGTACTTTGAATTTATGATTTCTTGCCTCCAGAACTGTAAGAGAATAAATTTCTGTTGTCTTAACCCACCCAATTTGTGGTAACTTGTGAAGGCAGCCACAGGAAACTGATATACATCTGAAAACACTAAAAAGATAGTTACAATACACATATTGGCAATATGTACAATACATCTGACTCGGAGAAAGGGGATGGCACAGGACATAGGACTAGAAGAGAAAAATGCAACACTGCTTGAAAAAATACTTTAAGCATCTGGTTAGAAATTTAAGATAGTTTTATTTATTTATTTGTTTGTTTGTTTGTTTGTTTGTTTGTTTGTTTTGACAGAGAGAGAGCAGGGGGTAGCTGGAGAGGGAGAAGCAGGCTCAACACCGGGCTTGATCCCAGTATGCTGGGATCATGACTTGAGTTGAAGGCAGATGTTTAATGACTGAGCCACCCAGGCACCCCCAAAAATAATTTATTAAAATTTATGTGCATTTAAGAGGCAAATGAAATTGCTTTGAAATTTTATTGTGAGATATGTATATATATTTGTTTTTCCTAACACAAAGAAGTAGTAGTAGTCTTGATGGGGTTCCTGGGGAGGAAGGGTCTTTCCCTCTGCACAATACTTTCTTAATTTTTTTTCAATAAAACTGTTGTAAACCAAAGTCAAATATGATTATTCAAATGGTGAACACTAGTGAGGGAGATATGCCATGCTAGAAAGGAAATTATTGAGGAAAATTGCTTGTACTACTGAAGAGAGAGAAAGCTGCTTAGAATATGTTGTGTGCCAGAGATGAGACTTAAAAATGAAATACACCTTTAAGCATAACTTAAAATAAATAGTTTGTGTTCTTGCTGAAGGACTCTGGAGGAATATTACTGTAACAAATTGCTATATTTAATTCTTGGATAGCAGCCAGGTATAGGTCAGACATGAAATTTTTCTATTAAAATAACCACTAGCAAGGGAAAAAGAGAAGCTCCTGCCTAGAGACACACATATACACATATCATACTATATGTAACCCGATGGTCATTATTTTATGGTGACCAGACAAGGCAACGTGTGACAAAAAGCACCCAGGGTCTCTTGACTAGTGAGTGATAATAATGCAGTATCTAAGATTACTGAGGCTTCTGTAACAGATATTTCCCCATGAACTATTTACTGCTGTCTCGGGCTATGATACTTTCAAACATTCAGGAGAGTTCAGCCACCCAGTGCAGCTCAAGTTATAGTCAGACACACCATTATGCAACCCAGGGAGCCAAAGGAACCCAATCCGGGGTAGGCGACCCTGCCTCCTAGCAACCCTATTCCAATGACATGGCAAATCTCTCTCCGGAGGGTTAATGAAACAGATATCAGGGGCTAGTTATTGATTGAAAATGGAAATCAGAGTGATTCAACAGTTGCTTTTCTTTTCATATTGTTCCCATTTAAACCAAAATGATTTTGATTTTGTTGAATTAAATAATATAAGAACCAATCTTCTGCTGTCACCTATAGTGCTTTTGTTAGATTAATGATTATCAACAGGTAGTAGACTGGTGTGCATTAGAGTAATATTAGGTATTATAAGTTAAAAAAAGTGTTAAGCATTAAAATATATCCTTGTGGCATCAATCTCTGCCTTTGTCTAGAAACGTATCATTTAGCTGACTAACTGTTGCTGGCTTGTATATAAAACTTTCTAAACTCTTAGGAAGAATTCAAAATTCCCAGACTTTATAACCCCAGTGATAGGGCATGTTACAAAATGTGGAACTATTGTGGACTATTGTTAATGGGCTTAAACTGCTACCATGTAAGATAAGAAATAGGATAGGCTCTCTGGTTATTCATGAAAGTTACCATATAGTAAGATAGTTATGTTTGTGTATCTCTTGAATATCAACTGAACCCCATGATTAAATCAAAGTTTGTAAACCAGCAGCTGTGGACTAAGGGAGGCCTGAAGTTGTGTTTTGTTTGATCTGCTTTGCTTTTAGTAACTTGCCAACTTCTAAAATGCTCATTTGCATTCATCTCCAAATCCCAAATTCTACTTTCTCATGAACAGATTAGATCTGACCACAATAGAACCATATGCCCCTGTAAAAATTATTTGCTGAAACTCCATGGTGGCATATACTTTTAGAAAGAGCATATTAGTTTCCACTTCACTATTAGTCCATCATTCCTTATCACATCACCCGTGTTGGTTGCAATTTACCATCAGACAAGTATGATCATTTGATCATTTGACTCATTCATTTGACTTATTCATGATCATTTGACTTTTTCATGTTCTCTGTATGGCCTCTAAAACAATCAAATCCCAAGGCCCTGGTTTAGCTTCTTATTTAGTTTAATTTCTTATGTACCTCTACAAGGCAGCACTTTTTCAGGCCACAAGAGTGTGTTCAGTTGATTAGATCCCTGAGTCCTAAAGAGTAACTTTAAAGGAATAACTTTATGCTCTCAAGCAAGTCAGACACATTTAATTATAACTCCTAATGTTATCACTCTAGACATGCTAGTAGCTTGTTGATCTCAATAATTCCGTCAATTTGAATTGGAAATGTTAAGTAATTTGAAAAGAAACACGCCTGCTAAAATGATAATGCCAATCTGGTGACTAGTGGATTAAGGAAGAAGGTGTTATTGGTGGTCTTTCCCAGTGCAGACCCTGGGCCCTCCCCATTTGCTCATTAGGCTTCATTTCCACCACTCCTTTTTCTCATTCTGCTAACATGTCAAGCTCATCCCATCTTAGGACCTTTGCGCTAGATGTTTTTTTTTTCTGTGAAAACAGCTCTTCCTTTACATCCCCTGTGGATGATTTCTCCTCATCATTGTGTTATCAGGTTCTATGCTTATGCTAAAGCAACACATTTTTCCACTCTGTCCTCCTGGTTTAATCACATCATCTTGTTTGCATTTGTGATTTGGGGAATATACATAGTTTATTACTTGTTTATTTTATTATTTGGTGTTGTCTCTCATTAGAATATAAACTCCATAAAAACAAATATTATTGTGAAGTGACACTATTAAATATAGGTGAATGTGTGAATGAGTGAATGAATGACATGGTGCATTATGACACTGAAATGGCTCTGTGGTAGAAAAGGGAGAAGGACGACTGAGAATAGGTCCTCTGTTACAATACTCTAGAACTATCCATTTGTTAAATCCACAGATCTTTGAACCATATTAGGCATAAGACCAATTATGCATGGGTAGTTTATGTCACTCAAATTGCTAGTACTTAAACTTCTTATTAACAGACTCTGATAAGATATACAGTGTGCACCAGAAGGCAGATCCACACAATATTTCCTTATTGAGAAAGTCCTATGAAAAAAATGGCAGCTGAACACAACAGTGTGCCTAGTGTAATTTATACCCTAGCACCATCTCATCACATTGCAGACCAGTAACAGTTTTCAGATTGCTATCTACCCAAGGACAATGCTTTATGTAGCCTTGACTTAGGCATATATATATATATATATATATATAAAATACCACCTGAATCATGAAATGGATCTCAGAAGAGGAAATACCTTCACAATGAGGAAAAGTGTATTTTTTCATGAGAGTAAGTTACTATGTGAATGTATTATACTTTCCATGGAGATAAGCCCTTTATTGGAAGGAATGGTAAATTAAAGAGTTTGGGCAGAAAAAGTGGTGTGAGGAGGGATCAGGGAAGATAATTCACTTAAGAAATATATAAGAGCATACTCAAAGTAAATAATGAAAGGAATCGATTTTGACTGTAGTAATTTTCAGAAGGCATAAGATGAGTAATTTTGTGGCTTCAAAAAATAGTATCTGAATAGTAATTGAGAGCTGAATCTGAAATATATTTTCCATACATGCTTCTAACAAGATAATTAGATGAATTATTTTATGTGTTTCAAGAGTGTCAGAAAAGACAATTTTAATTTTAAATTCATTAGAAAACCAAAATTTATTAGTAGAATTATAATAAAAGTTCATTGCACTATTCTTCTTTGGCCAACTGTTATCACTTGAATATTTTTATAGCAGAATAACTAAGTGTGTAAATAAGGCTTGTATAATTCAATCATATTATGTTTTTAACTTAGCCATGACTATCTTATCATTTGAAGATTCTTCAGGGTGGTCTACTGAAGTGCGAGTGGCCAAAAATTGAAAGTTGGTTGGTTTGTGTGTTTCTCCTTTCCATTTTGTATTTGTTCTGGTCTTCTAGAAAACTGTGAAAATCTTTTCAACAGGTAAATAATCTCAGAGGTCAGAGAACCAGTGTAGAGGAATTAAGAACTTGGAAAACTAGGTAGATAGGACATTTCCAAATAACAGTAATAAATGAATGAGGGTACAATCAAATAGACTTTTTAAAGTCAATTCCTTTTTGAGAAATAGATTATCTGTCTAGGTGAATTCCCCTTTTAC
Source organism: Nasua narica (assembly GCA_028533885.1). Classification (NCBI taxonomy): domain Eukaryota; kingdom Metazoa; phylum Chordata; class Mammalia; order Carnivora; family Procyonidae; genus Nasua; species Nasua narica. The sequence goes on along the minus strand of CM052809.1, from coordinate 88,680,175 downwards.
CATTAAAAGCCAGCTTCCAGATAGGTCTGATCCATTCATTCACTGGCCACTAAATGGCATTGACAAATTACACTTTCTAATCGCCCAACACTGGCAATGATAAATCTCTTGACTTCTGGCTTTGCAAGGAGATTGGATTTGGTGAAGTAGCTGCTGTCCCAACCATATCCTTAGAGATGTAGGGGATCCAACTCTCTACCACTGAAATAATAGTTTTCTTTTATTCAGAATGCTGATGAAGCCGAACCCAGTGTTTTGATTTCAGAGAAAGTGGATTTAATTGTGGTCCCTGAGCTTACTAGACCCCAGTTGGCCATCGTAAAAAAAAAAAAAAAAAAAAAAATGCATTCCACTGGTTGCACAGAGTATTAAAAGTATAGATGTTTCAGAACAAATTCCATTGATTTGTCTAAAACAACTAGTGAAAGCCCCCCATACTACTTTTCTGCTGGTATTAGACAAATGTCTTCAACCCTTTGAATCAAGAAGAGAATCCAAATACAGTAAATTCACACTTGTTCTCCCTTTGCCATCTTTGAAGTACTCTTTTCATAGATTTTCTCTTTCATTCCATGTCCTGATGCATAAAAGGAAGAAAAATTGTGGAGGCCTCGGTAAGGCAGAGCAGTTCCCTCTTGATTTACATGATGAGGTGGAATCTCAGACAAAACAATTAAAGCAGTATAATTTTCTTCTTGCAGTAGTCGACAATAACTGATGCAAGATATTTGGTTTTCAAGTTCTGCTGGTTTCTGTCTCCTTTGTGGATTGGTTTCACATGTAGTGGCTGAATATGGAATTCAGATCTAGCAGTAGTATGATAAATTGCTATACCACAGAGTCATTATCTTTCTCCACTGGAACTAATGGGCAGTAGCCACAGGAACACAAAATAGTACTCAGCCAGCCAGTATCATGGTCAAAGTATGCATAGAAACTGTGAATTGCTTTTACTTTACCTTTATAAAATTAAGATACTATGGAACATCCCTGATATAAGTAGGAATTTCAGCATGACTTTAGGATTATGGCAGGGTACAGTTTTAGAAATTTGTATTTCAGGATGTAGAATTAAAATAGAAGTGTCTTTAACTATGTAAGTGCCTATTAATATTTTTTTCTACCTGGCACACTCAAAAAAAATTTTTTAATTACACATATGTGAATCTCCACCCCTTAAGTAGTTAAGTAGAATTTAACATATTCCTATTGTGAAACCAAAAATAACTTTTGCATTTCTTTTGTATTCTTGCATAAATATAGAGTCTCTTTGTTTTTATTAGAAAAAAATGCTGTTTATATTATACTTTAGAAAATTAGTCAGAGATGTATGTTTTGAGCATTCTTAAGAAAAGATTAGTGGCTAATTAAGTGGTAAATTAAGTAGGCTCCAGACTTGGGTAGCTGCATCAGAAGTCTGAACTGCTTTCCAATTACACTTTTTTAAGAAGAACAATATAGATAAATGTGAGAGAGAACATTTTGCTTTGGCTGACTGTTGAACTGCCTCTGTTTCTGAGAAGACATTTATTATGTCTGCCTTTTCTTTTCTGTGAGTGTGGGAATGTGCAAGGGCGAGAGTGTGTTAGCTGTGTAGTTTTGATTTAAAGCACGGTGGATAACAGCAGGCTTGGTTTTATATATGAGTGGCCCCAGCAGGTGATGAATTGTTTTTGACTTTCATCATTTGCCAATAAATAAGAAAAGTGAGAGATTTATCATGTATGTAAAAGACTCTGGAAACATTCTCTATCATGTAAAATAAAATTTAATAAAATAGCATTTTAAAAAATGTATGCAATCACTTGCCTTACTCTTATAGGCTATAAATTCCGGAACTCAGTTGTCTTTACAAAATGGGGAGTGGGAATCAGGGAATGGACCTACTTGTCCAGCATCGGGGTAGTGACCATTTTGCACAGCTATTGGATTTGCAGTGTTGAGTGACCATCTTTGTGTGTGACTCCCTATGACCCTTTTATTAAGCACCTAGCTGTGCTCAATAGCGAAATGGATTCTAATTGCTTCACAGCAGGTTAAGTGATTTAACCTGAAGCAAAGCAATAGTTTTTATTTGAAATTGCCAGCATATTCACACTGACTCCCCTCTACCTCAAAAAAAAAAAAAAAAAGAGAGAGAGAGAGAGAAAGAAAAGAAAAAAAAGAAAGAAAAAGGAAGAAAGAAGGAAAAGAAAAAAAAAATCACCACCCTGAAAAGAGAAAAGCATTATCAAAGCTAGTACCCTACATTTTGTCTCATCATAAAACAGAGGAACACTGGATGATGTGTCCAGAGATAAGAAAATGTGAATACTGGAAAGGGCCCTAGCAACCACCCAGTTCAGTGTTTAATTTTGCAAATTAACAGTGATTTCTATTTATTTATATTTATTCACTGACAATACAGAAGCTTCAAGAGCTGTATGGAAGCAAGTAACTAATTTTGAATGGAGGTAAAGCTTTGTTTAAGATAAACACTAGGCTAATTATTTTGGATTCTTCTGTTCAAATATGCATTGAGCCCCTTCTAAGTACTAGTCACTGGGATAGATCCCATGGGGTGTGAAGAAACAAACCAGACCTGGTGTCTGTCTCAAGGAGCTCACAGTCTCATTAATGTCATGCTAAGGACCAAATGTCTGACTGGCACATGGGCAGGAGGAAATCATATTAAATATTTATATGTGTCTTATTTTGGATCAATTTGATATTCTTCTAACCTTGAACTTGCAGAGAAATTATCATGTTTTGAAATGGTATTCTTTGGCTCTCTGCTTGAGTTCACATAATTTTTCCATTTTTCCCCTTTCCTTTCTCTTTTTCCAATATTTGTCTAGATGAAGCAAAAGAAACCACTGAAGACCCAATTGTAAGAAATAGAATTACCTCCCTACTCAGATTCAGGATCATGTGATAAACTGGGACTATTCTTTCTCCACTGGGTGTGTCTATAGAAAATCTTGTCTTTAGTTCAGGTGCTGAGAACCTGTTCTCATTTCTTATACTTTACCACCATCTGCTATCCAATCATTTTTTTGAATATTCTGAGGACAGTTTGGGGAGAATCAGATTAGCAAACCTATATTTTTTTTGGGGGGGGTTAGGATGAATCCTAGTCTGTACCAACTATAACAGGGAAAAAATAGTATAATTTAATTAGAAATACAGAGATCATTTATTTTAAAACTGCAGATATTTGTGAACCCCTCCCACATAACACAGTCACAGTTCTACTTCTGAGCTCTGGCTTGAATTCTCCAGAAACACACACCTTGCCAAACCCTACACATGAATTAATCATTGTATGCAATTGTAATGTTTTTGTCTCTATCCCAGGCCCTTTTCCACTCCTGGCTGATAAGAATCTCTAATGTGATGTTGTAAATGCTCCATTCCTATACTTAGTCTAAATAGGAAATAACATTTACTTCTATTAGCATCCACAGAAACATTTGTCAACAATAACTTGGAGAATGACATTACTTTTTTTAAGTGCACACATCTGGGAAAGTTTCCAAGTTGGGAGATACCCAAATTGGCAAAGATTCTAAAAAACTCATTCATATGCGCTATATGTGACAACAATTTATGGACTTCTTTTATATTTCCAGCTATTTTATTTGGAAATGCTAGAGATAAGACAAAAAATATACACATACATACAACTATACAATAAAGTATAAGTAGATCTATGAAAGTTCTAATAGGATAGCTCTGGTAAACTCAGAGCAAGGGAAAGGTCAAGATCACCCTTTGTGTTTAGTCAACTCATCTCTGAGCCTGGCCCATTTTATTCAAGGACAAAATGAAACTATTATAAAACCAGTTGGGGTCTATCTCAAAAACTGATCCTTTTCTATCAAGGACTCTCCAGAAATGACAAAGTGTTGTCTGTACTTATACAATATAAAAGAACATACATGGGATTTTTTTTTTTTCTTTTTAAAATGTGAACTCCTTCTGAATTTTGGTTTTTATTTTCTGTTACTTATCTTACTATTTCAAGCATAGCTCTCTACTGATGAACTATTCAGTAAATTATTCTCATTTTACTGTTTTTATACTGAAAGATAGAATACATGCTATCTTCAAAGCAAAGTAACCAAACAAAATTTACTGGTAATCACCACGGGAAGATGTGGTAAAAAAATAAATAAATAAGAAATGAAATAATAAAGATAAGCTATCAGTGTATTATCACTCCTGCATAAAAATTTAAATTTCTTCCTATAGTTTTACTCATGAATATATTGAATATGCTGCTCGTCAACATCAGGTAAAACAATTCAGACTTTGGCAAAAATTATATAATACTTTTACTATATTTTAAGTTTTTCTACAAAGAACTTAGATAAATTGAGTAATTATTAATAACCATTATCTGTATTTTACTAAAAAAAATCATACCAAATCTTCTCTATTGTTAATATAGCTTAAATTTTGTTAACTTTTCAAAACAAACTATTAAAACTAATCCTGTCCTTCATATAAACCCATATTCTCATGATAACTAACAACTTACAAAATTATATAGGACTTCTCATCTAGGGAAACCAAAATTAAAATTCATGGCATGGTACAATTTTTATTTTTTACTCTGAAACCCTACTTTTATATTTTGATTAAGATTCATTTGGAAAAACTGAAGCATCCAGAAGATAAAGAAACACATCGAGATTAATAACAGATGTCTTCACCCAATACTAATTTAGAACACTAATAGTTCTTTAAAGATTTAAATTAGAAACAAATTTAATTTGTTTTTTTAATTTTTTTTATATTAACATATAATTTATAATTTGCTCCAGGGGTTCAGGTCTATGAATCATTAGGTTTACACATTTCACAGCACTCACCATAGCACATACCCTCTCCAATGTCCATAACCCAGCCACCCTATCCCTACCCTCACACTCCCCAGCAACCCTCAGTTTGTTTCATGAGATTAAGAGCCTCTTATGGTTTGTCTCTCTCCCGATCACATCTTGTTTCATTTTTTTCCCTCCCTACCCCACACAAACCCCCTGCCCTGCCTCTCAAATTGTTCATATCAGAGAGATCATATGATAATTGTCTTTCTCTGATTGATTTATTTCGCTTAGTGTAATAACCCTCTAGTTCCATCCACATCATTGCAAATGGCAAGATTTCAGTTTTTGATGGCTGTATAGTATTCCACTGTTGTATATATACCACCTATTCTTTATCCATTTATCTGTTGGTGGACATTTAGGCTCTCTCCATAGTTTGGCTATTGTGGACATTGTTCCTATAAACATTCGGGTACACATGCACCTTCGGGTCACTACATTGTATCTTTAGGGTAAATACCCAGTAGTGCAATTGCTGGGTTGTAGGGTAGCTCTATCTTCAACTTTTTGAGGAACTTCCATACTATTTTCCAGAGTGGCTGTACCAGCTTGCATTCCCACCAACAGTATAGGAGGGTTCCCCTTTCTCTGCATCCTTGCCAACATCTGTCGTTTCCTGACTTGCTAATTTTACCCATTCTGACTGGTGTAAGGTGGTATCTTACTGTGGTTTTGATTTGTATATCTCCGATGCTGAGTGATGTTGAGCACTTTTTCATGTGTCTGTTGGCCATTTGGATGTCCTCTTTCCTGAAATGTCTGTTCGTATCTTCTGCCCATTTCTTGATTGGATTATTTGTTCTTTGAGTGTTGAGTTTGATAAGTTCTTTATAGATTTTGGATACTAACCCTTTATCTGATATGTCATTTGCAAATATCTTCTCCCATTCTGTTGGTTTTCTTTGGTTTTGTTGACTGTTTCCTTTGCTGTGCAAAAGCTTTTGATCTTGATGAAGTCCCAATAGTTCATTTTTGTCCTTGTTTCCCTTGCCCTTGGTGAAGTTTCTAGGAAGAAGTTGTTGCAGCTGAGGTCGAATAGGTTGCTGCCTGTGTTCTCCTCAAGGACTTTAATGGATTCCTGACTCACATTGAGGTCCTTCATCCATTTTGAGTCTATTTTTGTTTGTGGTGTAAGAAAATGGTCCAGTTTCGTTTTTCTGCATGTGGCTGTCGAATTTTCCCAACACCAATTGTTGAAGAGACTGTCTTTTTTCCATTTGACATTCCTTTTTTTCTTAAGATTTTATTTAATTATTTGACACAGAGAAAGATCACAAGTAGGCAGAGAGGCAGGCAGAGAGAGAAGAGGAAGCAGGCTCCCCGCTGAGCAGAGAGGCTGATGGAGGGTTTGATCGCAGGACCCTGAGATCTTGACCTGAGCCGAAGGCAGAGGCTTTAACCCACTGAGCCACCCAGGTGCCCCATCCATCGGACATTCTTTCCTGCTTTGTCGAAGATGAGTTGATGATAGAATTGAGGGACCATTTCTGGGCTCTCTCTTCTGTTCCATTTATCTATGTGTCTATTTATGTGCCAGTACCACACTGTATTGATGATCACAACTTTTAATGGAGCTTGAAGTCTGGAATAGTGATGCTGCCAACTTTAGTTTCCTTTTTCAACTCCTCTGGCTATTTGGGGTCTTTTCTGGTTCCATATAAATTTTAGGATTATTTGTTCCAATTCTTTCAAAAACAATTGATAGTATTTTGATAGGGATCACAGTAAATGTGTAGATTGCTCTAGGTAGCATAGACATTTTCACAATATTTGTTCTTAAAATCCATAAGCATAGAATGTTTTTCCATTTCTTTGTGTCTTCCTCAATTTCATGAGTACTTTATAGTTTTATGAATACAGATTCTTTGCCTCTTTGGTGAGGTTTATTCCTAGGTATCTTATGGTTTTGGGTGTAATTGTAAATGAGATTGACTCCTTAATTTCTCCTTCTTCTGTCTTGTTGTGGGTGTATAGAAATGCAACTGATTTCTGTGCATTGATTTGATATCCTGACACTTTACTGAATTCCAGTATGAGTTCTAGCAGTTTTGAAGTGGAGCCTTTTGGGTTTTCCATATAAAATATCATATAATCTGCAAAGAGTGAGAGTTTGACTTGTTCTTTGCTGATTTGAAAGCATTTTATTTCTTTTTGTTGTCTGATTGCTGAGGCTAGGATTTCTAGTACTATGTTGAATAAAAATGGTGATAATGGACATCCCTGCCATGTTCCTGACCTTAGGGGAAAAGCTCTCCATTTTTCCCCATTGAGAATGATATTCGCTGTGGGTTTTTCATAGATGGCTTTTATGCTATTAGGTATATACCCTCTATTCCTGCACTGTGAAGAGTTTTGATCAAGAAAGGATTGATTTGTCAAATGCTATACTTTGTCAAATGCTTTTTCAGCATCAGTTGAGAGTATCATATGTTTCTTGTTCTTTCTTTTATTAATGTATTGTATCACACTGATTGTTTTGCAGATGTTGAACCAAGCTCGCATCCCAGGAATAAATCCCACTTGTTCGTGATGAATAATCTTTTTAATGTACCATTCGATCCTATTGGCTAGTATTTTGGTGAGAATTTTTGCATCCATGTTCATCAAGGATATTGGCCTGTAACTCTTTTTAGATGGTGTCTTGGTCTGGTTTTGGGATCAAAGTAATGCTGGCCTCATAAAATGAGTTTAAAAGTTTTCCTTCCAATTCTATTTTTTGGAACAGTTTCAGGAGAATAGGTGTTAATTCTTTGTTAACTAGTAGCATTCCCCCGGGAAGCCATCTGGCCCTGGGCTCTTGTTTCTTGGGAGATTTTTGATGACTGCTTCATTCTCCTTACTGGTTATGGGCCTGTTAGGGTATTCTATTTCTTCCTGGTTCAGTTTTGGTAGTTTATATGTCTCTAGGAATGCATCCATTTCTTCCAGATGGTCAAATTTGCTGGTGTATAGTTGCTCGTAATATGTTCTTATAATTGTTTTTCTTTAGTGTTGGTTGTGATCTCTCCTCTTTCATTCATGATTTTATTAATTTGCGTCCTTTTTCTTTTCTTTTTGATAAGTCTAGCCAGGGGTTTATCTATCTTATTAATTCTTTCAAGGAACCAGCTCCTAGTTTCACTGATTTGTTCTACTGTTCTTTTGGTTTCTATTTCATTGATTTCTGCTCTGATATTTATTATTTCTCTTCTTCTGCTGGGTTTAGGCTTTCTTTGCTGCTCTTTCTCCAGCCCCTTTAGGTGTAGGGTTAAGTTGTGTATTTGAGATCTTTCTTGTTTCTCGGGAAAGGCTTGTATTGCTATATACTTTCTTTTTAGGACTGCCTTTGCTGTGTCCCAGAGATTTTGAACAGTTGTGTTTTCATTTTCATTTGTTTCCATGAACTTGTTTAATTCTTCTTTAATTTCCTGGTTAACCCATTCATTCTTAAGTAGGATGCTCTTTAGCCTCCATGTATTTGAGTTCTTTCCAACTTTCCTCTTGTGGTTGAGTTCTAGTTTCAAAGCACTATGGTCTGAAAATGTGCAGGGAATGATCCCAATCTTTTGCTACCAGTTGAAACCTGATTTGTGACCCAACATGTGATCTATTCTGGAGAATGTTCCACGTGCACTAGAGAAGAATGCGCATTCTGTTGCTTTCGGATGGAATGTTCTAAATATATCTGTGATGTCTTACGTGTGGAGTATAAAGAAAATCATGGAGGGCATCTTGAGAAGGAAGGGAAGGGCGAATGGGGGGAAATCGGAGGGGGTGATGAACCAGGAGAGACTGTGGACTCTGAGCAACAAACTGAGGGTTTTGGAGGGGAGGGAGGGTGAGCCTGGTGGTGGGTATCAAGAAGGGCACGTACTGCATGGAGCACTGGGTGTGGTGCATGAACAATCAATCTTGTAACACTGAAAAATTAAACATATTTGGGGAGAAAATAAATTAAATAAATAAATAAATAAATAAATAAATAAATAAATAAATAAATAAATCTGTGATGTCTATCTGGTCCAGTCTGTCATTTAAAGCCTTTATTTTCTTGTCAATCTTTTTCTTAGATGATCTGTCCATTTACTGAGGGGGTTGTTAAAGTCTGTATTACTGTATTATTATTGATGTATTTCTTTGATTTTGTTATTAATGGGTTTATACAATTGACTGCTTCCATGTTAGGGGAATAGATATTTAAAATCGTTATATCTTCTTGTTGGACAGACCATGTAAGTATGATATAGTGTCCTTCCTCATCTCTTATGATGGTCTTATATCTAATTTATCTGATTTAGCTTAGAATCTAATTTATCTGATATAAGGATTGCCACTCCAGCTTTTTTTTTTTGATGTCCATTAGCAGGGTAAATTGTTTTCCACCCCCTCACTTTAAATCTGGAGGTGTCTTTGGGTCTAAAATGAGTTTCTTGTAGAGAGCAATCAATGGGTCTTGTTTTTTAATCCATTCTAATACCCCGTATCTTTTGATTGGGGCATTTAGCCCATTTACATTCAGGGTAACTATTGAAAGATATTAATTTAATGCCATTGTATTACCTGTAAAGTGACTATTACTGTATATTGTCTCTGTTCCTTTCTGGTCTATGTTCCTTTTAGGCTCTCTCTTTGCTTAGAGGACCCCTTTCAATGGTGTTTGGTGGAGTGGTTTGGTGTTTGCAAATTCTTTTAGTTTTTGTTTGTCCTGGAAGCTTTTTATCTCTCCTTCTATTTTCAATGACAGGCTAACACACAACAGTAGAAATATTAGATTGGCAGAAGACCTATCCGCATACCCGTGGCATGCCAGAAAGGACAAGCATGATATACTCAGAGCACTAAACAAGAAAAATATGCAGCCGAGAATACTATATCCAGCTAGCCCAAAATTCCCTAATTCTCAATGATCGGTGAACTTGGTCTAGCCTTGATGTTCTTGCTGATCTTATGGGGGAGCGGTCTGTTGCAGTGATTCTCAAATGTCTTTGCCAGAGTCGGAATTGCCAGGGGTCAGGCTAAGTAATCTGCTCAGTTTTGGTCTTGGGAGCTTTTGTTCCCTGAAAGGTTTCCATACAGTTTTGGAAGATGGGAATGAAAATGATGGCCTCTCAATATCCAGCCCCATAGGAGCTGAGAGCTCAGGGCCCCCCTGCTCAATGTGCCCTCAGAGAAAAGCAGTCAATCCCTCCTGTCTCTATGGTCTCTGGCCACACTCTGAGCTCACCCAGCCTGTGACCGATTGTTTCTATCTCTGGTGTATGGCCCCATTTGGAGACCCCATTTGGAGTCTCCAAACCTACCTAATCCCACAGCATGCTCCCAGGCCATTCCTCCTGGAGGAGGAACTTGAGTTTCCCCAGATCTGCTGCCTGTTGGGTCCTTCCTGAAGAGCAGTGCTCCAACTGTACCACAGATTACAGTTTAAGGTATCCCAAGCTGAGAGCCAATTCCTCAGCTCTGTCTCTGCAGCTGGCTTCCTTGCTTCAAGACCTGGCAGCTCTGCCACACTCAGACACTCTTGGTCTTTTTGTGACCCCACAAAAAGGTCCTGAGACCACACTGTTCCTGTGAGAGCTCCACCACCTGCTTAGCCTCTGGAGCAACTTCCCTCAGGGGAGCAGACTTCTAAAAGTTCCACTTTTATGCTCTGCCACTCTCACTTGCCAGCAACTGGCCCTTCCCTCCACAGTCTATCTTTCTGAATGTTGCCTCAGATTCACCTCTCTGCATGTCCTACCTTCCGGGAAGTGGTCAATTTTGTGTTCCTAGAATTGCTGCTCTTCTCTACTCTCCCTTGTTGAGTTTGTAGCTGTTCAGTATGGTTTGATAAATATCTAGCTGAACTCCTGGAACCTGATGATATTTAGATCTCCAACTCCTCCCCCATGTGCTCCTCACTCCTCCAAATTTAATTAAATTTCTTCGTCATTATCATCCCCACAACTTTCCAAAATTTTTCATGTATTTTCAATATTTTGGATATTTTTATCAATTTCATTTTTTCTAGTGTATGTTCCCATTAAGTTGCACAAATTCCAGCACCTGAAAATGTAATAATATTAATTATAATGATGATGATGTTAGTGGATTAAAGTAAAAATTATGGATTTTGAGGGCAAAAAATTCACACACTCTTTTCAGTATTGTATCAAAATTATTCAATAGCTAGGTTATCTTCCTATAAGTATGAATATGAACTGAAGAAATATATTTTAGATGCTATCAAATAGAATCATGAGGAATATTTTAAAAACAAATGCCTATTATAGGTTAATAGATAGCCCATCTCATTTATTTTGCAGAGCATGGAAATTTGCTCCAGAGAAAGAAATGACTTGATCAAGGCCACAGGACAAATCAAATAGAGCCAGAGAGCTGAACTATCATGACACCCTAGCCAAGAATTATCAGTTATCTACTTGCTTCCATTCATCTTTACCAATAGACTCTTTCCAAGAATAGTCATGACTGCTTTTACTTTTCACCACTGCATTCTCAAAGTTTAGTAGTTTGGGGGATATTTGGGCTACTTAATAAATAATCATTGAATCAATGTAAGAATTAAAAAAAAAATGAAAAACTACATAACCTGGGAGAAAATTCAATTTGTTATGAGACCACTATTTTTCTACCATATTTGGATGCTAACTGTAGTTTGAATTCCTGATTTATGCCTACAGGGCTTATTAGTAGCCTATAGGTTAAAATTCATTTTATTTAGTATTACAATATTTGATATACTTTGCCTAGTATCAACAAAATTGAATATTCAGCTGCTCTTTTTCTGCTTCCAATTCTATTCTGTCCATTTAAAATTATCCTCTACATGACAGTCTTTTTTTCTATGGCTGCTTCTACTTGGCTTTTACAAATTAAGTTGTAGATTTGTCTGAATTTTAATTGATCCTGAATGTATTTTTCCCTCAAATAAGGTAGAACCACTGGTAGAAGAAGTATGTTCTATGGAATATAAGTTGCTGGTGTTTCACAAAATAATTGGGATTACTTGCCAAGCTTTAAGTTAAAAAAAAGGTGAGGGGGAGAAAAGTTTTATGGATGGTGTGGCAGCTTATTGGGAGAGTGGGGAGGGAGGAAGAGAACCACACTTTGGTTTTCAGATATGCTTGTTATATTTTGCACTGGCTCTGTTTTATCTACATAACATGGGTCTTCTGATTCTCTTTCTTTTTTGTGTGGATAATTGCTTTGTTGTTAGTGCTTTGACACTGAGTGACAGTGCTTTTGGGTGGTTGACAGCCAAATCTATTGGCAGACGATAGTCCTCATCCATGGAGAGGTGCTTTTTTTCTGCCTAGTGACAGTAAGAGCTTCTAAGTTGACAGAGTAGGTCTCAGCCCTCTCAGAAGAGAGACAAAAGCAAAGTGTGGAGAGTGAGATTTCTGCCAGAATAAAAACATCTATTTAATTTGCTGTAGAGAGAAATACAACAGGCTGTGTCTATAATGAGTGCATGTTAAAACAAATCATTTTATTTATGTGTGTTGCCTATGGAAAATTTTTATCACTTAGGAAGCTATCAAGGTCTTTATATCTTGCCTTTGGAATCACTGCAAACCAAAAATAAATTCTTTTTCTCTCAGTGGAGTTTATTAAAGGAGACAATCAGGAACAGAGTAGAGAGAGGCTGTGAATGCAATTATATTTCAAATCACTGAATTAAAGCCATGTAAGTAAAAATATTCCTAACAATGGTTAGTAGAATTATGTTTCTAAATTTTGAAAGACAATTTTTTGCCAAGTGATTTGAAGGTACAGGCCAGAGAATCTGATTTACCATTCATAATTTGTAGTTGAAAATCATACACTTTGACATTAAAAAGCATTTTCTTGTCCTGAGATAGCAGTTAACTATTTACATTCTAAACCACCATCTGTGCAACAGCATGCCTTTATGAAACCTCAAGAAATAAAGACATAGGGAAGGCAATTGCCCATCAGCAGAGGGAGGACTCCTTGAGGATTGGGACTATTTCTTAAAAGATCTTGTTCATCATTCAGTGTCTTTAAGTAAAGTTGGGGGTATTTATGAATCTCCAGAAATCATATATAAATTTTTGCTTGCATCTATAATTTTCTGATCAACAGATTTGTATTTTCATTCGATTCATAACACTCAGTTCATAAACTCAACGAAAGTGAGAATAACTGCTCTGGTAACATGATAAATATGCATCTTAACCACCATTTCAACTATTAAACTTTTGGTTTTTATAAATATATAAATGAATGTATGTATGTATGTATGTATGTATGTCTCAGTGTTTAAGAGAGGGAGTGACAAAGGATTAAAACTCAGTAACTTGTTGATTGGCTCAAGGTTGAGTCTCCAAGTATTAAAATGATCAATCATAAGGCAAAATATCCCTGTTAGAGAAGGCTGAACAGGAAGTCAGTCATGGGATGACAAATTTTTGCTCCAAAAGTAGAAAGGGAAGTGGTCAATTTTGTGTTCCTAGAATTGGAACCTCTAATAGGAGCCTCTAAGAATAGCGTGAACTGCCCTGGAAGATAGTAACTTTAGGTTTTAAGTAATGTTTAGTTTTATTCAGTAACATGTACTACATCTTAGTAGAATTTCTGCTATGTGCCTGGAACTATTTTAGATAAGTTAGATGCATCAGTGAACTCTAAACGTGGTCTTTGTTCTTAATGGATGTTGTATTCTATCGGTAGAGATTGACAGTAAACAAATAAATTTTTAAATAAGTGGTGCTGTATTGTACAGCAAAAAGCACTGTGTAGAAAACAAAGACAATGCTGTAATAAATAATTTCAAAGAACTCTGATTTAAAAGACCTTCAGGGTAGTCCTTAGGTGGTATCTGTGACAAAATCTGAATGATAAAATGCACCAGTCATTTGACTACCTGGAGATTAACAAAGATCTGCCAAGGACTTTGCAAAAGAGAGTTTCTGTGGGAAGGAAACTGAGACAAAATGGCCCTTTAAGGTCCCTTCCAACTCAATAGCAAAATACTGGATATGATCTCAACTTCTAGATTTCATCATCCATTGGCTCTCTTATGTCTCCTTAGTGAGACAGAGTTTATGAATAATTGAGTCGAAATGAATAGATAAATTGGTTTCTTCAAATGAACAGTATCACCTACTGTGAAAATTCAACTGGGAATGATGAATGATGATAATGTTGGCTATCCTAATTGTCAATATACGATCCAGATGCTCTTATCTGATACTTTAAAATTTCTTTCTTTGTTCTTTTTGTTGCTCCAACTGGCTCTATCACAGCTACTTATCAATTTTTCATTCATAGTTGTCTCATCAGTGAATTGCTGGGAGATTGTAAGCCTCCCTTTTGAAATGTTGCCCAAAAACAGAATGTAAATCATACTAATGTGTTCTTTAAATTAAATTAGTATCAGGTCCATGGTCAGGGTGCTGCCATTTGCTGGTGTCTCAGGGTGCTTCTGAGATGGCTCCTTGCCTACCAGACCCTGAAGAGAGTAGTGAAAAAGAAAACATTACAATATTTTCAAAGAGTAAGACTTCTAAAATAAACAACACATATCCATTTATTATTTCAACTAAAGGTTTTCCTAGCAACAGATTTTCAGTGTTCTAAGCTTTTCCTAGAAGAAGACCTATATTATGTAGTTCTCATTTTTTGTTCGTTCAACAACTTTCCTTTTTTTTTCCCACATGTATCTGTTCTTACAGTGACTAAAATACCATGCTACATGTGTAGGTCTTAAACATGAGTAGAAAATATTCCCTGCTCACGAATACCCAACAATCTACTGTATGAGGGTGGAAGGATGGACAATGGCTAAAGTCTTGTAATACAGCAAGATGCAAAATATAGGATGTAGGGAGGCATTACAAGAGAGATAAAACCAAAACAAAACAATGGATCTCACAGCCTGGTGGCCTAAATGAGATAAGCTTTCATTAATACAATAGCATCTAAACAGGGCCTTTAAAAAATAACTGCAATTTCAACAAAGATTAAAAAATAATAATAATAATACATAAGTGGAGATATATGGTATTGGGGATTCTGAAGGAAATAATAGTTTCCATATAAAGTAGATTTCTTTTGGAGGAGTGAAGCCAGAATATATTCTAATTATGACTATTTTGGTTGTAAGGATCAGAAACATCTTGAAACTGCTTAGCGTAATGCTTTTTTATGTAAGGATAGAATTAGCAACCTTGTTGACATCAAGGACAGGAAATGAAATACAGCTGAGCTCATGGGCCCAGAACAGCAAAAGCGGGAGCAATGGAGTCTGTCCCATGCCATTTCATAACTGATAGGCATGGAACACAAAGGAGAGGTGGGAGTCAAAGATAACACAAAGCTTTTGAGATGGGTGAGGGAATTCAATATCCTGGCAGAGAGAGCACTCAATAAAATTACCAACTCTTAACTGACTGCCTGACAGACTGAAAGATTTCTTTCAAAAGGAAGAACATCATACAGACTTTTGACATCAGATTTTGATATTTGATCCCAGGTTGTAGGAGTCAACTTTGCAGCCATTTAGTAGGGATTTTAATAGGAAAGACTGCATTGCATTTCCTGATGAATTGTAAAATTTGGTATTATAATGTTATATATATATATACATATATATATGTATATATATATCCGAGTTTACTAAGAACTTTGATGTGTTTTTATATGCACATGCATTTTATTCTCATGACACTGAGAGTGAGTAGGTAGGCAGTTTACACCTGATGATACCAAGGCTCAATTATTTATCTAAAGTTAAAAGTTTTATTCTATTAGAGAGAAGGTATAACCTAAGGGTCTTAGTAAGTCCTCTGATTTTTCTAGACAATCAAATAGTGCTGGTGTGAAGTACAAATCTCTTCCAATTCGGTGTTGTTTTTCTAGTGCTCCTGTGCTTTAAGTGCCTTCCTATTTAGTAATTCACACTCCAGTAATTCTGTGTGAATTATAAAACACACAATTGAACTGTCCCACCAGATAGGACTAAAATCTGATGACAGAAGACATCTCTTTCAGGACTAATATCAATTATTTTAATTCCTTCTACTGGAATTAATGGAACTTAAATGGCATATGTCTTATTATAAAAACCAAACCAAATCCAAACCAAATGAAAACTAAAAATTTTCACTACTCATTAGATACTCAATTGAGCTCAAGCCTTATAAAATCAAATATTAGGTCATAAGTTGATCAAATCTTAGGTCATAAGTTGGGTCAAATCTTAGGTCATAAGTTGATATTAGAGCATATAGCAAAATTTAAATTACATAATAAGCAGAACTGAAGTTCAGCCATTATAGATAATAGACAGCTTGCATTGTTCTTTGAGTCATCATCTCTCTGGCTTGGTGATACCTAAGCCTGTCATGTTTTTAGTACTTTTAATATATCTCTTAGTTATTAATGATAAGTAAGACATGGTTAGATATAATTTCACACACAAGAATTTCAAGAAGTAACTATGTTACCAAACTGGCATTACATATATTTAATTAAAATTTGTGCTTTTGGAAAACTATTTACCCATACACCTGAAACATAGACTGAAATTTTAAGTTTCCCTTTGAATGCATTCCACTCCTGTATTCATTATTCAGAGATGCTTTTAGAAATTAATTTCACTAGAATCTCAGAGGCAAACTGTTTATATGAGTTGCCAGGAAAATGACCAGAAAAACTGTGTTTATGAAAGCATTTTCTATTAAAAAAAAAGAAAAGAAAAAGAAAGAAAGAAAAAGAAAAAATCTAAGAAGAAGTGATTACGAAAAATAACAATATAACTCACAGTGAAATACAAGCATCCACTTATAGTATGATACAAACCTAAATTTGTTGACATGGAAAAAAAAGATTGTGTATGTGTGCACATATATGTGTGCATTTAAAATACCAAATTACAGAAGATTGTGTTTAGAAAATCCCTTATTAAACACTGTGTGTACCCACACATGTGCTCACACACAAAAAAAAATGGTACAAGAATATTTAATATTTTATTAGGGTTCCATCATATAAACAAATTTGGTCAAAATTTGGGGACTTTTCCCCCTTTTTGTACTTTTTTAGTTCCTAAATATTTTATACAGATTTTATGAGAATAGTAAAAGTTGTATTTAAAACAAGAAAAACATAAAATCTTTCTTTCTGTCTTTAAGATGATCTTCAAATCTGATTCCTTTACCTCTTGGTGATCATCTCTTTGCTCAACCAAATTCTATCATCCTTGTGCTATATCCCTTCTTTCCCTGTTCATTACCCTTAATTTCACTTTCACCCTCATTGATACATGGATATGGAAACTAATATCATCATATACTAAGGTGCAAGCATCTGTACTATGTGAGTTCAATTTCAGGTGATTTATATCAGGATTTTAAATTATTATTATTACTGTTTCATAAAACAACTGACTTACTGAACCAGTGAATTAGGAATGAGCTATAGAATGCACAAATCACCCACTTAATAAATATTTATTGAATTGATTTTTATGATAACTTTTTTATGATAGTGACTTGTTCAAAATTCTGTTTCAACTCTTCAGTACTTAATCTGATTCAATATTTTCTATTCTCTTTTGAAAATAGAAGGCCTTGTTATTACCTCCACTTCCAGTTTTCCTTTCACTTCATTTTTATTATTCTCACAGTCTTACAACCTGTGTACTTGTTCTCTAAATATAAGTCAGCAAATTTAATCTTTGTATGTTTAGAAAGCAATCTCAGTAGAGATTTTTCCCAGTAACTGAAAATACAGTAGTCAGAGGTTGGAAAATATTATCTTTAGGTAGATAAATGTGAAAGTTACGATTTTGCTTCAATTTCATCAATTTTGCAGTACCTAGTACATTATTGGGGTTATACAAATATTAAATTCTAATCATATTGACAGTACCTAACTAAAAGAATCCTTTCCAGATAGGTTATGTAAATAATGATTCATTAAAGCAAATGAAATAAATTTGGATGTAAATTTTATAGACTCGATGAACTGTTTGCTGGAGATTAGTGCTCTGTTGAACACATCCTCAGAGCCATGTATGTATGTCTGTATGCATACATGCATGTACATATATGTTTGTTTGCAATACATGCATGTGTGTACATATACATCCATGTGTATATATATGTATGCATATATATGCATATGTTTGCTATCATTTTTTTTTTACCTCTAATTTGCTATGTTTTCCTCGTCATTGTATGCCTCAAGTTCCTTCTTCCCCTTAAATCCCCTCTGGAAACTGCTTTTTTTTTTTTTTTTTTTGCCCTCTGATGTCCCTTTAATTGCATCTTCGCAACAATCATGAGAATACCATGTGGAGATTTGTGAAAGATTTATTGGTAAAGATCAGATTGCAGGAAACCCCTGTACAAGGTTCAGTCCCTACAAAGTAATGATGTTATTTAAGAGCACTGAATCTCTTCATACCCATCACTTTGACATATGCCACATTCCACTTGGTTGCAGCCTCCTAAAAGGGACTGCTAGAAGCAATGTCATTGTCGGTATGGGCACATTTGTAAGTGACAGGAAAATTCCTGTGCAAAGCCCCTAGGTCCTAAATGAAATTATTTTGAGGACTTTAGCAAATACCAAGCTATTTGCAGCATGAAGCCCTGTTTCTATGAAATCTTCCAAGTTCCCTAGCATTCTTAAATAGGATTTGGGCAGAATGGCAGACAGATGAGGTTAAATGAAAAGCTTAAATTTTTTTCTTGTACTTCGTAGTGGCTTTAATTTATTGAAGATGTACTTATTTATGAAATACTTTGGAAAGACAAATCTATAAAATTCTAATTAGAAAAAAAATCAAAGAAACAGAAAAAAGAGACAAGGGAATCTGTCCAAGCAAGTGACAAAAGAAAATGCCAAATAACAAGTTAGAAAGCAATTCTGAATTTTGTTAATGATAAGAGACATAGAAAACACCTATGCAAATAAGTAAATAAACAAGGTACTATTTCCCACCCATAAAATAGGTAACCATTTTAAAGTTTGAAAATATCAAGTATTGGCAATGATTGCAAACTCCCTGCTGTGGGAGAGTATACTGGAATAACCACTTTAAAAAAAGTTTGGCATTATCAGTAAAATCAAATATGTATGTAACCAGAAATTTCACTCCCATGTTTATTCTCTAAAGCAATATTTACACAACTTTACAAGAGGGAGACGTACAGGTATGTTTATTGTCACATGGTTTAAAATAGCTAAAAGAGAAAGCTATTTTCTTTCTTTCTTTATTTCTTTTATTTTCATTTCATTTCATTTCATATTTTATTTCATTTATTTCTTATAAATGTCCATAATTTACATAATGGGCAAGTCAGTGTGTGTGTGTGTGTGTGTGTGTGTGTGTGTAAATGGGAAAGTATATCTGTTAACAGGAATAGGATAAAGAAGGAAACACACATATTGAAAATTTCGAAGCCACAGTTTTGATTAAAAAACAGGTTGCACACATAGATTCTAGAATTATAATGCTGAGTACAAAGCAAACTAGATAATTATATATTAGAACATTACTTATATAAAATGTTACAGAACAGGGACGCCTGGGTGGCTCAGTGGGTTAAAGCCTCTGCCTTCGGCTCAGGTCATGATCTCGGGGTCCTGGGATCGAGCCCCGCATCGGGCTCTCTGCTCAGCGGGGAGCCTGCTTCCCCCTCTCTCTCTGCCTGCCTCTCTGCCTACTTGTGATCTCCCTCTCTGTCTGTCTGTCAAATAAATAGATAAAATCTTAAAAAAAAAAAATGTTACAGAACATACACACAGAATATATCTATCATTTATAAAGACATATGATAATTTATAAAAATAGACTCCTCTACATCAATGATAATAATTGCCTCTGTGGGAAGGGCACAGGAGGATATGACTTATCTCAATAATATTTTATTTTTTAATGAAAAACCTAAAGCTAACAGAAAAATGCTAGCAATGGTCAGTTCTAGGTATTGAGGTAGCATAAAAATAAGAATTTTTATTATGTTAATTTCTGTTCTTTTATTAAAATGTTCTCAATACCAAAGGGAACTCCATAACAATAAATTATCTTACTGTTTTCGACGTATTAGACTAACTAACAGCTTAAGCAAATATTTTCTCTTTCGCAGTGAGATGTCATGGTTTTATTTTTAATGCCATTTCAGAAAACAAAACAGTTTTTTCCCATAAAGTTATGTTTATTCAGTGTGATTTTAAGTAAGACATTTAATTCTTCCCCTGTTATTGTGAGACACTAATTTGCAGATTCTTTGATTTCAAATGTCTTACATAATTTACCTACACAAAATTATGGTTTAATTTTAATTGCATTTAAGACATAAGTTTTCCTAAAGCAACACTCAATATGTACCATTAATCATCTTAGACAAAGAAACACAGAAAATATATTAATTATAGGTCGTGACCCAGCAAATTATGAATTTCCACCAGAAGTAAATTATTGCCACTAATTAGCTTTCTTGTTTGCCAGACTGGGTTAAAGTCTTCATTGCATTAGTCATTTCATAAATCACTTTCTTAACATGCAAATCAGGAAGGAATGAGAATTTGAAAATATGCTAACAGCTTACTAATATTCAGGCAATGGAGTTTTGTTGGACAGTTTCTTCCATTGTCAGGAATATTTGATCAGTTCAATGTGGAGTATTTGGAAGAGAAGATACCTTATTTTCTTTACTAATATAGATTGTTTAGATGTCATTTATTATTTGTCCCTCTAGCCTATTAGGGCTTGGACAGAGTATATATTAAGTAAAAAAGAGTGTGCTTTTAAATTATTATTTTAACCATCTTATTGTTTAAATTTATATTTTAATTATTGAAATATAGTTGCCGTACAGTGCTATATTAGTTTCAGGTGTGCAACATAGTGATTCGACAATTCTGTACATTATACAGGGCTCACTGTAACATGTCTAGTTACCATCTGTCACTGTACAACAACTGTACAATGTTATTACAATATTATTGACTATATTTCCTGTGCTATACTTTCATCCCTGTGACTTATTTATTTTATAACGGGAAATTTGTACCTCTTACATAATGGATATTATTAAAAAGACAAGAAATAACAAATGCTGCTGCAAACGTGGAGAAAAGGGAACCCTGTGCACTGTTCAAGGGAATGTAAATTGTTGCAGACTGTGGAACACAGAATGGAGGCCTCTCAAGAAATTAAAAACAGAAATACCATATAGTTCAGTAATTCCACTATTGGGTATTTACCCAGAGAAAATGAAAACTCTATTTTGAAAAGACATATACACCCCTCTGTTCATTTCAGTGTTATTTACAATAACCAATATATGGAATAGTGTAGTGTTTTTAATGTTTTCCAGCTTCATAAACTTTTCACAGAATTGTTGCATTAGTGGGATGGGTTTACTTCAAACCCTCCCTAATTTAAACTAGTGATTTCAAATTCTCAGTATAACTTCTATGAATAATAGAAAATGATCTAATCTCTTTGCTATTCTGTCATTTTTCCAATCTTTTCCAAAATTTTGTCTACCCCTGCATTCAAGACACCTGTCCCTGTTTCTATTTCCATTGGTTCCTGCTTCATGATGTTTCAGCTAAATAATCTATATTAATAAATATAATGGAAAAATGTGCTTACTCATTCACATTCACAGAATAACATATTCGGGATGTACGTGATTGTCTTTTTTTCCTGAAGTAATGTCTTAACCATCTTTCCACTTAAATATAAGCAACATGAGAGTAGGATATTATGTCCCTTTGGTTGATTGATATGTCCCTAGCACTGGTACAGTGCATGGAAGATAGCAGATGTTCTTCAGAGATAAAGAATACAATAACAGCGAAATATTGCAAGAAGAGAGAAAAGTTGGGGAGAGATTTTTGAAAAAGCTTATTTTTCCCCTGCTTCTCACTTTTGGGCACAAGGAATGCCCCAAGGCAGGGTGTGTGGAGTTGATTTCATCAGAATTTTGATGGTAACTATAGCATTTAGAAATCAAATCAGCATGCTTTGCACTCTAGGAAAAGGAAAATGCTATTTTGCTGATTAGCTATTTTCCCTGAGGAATCACACTTTTCAGGAAGCTTTGTCTCTCTTGTTTGATTCCTAAGATAAAGGTTAGTCCAACACTAGCATGAAATGAGGTGTATTTTAGTAGCAAGGAAAACTTCAGGAAACTAAAACCAGGTCAGCCCCTTGGCAAAAATAGGGTGAGATCTTATCTTTAGCACTGCCAGTCATTTCATCCCTCACCCTCTCCCCCAGACCCTATCCTCTCATAGTCAGATATCTAAAAAAATCTCTTTCAAGCCCTTAGTGTTCTCATGGCTCTTCAAAATATTACAATTTTTGGTGAACTATTTTCCTCTCCAATAAACCAAAAATGTTGAGCCGTAGCTTACAAGGTTATGCAGCATTGGGAAGATGGAGTTTCCTGTATCAGTAAGAAAGGTGTCAGAAGAATGCTTTCTCTGTTTTGCTCCCCTTTTTCATCAGTACATTTCTAAGGTCCCCAGAAGCTTCCAGACCACCTCATCAAAAGACCTCTTTTCCATCCACACTTTACCTGCCCCTTCTAAAATTTTTTATGCAGTTAAAGATGACCTCGGTGGTACTACACTCTACTGATCTTCCTCTTGCCTCTTTGACTTCATTATGTCATCTTTTCTGGCTCCTTCTTCTTGCCTAACCTCAAAATGTTGGGAATACTCAGTGCTCTCTCTGGTCTGTATATTCTTCTATTTCTCTCCACCACCACTCCCAGATCTTTTCATCTTGCCCTGTGACTCTAAATAAAATATAAGTACATTCAATCCATATATTTCCCTCTTTAGCCAGCTTTCTCTTCTGAACCATGGAACTTTGTATCAATTTGCTCTCTTTGATAGTTCTCTTAGATTTCAACTGAGGTATCACAAATAATAACTTCACAATTGCACTCATTCTCCCTCCTACCTCCCATAAACCCATTCCTCTCCCTCTAATTTTTATAACATAAACCTGAAAGTCAACCTTCATGTTTGCCTCTCCCATGTATGTAGTATCTGGCATATACAACCACCTCAATAAATGTGTGTGTTAAATGAATAAGTGAAAAAGGAGCCTACATGGTCATTTGAGCATCCATGAAGTTCTATTATTTAGCAATCTCCAGTTCCACCATTATACGTTTAATTGAGTATTCTTCCTAGACTTTTGATTTAGTGGGAAATACAAAAGTTTAAGTGTGTTTTAAGCTAATAATGTCAACCTTCCTTGGTAGAGTACTCTACTTAAACCATTTAATTTTATCCTAAATAACCTTGAGGGTTAGGTATTATTTTTCTTTCCTAGATGATGAAGATAAGACTTGGAGAGTTTATGAAAGTCTCTAAAAGGTACCCAGCCGGTAATCGACAGAGCTGTAATAGGAATGGAGATTTTTTTTTAACATATGATTTCAGGCCATTGTAGGATTATATATTTTTTTCATTACATAAAATGAGGTCAATGGGAGATTAGCCTCAGTTTCTTCATCCATAGAATAAGGGTAATAATAGCTACTTCAATGCAATAATTAAATGAGATAATGCATGTAAAGCACTTAGTTACAGTGATTGGGCCATGGTAAGCCCTTGTGATGGGCTAGAATTTATTAATGTGAGATTTTAAATCTCTTCTTCTATGAAATGCAAAGCAATTAAAGGCTTTTGAGCAAGATAGTGATACAATGAAAGCCACTATAAGGGCAGATTAATCTATCACTTGTGGGAAGGTTATATTAAAGTAGAAACTAGAGACAAAGTGAATAGTTTGAAGACTGTCCTAATAGCGCAAGTACCAAGTGCTGCCTGCTTAAGTGGCAGCTGTGGGGGGTCCCACTAGGCTAGATGAGCCTGTAGGGTGGCAGCACAAGAGAGGGAGTGCCACAGTGAGGAATCTCTGGGCTCAGGCAGAGCCAGCAAGGGAATCCAGAAGGAAACCTTCAAGAGAAAGGGTACTGTCAAAGCTGTAATGGAGGTGAAGGCACTGCCTGTCAAGCCCCAAGGCAGGGAACGATGGAAACCCATGGTTGTTTCCCATCTAGGACTAAATCTGGTCCACAGAAGTGTTTGTGCAGTGCTATTATTTTCTATCTAAATTAGTTGTCATTATTTCAAAATTCTAGACTTCTGGGCTCCCTGATGAATTAGAAGCTGTAGTGGCTCAAAATCCACATTCACATGTGACAGTAATTTCCATTGGCCACCATTACCTTCATATAGCAGAAACCCCTACGAATGCCAGTTGTGTTATGCCATGCCTGCTCCACTTGTCCACAGAATCTGCCTGACTTTGGAACTGCTTTATAAATAAAGGACCAAAAGCCAGGGTGAATCTAAGGATGTTAGTTTGCAAGTGCCCAGATGGCTCAAAAAAAAAAAAAAAAATTTCAGATACAAGCCCTTTACAGTGAGAGGATTTTTACCCTTGTTTAAATAAAATAGAACTGAATTTCTTGACTCATGTTGGAAGCATGATATGGTTGAAAGTCTATACTAGGTTAAACACTAGCATTAATCAATATACAAAGTAAAGGATGAAATGGAGAGATGTTAAAAAGGATTAATTATGGTGGTTTTCTGGGTATTAGAATTCCAGGCAAGAAGATTAATAGTACTTCTGAAAATTTTAAAAATCACTTTAAAACAGGCAAACCTTATATTTATTTGATTTAGTTTCATGCCTGGAAAAACTCAGAGAAGCTAAAATACCAAGTGCTGTGGTTTAAAAATTAAGCTTCCTGGAATGAGAATTAAACATCAGGGAACAACAACATGTACTTAGTATGCTACCAAGAAAGCACTGTTAATAAACTTGTCGCTCAATAGAAGTGTAAGAATTTGATATTTTAGAAAAATTGTTAGCGTACTATTTTAAATTTCTTTATCGAAATCCCTCACCAAACAATAACAAAACTCGCAGAGCATTATGGCTGCTCAGCGAAGTAATAACCACTTGGATTAGATTCTCTGCTTCAGCAGAATCTAGGTACATGTACAAGAGTGATATATAGTGAGGCCAGAGATACTGTAGAATGTCTTCACAGCAGACTGAACATTGGAATTGACACTAAACCTTGTGTCAAGATACACACAAAGACTTCCAGACACAGAGCGCACCTGAGGTTATAATCTGTCAAGATTAACAAAGAGTGAATACCTGCTAAAGCAAATAGACTGTGATATAATTGTCATCTCCAAACTGGTGAAAGAAGATTTTTCTTCCCAATTAACATTCAAATGCATGAGACCGAAATCCATTTACTCATTTTCTGATAATTTATGCAGCAATGTACAGAAGTAATAGGCATGGTTACATGGCACATTTATACAATACTTTTCATCCCTAAGGATCCTAAAGCTCTTTACAATTATAGCTAATGTTTGTTAAAGTACTTTTAAGGGGGAGAGTGCCACAGACGTTCCAAATATTATGATTATAGAAAGCTTGATACAGTATGTATAGGAGTACTTCACTCTCACAAAATTGTTGCCAGTTCTGGTGTAGGAAATGGAATTCCTTTGTGAGACTGATGAGCCAATGTTTATACAACCTTTTCTTCAAGTAGTTTAAAGTCAATCTCTTCTCCACTGTAACTACCTTGAAAGTCACATGTAAGTTGGTCTAAAATTAATTATTTTCAGAATTTTAAGGGAATGAGTATCCTTACTAGGGAAAAATATTTGGGGGGGGTCAATAAACAGTCATTTTTTTCCAAGTGGTAAAATTATAGCATAGAAAAAATAATATAGTAAGACCCTTCAGCTCAGGGACAGCAGAGAATATGTTTCATTATTTTGCCAGCTGATCCTCAGAACCCCTTTTTCATACATGAACATATGAATCAAAGAATCAAAAGAATGGCATGTACCAAACTTCTCAACTTCCCTCTCAGCAGCCTGGACAGATGTCCTAAATTCTGCCAATCAGACTAGCTTACCTGGACTTTGATCAGAAAGCCAATGTCATAAGAAAATAGGGATTACATAGAAATCTAATCTGGCATAAATGGCATTAACTATGGTGGCCTCACCCAGTTTTTGGAGGCAGCAGGACCCAATGGTCAAGCACAGCTGGAATGACGTATGAAGTCTATGTCCATTGGTGCTGACAATGGAGTTATCACAGGACCAGTCCCACAGTGTGATCTGTAGATTTTTTTCCCCTAGCAACATGACCTCCAACCTGGGATCTCCAGCCCAAATGGAGATTGTGTGAGCTATTTTCTGTCTTGTAATAAACTACTTTTATGCCCAAATTATCATATTGGCTATCTGTTGCTTATGAGCCAAATCCCTAAGTGATCAATACACTGATGATGTTTTAATCCATTTAAACCAGTAGTTCAGGAAGTAACTATTTTGTAATCTGGGAAACTAATTGTTTTATATGATTTTACTTTTTTTTTTCCTGTTTCTATCCTAGCAAGCAAGTTTAGATATGAAAACTCTGTCCGCTTGTCCAGAAAGGGTTTTTGTTTTGTTTTGATTTGGTTTGGTTCTCAGTGTGTGCGTGTGTATGTTTGTGTGTGTGCGTGCCTGTGCACACAATCATTTGGACCTTCCTCTGGACCTAGTAGACTTATTGCTAGAACTAGGAAACTTTCCCTACAGCTGCCTGAGCAATATAGAAAGGCATTTAGGCATTTAACATTGTACTAGTCTATATGTAATTTTGTCTATAAGAGATTGCATATTACTTCTTAAAAGACAATTCAGTAAATGATTCTGTTTTGGAAAGCATGTATAAGCTCTTAAGTAGAATGGGAAACAAATAAAATGTTTCTAATATCATGAGAGTGACTACTTTGAGCTAAGGATAAAATTATCAGGGACAAATTCACATTACTTTCAAAAAGCCTCAGGTCCCCCACAACTTAAGTGGAAGTAAAAAGGTTATGTGCTGAAAACCAAGACAGTTCAAAAGTGGTTCTGGTTGTTTAAAGACACTGATGTAAATGATGCACAACATGAGCTCTCCCAAAATGGCTTTGTGAAATGTCATTGAAAAAATTCAAATTTATAAATTAATAGATGATCTTACTTATTATGAGATTGCAATTACATATGTATTGTTGTTGTTCTTGTCTTGCCATAGAAATACTCACACAAGTGTTGATATTACATAAATGTCCATCAATAGACAAAGCATTAAATAATGGGTTTCATCCATTCTTTGGAATAAAAGCAAACCATTTAAGAAATGAATTATCTCTGTGTGCACTGACAGTGATGAAGGGCCAATACATGTCGCTATTGATTATTATAAAAAAGCACATTGCAGAACAATATATATCTTAATCCCACTTTTAAACATGTATCTACATGGATATCTGTTTGTATGTGTTTACATATGTGTCTGAACTGTTGTATATCCATTAACATTAGTTATCTCTGGGGAGAGAGAATATGAGCTGGAGCAGATAAAGAAAGTATTTCACTTTTATTTTAGATCTTTCTTCTCTCCCTGTGCGACTATGTATGACTTTGGTTGCAACAAGCATGTGTTCCTTTTATAATAAATAATTAAAAATTAGTAAGCTTTGAATCCTTTTTATTCAACAGTACCCTCCCAAGTTTCACACCAGTAATAGTGCCAATTTTACCCATAAATTATGCATATGTGCAAGCATATTCTTCTTTATGTGATCAGAATCCTATAATATTAGCAGGACTTAGTCATGTAGAAGAAAGATACTCCCATATCTCTCCTCTGTTGGCATTTCTCCAGCTGAAAATTTATGGAAAGTGTATGACTCTACTATGCACTATTCCTTCTAAAGTCATGATCTTAGGCAACCAGATGCCTTTCCTTTGAAAATACATTCTCAAAAAAAAAAAAAAAGAAAGAAAAAGAAAATACATTCTCTCCTTCCCTAGGTTGATTTCATTTTTCTTCATTTACCTGAGATGAATAACCAACCCCTCATTTTCTCTTAGAATCAATAGGCAATGCATTGATGGAGATCAGGTGTTTGCTGCACAGCTATTTCTTGCATGTCAACTCTGTGAACAAAACTGCCTCACCTGCAGCACAATTCACTTGTATATCATGAATACTTGGCCATATTGAATTGAAGTCTTCTGTCCACATATAGTTCATTTATTTTATGCAGAAAAATGTGAGCACAATATAGTATTGTCCTTTGCCTACCAGTTAGAGTTTGAAGTCACAAAACCCGGTAACCTGTAAGCAATGGGCTAATGGCACATGCTACTCCATAAAGATTTAGGTGATGGATGACTGGAATTTGAAGTAACTGGACAGCTGTCTGAACAGACTATTTCATTATATGTGAAGGGATGCCATTTCTAACTATGATGATAATTAGAGTAGATGAAATGCATAAATCAGGGGAGGGTTTTTTTATAGCATTGGTTTGTGGGAACAATTTTACCCACCTTATGGGCTCAACCCATTGAATTAGGTTTCATTGAATACTGCTGTAATTGAAAGGATGTGATATTCTTGTTTCAAATGCGACATGATGTGTTTTCTTATATCTGAATTAATACAGTATCACACAATCCAGTAAGAATGGTCTGGTGCAGTCAAGGGTTTGAATTTTTTAAAATGCCTGATAATATGTGCTCGCTTCGGCAGCACATATACTAAAATGCCTGATAATATCATTATTAATATTATTATATTTGTTGCCATTGTTATTATTATTTTAGCCAGGTTATTTCTTTAATACAAAGCCATTCCTTTCACATTTTCCAATATCCCACAGACATATAATGTCCCTCTTTCAATTCTCTATTTCTGTGTAACAAATGTCCCAAAACTTAAAAACTTAAAACAACTACCATTTATTATCTCTCGTTTTTTTGTGTTGTTTGGGATCAGTTAGGCTGATCTTAGTTGGGGTTTCTTGTTAATGAAGGTTGATGGTGCATAGGACTTAGACTCATCTGGAAGCTTTGATTCTGGGAAGGCTGGGCCTCATACCCTCTTTATATAGCCTAAAGGGTTCTCTTCTCCATGTTACCTTTCTATGTGCTTCCTTCATGTGGTCTCTCTATGTGCAATCTCCACCTTGTAGTGAGACTTCTTAAATGGCACCTTGAGGCTCCCCTAAGAAAGATTTCCATGAGGGAAGAAATAGAGAGCTTCCTTAAAGGCTAGGTATTCTTAAAGGCTAGGTGGTTACAAGCACAGGTTGACTTTACCATATTCTGTTGATTAACTCTAGTTCCAGGGCCAGCCTGGATTCAGTGAACACAGGGAGTATATAAAAACGTATACTAGTGGGAGGCTAAATTCTTCAGGGACCATCTTTTAAAATCAGTTACCACAGTCTCTTTTTATGGGAGGGGACATAATGGTATGATGGCCTGACCATTGTCTCTGTCTCAAATCCTCAATTACCCCTGCACTCTAAACACTTTGCAATACTTGACTTTTCCAGCCCAATGCTTGGTACTTAGTAGCATCTCAATACAGTTTAAATCAATTGGAAGTCCTACTGTTACTTCTTCACTCCTATATATTTTCTACTTTGTCTTCATTATCAAAATTTAGTTTGCATTATACACTATATTGTAATAGTTACTAGTACAGACTTGAAAAAAGAGATGGACTTAAGTTCAGATTCCAGTTGCACCACCCATTAGACATATGATTTTTGCTATGTCAATTAGCATCTTAAAATATTATTGTCTGTAAAATAGATTTTTATAATACTGCTTTCATTAATTGAGATAATGCATAAGAAATTATGTTCCAGGAGTCCTGGGTGGCTCAGCGGGTTAAAGTCTTTGCCTTCAGCTTGGGTCATGATCTCAGGGTCCTGGGATCAAACCCCGTGTCAGGCTCTCTGCTCAGCAGGGAGCCTGCTTCCCCCTCTCTCTCTGCCTGGCTCTCTGCTTACTTGTGATCTCTCTATCAAATAAATAAATAAAATCTTGGAAAAAAAGAGGAAATGATTTTCCTAGGGCCCAGTAATTATTAAGCACTCAATAAATAATACCTGATAATTTCTTTTTCCACTGTATGCCTATAGTACCTTCTAACAATCCTACTTTCTCTAGGCTTACCTACTTATAATTTATAGTGATATCAAATTAGTGGTCCCCAAAAGTGATGCAAGATCATATCACTTTTACTCTAAACTAATTCGTTTATTCTTTCCCCACAGTCTACTCCAAATTCTCTAAACCTGACATTCTCATCCTGTTAAAATTTTACAGTTTCTCCTACTCTTGTTCTAAAATGAAGCCAAATTGATTCAACTAGTATTTCTCGAACCATGCAGGGTATGTATTTTCATATTTCCCTTTTTGTTTTTTCATTTTTCTCTCTGCCTCCTTCACGCCCTATGCTCCAGCTAAAGGAAGTTGAAATGATTTGGTCCCTGAGAATTCTTAAAAAATACTATATCCAAGAATCTCCTTAAGTAGTTTATTGTAAGCAGACAGATGCTTACATAAGTCATATATCAGAGTAGGCTAATCAATCGCTGTTGTAACAAATCTCAAAGTATCAGAGACTTAACACAATGGATATGTTTTAAGTTTCTGTAACAGTTCAGAGCAGGTGTTCAGCAGTATCCTAAGCATTGGACAATATGGACTATGGACCAGGTCTGAAAGTGGCTTACATCATTTCCATTCACATTCCATCAGAGAGCACTAAGCCATATTGCCCAAGTCCAAAGAAAAGTGAGAAATATAAGCTGGCTTTAGGTCCATGAAGGGGACAGTCCATTTTGATGCACAGTTAGCAGTTTCTGACTGGTCATTCACATTAAATAAGTGACACAACCTGGTTGTTTAAAAAAAAAGGGAGTAGTGAGGTCAGGGACAAACTAGAAAACTGTCAATCCGACTACACAGGATAATGTTAGCAGGGCCAGCTATTGCCGTGGATGAATGATTGTCAATTTCTACTAGATCTTTAATTTTTAAAAGAAACATGACACCATCTTTTTCTTTTTTTGTACCTGAAATCTCCATTTAAAAATATCAGTAGCTAATTCAGTATTTAAAAAGAAAGAAAGAAAGAAAGAAAGAAAGAAAGAAAGAAAGAAAGAAAGAAAGAAAGAAAGAAAGAAAGAAAGAAAGGAAGAAAGGAAGAAAGGAAGGAAGGAAGGAAGGAAAGAAAGAAAAAGAAAGAAAGAAAAGAAAAGAAAAGAAAAGAAAAAAGAAAAAAGAAAAGCAAAGCTATGTGGGCCAAATAACCTATGCACCAGCTGCATCTTGCCAGAAGATCACTGATAGGCAAAGTCTGCTTTCAATGTTCATTGTTAAATTTTCAGAAGTATTATTGTTCCTGAAGGTTTGATTTATGTCAGAGATTCAGGGACAAATTATGAGAGAATTGGGCATTCTAAATGTGACTGTGAAGAACTTCTCTATTTTAGGAAATAAACTTGAATTTTTTATATTCCCACTTGTTAAACATGCTATGATATTCATTACTTATATTCATTTATATACATCACATTCTTTGGTCATAAGGTAAAATTTTTAACTTTCCCATCTTCTTCGGAGTTGCATGTGATCATGTGACTTGTTTAGCCAATGAAATGTGACAAAAAGTGACTTGTCACCTGTTGGAGGTAGTTCTAAGAGCCATGCTTTCCTTTGCTCTGTTCTCTCACTCTTCCTCACGGTGACTGGCAAAAATCCAGATAATGACTATTTTATCAGCCTGGCACTTAGTGTGGCAATGATACATAGCACAGACCTCAGCAACCCATGACAGAGGTAAAACATGAATGAAGAAAAAATGTATTGGATCATTAAGATTTGGGAGTTGTTTGTTTGCACAGCACTATCTGATCTCTCCTGATTAATTTCCTTGTTAATGGCCATGTGCCAGCAACTGTTAATTTTTTGGCGGAGGAATTATAAGGATTTGGATTAGACAGAACAAGCCTTGGCTTGAAGTCCCTTGAAGGGAGAACTAATAAGCCGTGTGAACCTAAGGCACACTACTCAATCTCTCTGACCCTCACTTTTGTCATTTGTAAATTGAGGAACCCCTGTGGTACAATCTAGGGTTACGGGATAATTTTAAAGGTATTTCTCATGTAAAACTCACCTGAAATGAAATGTGTGCCCTTCTTGAATGTTGAATACATGCTTACTGATCTACTAACTGACATTGAAGCCCACATTAAGCCATAGTAATGATTTTTTCCATTATATTTATTATCAAAATTTGTAGATATGCTTAAAATCATTAGGTATGCATATTTGTGTATGTAGAATGGGCTCAGTTAGATGTAGTTTATAAGCAAAGATATGCAAATTCCAAAAGACTGACTCCTTAAAATCACAAAAATTATTTAGTGGAAAAATCTAGAACCTAAACCTAGTGATTTCTGAGCACATGTTCTCTATTATCATATTTGCAATCTAAATTAGATTTCCTGAAGAAAGCTTTATTTATTTTATTAATGTTTGATTTTTGCCCTGCCAACATATACAGTGCAATTAGGATAGTTCTCAAAGACTGGAGGTCACTTAACACCACCCACTGAGAGAAATATGGAAGAACACTTGGAGAATTTGCCTTGCTTTGAAAAAAACGGAACAGTTCAATATGTCTTTTCATGGAAGAAAAAAATGAAAGAAGCAAGTTCAGGATGAGAGATTACTAACCAGTAAGCATATTATGATAAATCAGCCATAACATGATTATAGTAAATTCCTTGGGAAAGAAATCAATGTGGAATCAGACTTAGATAGACCAGAGGGATCAAATAGAGGTCAAAGGTACTTTTCCATCTTGAAATTGGATAATTATTACTGTTATTATTGTCAGTTGTTATACTATATTTCTGGTAGAAATACATGGTGCCCCTATACTGCTTTTTTTTAGCTAGCTGGACAAAGCAATCTGTTTATTACAAGGAAATAAATTCAAATATATTAATCTAAATACCAAGTGAATGAAAGTAGTTAGAAGAAAACTACTTGTGAGTCTCCTTGAGATTTTTTTTAAGTAAGCAGAAAACAAAAATGCAAAAGAGCAATTTCGAAAGAGGAAATTGCATGCATTCCTTTTGTTTTGAAAATTCAACCATAAGTCTTGCTTTAATAGAGAGTGTACCAGGTTGACAACCTTTAAAGATGAATTTGAGTGTCTGCTTTGCCACTTTAGCATCCACCTTGCTACCCAGACAGAAACCAGGAAGCATCAGAGAAGCCTACCAATATTTAGTCAGTAAGTTTCCTTGTTAGGCTGCTTTAATAGCCCTGAAATCTTTCCTTTCCATTCTGTTCCCATTGCCTGCATCTAGTCTTCACCCTTTCTTGCCTTCAATTCTGCACTAGCCTCTCTCTGTTCTCCCTTCCTTCAGCTTCACATGTTCCTAGTGTACACTCCCTGTAAGTGATCTTCCTGAAATGCAAATGTAATCATCACACCCATGTTCTTTAAATCATTACTAAATCCTTTTGTAGCTCCCTCTCATAGAAAATTATTGTCCAAAGGTTAGGACTATCTGTCTTCTCCTTGCCAAATATCACCCAAACTGATTATCAAACAAATTCGCCATTCATTGTCGACATAATACTTAGTAATAATCCTTTATTGCCCTTATTGTACTCTCAGCCCTCTGCTGGTGAAGTATCTTTCTTTCTATTTTTAAAGTCCATCTTGGATTATATGTGGAGCATGGGAACAGAGGTTCCTTAGTGATCAGGCTCTCTGAGTGCAACCTGATCACTACTGCCCCAGGGAAGTGCATGAGCCCTCTTTTACACCATCATAAAATGATTCTGTTTCCTTTTGAGGTGCTGAGAGGAGCTTCTTGTATGCTTCAATATAAATGTCAGAAAACAAGCATAATTTCACAGGGGTGTGTGTGTGTGTGTGTGTGTGTGTGTGTACTATTTCTAGAGGATGATAAACATTCCATTCTCAAAAAAATACTTTATATCAGTTATAATGATAAAAGGAAACAAATCATATGCATGCAGGTGGAAGGCCCAGACTTGTGATTCTCTGCTCCAATAACACTATTAACAGGTTATAAATCCCATTCTCTTAATACTCAAAAATCTTGATCCACACAGAAGGATTTTCTTTTGTCTCTTGATCAACCCAAGTGCAGATAAAACGCAAACTCAAGGGAGTTAATGCGCTAAGGGCATTCATCAACCAGTAGAATAAGTAAGTCACTGGAGGAATGATCCAACCTTCCATTCTCTGGCAGGGCATCCCTGCAATCTACGTGTGAGTCAGAGGACTTCCAGTGGGACTGAGTGCCATTTTTCCCTAAGGGTACTTAGTTCAGTAGCGGGCGGCTCTAGTGGTTTTTTCCTTTGTGCCTTTCTCACTGTGATCACCTGTCTGATAAGCTAGCAGAGCACAACATCTTGTCTCTGGTTCTTTTTTTTAGGAGAACCAAACTAAGGACACCATACTATCAGTTATCTTTTCTAAATAGCTCATTATTGATTCTGTAGTCAGGTATTTAAGATATATTTACATTTAGTGAAATCTTAGATACCCTGCAGTAAAAAAAAGCCAGAGCAGTTAATATGAAAAATAATTTCAGGAAATTTCCTTAAATGGTATTTAATTAATGGTTGATATCATCTTAATTTGCTCTTTTGAATAATTTTAGTACAGGACTATATGCATATACTAATTATTCATATGTATTATTTTTATTATGAATCTTCCCTAAATTCAAAACTTGTTTGGAATAAGAGAACCCTCTATTATGAAGAGGGTATAAAGCTTGGGGTATAGGGCTACATATCTGTATTTATGCATCATGGAGATGAATAACAATAGGCAGGTAAAAATTTTCTGTTACCTAGATACAAGGGGCTTTTGATTTTATCACCATGCAAGTTTCTACTCTACTTCTGAAAATAGCCACACTTCTTTATTGTAATGGTTAGCTCTCAAGCATTAAAAAGAAGGTGCATTTTGCCATCTCTGCAGAAAGAAAGGTGTGTAGATTTATATGATTCATAGGTTACAGTAGGATAATACCCCGCTTCAAGACGTAAAATAACAATTCTAGTGCAATGTTATCTGTTTCTTATATAGGGCACATTTTATGCCATAAAGACTAAATATCAACATATGTAAATTAAGTCTAGGTTAACTAGGTTTAGTTCAATTTTCCTGAAATAATCGTTCTTTGTTCTTATTTATATGCACAGATACAAATATTTTTTTAAAAACTGAGAACACTTCAGTGTCTGTGATTCAGTTACAAATCCCTGAAAGTCTTATCTTATTCATTAGGATAATGAAGCAAGGCAAATAAGCACTTGCTTCTGCTCCTAGTGTGTGAATTTCTGCTGGGTAAAAGTAGCAAATGCAAATTTTATTTAGTAAGCTACCCATATACTTCCTAAGGGTATTGCCGCAAAGAGGAGACAAGAAGTATAAATGTTTTGACTTATTTGCTAGTCAGTGATAATCATTTAGTTGTCTTCCTTCTCTTGTATTTAAAATATTATTATCTTGATTTATTTGTTTATATGTATATGTGTGTATTCAGTTCGACAAATGTATTTGATAGCTACTGTTTGAAAGTTCATTAAAAGGTGCTAGAGGGCATACAAAGGTGAATAAATTGCAAATCTTCTCCAGAAGCTTAGAAATTAATGAATAACTATAAATATCCTCATGTCAGTTCAGGCCAGATTTGCCACCAAATATGAGTTCAGGGTAGGTTAATTTTTACCTAAACATAAATTACAAGAATGTTCAGTTTTAGCCTAGCCCAAACTCACATTTGGTGGCAACCCTGGTGTTATCTGACATGAGACTATTTAGTTTTTATTTATCTTTTATTATGTGACTATTCACATATTTGCTGAAGAAATATTAATGTGTTTGATCATGAGATGCTACTCCTAACCCTGCCAGAGTATTATAAAATATATAAAAATAGGCGCCTAATTACCTTTCTTAAAATCTAAAAATTTTTGATTTCTGAAATACATCTGTCTTCAAAGGTTTTTGGATCCAGGACTAATACTGAAAAAATCTAGACTGCTGTGTTGGATTGTAGGCGCAAGTGGGAGCTTCAGTCCAGCCCACATTGCTTCCTCTTCTGGAGCTCTGTTGGCCTGAAGAATGCCATCTTTTATAAATTTTCTCAAAAAAATTCTCCTCTAACCAAGTGCTGTCTGGAATGGCCAGTCTGGGTCAAAAGGAGATCTCTTTTTTAAAAAAAAATATGTTTTATGAAGATTATTGAAGACTTATAGGGAATTAAGTTGAAGTGAGTGTGGTCACAAACCTAATAGGAACAGATGTGCAAAAGAGACAAACAAGAACGAATGAAGAATGCTCCTGTAATAGTCTTTGGAAGTGTCCATCTGATGGCATGGGCTAATATAGGCAGTTGGAAAAAAAGTGAAAGCAAGAGTTATCATGGTAGAAAAATTTGATTAGTGATTTAGAAACTTTCTGCATCAATAATCATTACCTGTTTGAAGTCTTATTGAGGGAAAAACAGGAAATGGGATGGGTGGAAATAGCAGGGTGGGATCAGATGGTAAAAGGATTTGAATACTAAAAATGTCCTACTCTTGAATATTGTAAACAAAATAATGTGATTGTAGTCTTTGCTCCCAGCCCATATATATGTAATCCAAAGAAAACTTAGCCTACCAATGAACTTTATGTGACTATTGACTTCTTTCTTAATTGACAATCAACCTGATGTATATTTGTCATTGGGACCTGAGAGTATAACAACTAACAGATTCCCAGTGTTCTTTTTTTTAGAACCCTTCTATCAGTCTTTCCTTATTTCTTCCCCCAGTCCCTGGCAACCACTCTTCTACTCTCTATTTCTATGGTTTTAATCTTTATTTTTTAATCCATGTGTTGGTGATACCATCAAGAAGTTATCTTTCAATGTCTGGATTATTTCAAATAGCATATTCCCTCCAGGTTCACCTATACTCTTGCAAATGAAAGGATTTCTTTCTTTTTAGGGCTGAATAATACTTTTCCGTCTGAATTTCTTTGCTTTTTCTTTTTTCTCTCTTTTTCTTTTTTTTAAGATTTGACATATAACATTTTGTGAACTTAACATGTACAAAGTGTTGATTTGATACATTTATATATTGGTGTATGATTACCCCTGTAGTTTTACCTAACACCTCCATCACATCACATAGTTACCATTTTTAATGCTAGGTTTTCTTGATCCATTCATCTCTTGCCAGACACTTATTTTTTTCGTACCTTAACTGTTGTGAGTAATGCTGCAGTGAATGTGGTAGTATAGATACGTCAAGAAAATGGTTTCATTTCCTTTGGATATCTACGTGGAAATGGGATTGCTGGATCATGTGTGAGTTCTATTCTTTGGCTGTTCTAGACAGCACTGTTGTGATGTCCGTGCCAATAGATCTTTGACTATGTATAGGGTGCCTGCAGTGCCTGCTGTGGTATCTTTAGAGCTTGTGAATCCTACCATCACCTTACCTGCTGGGGTATGCATTATTCATTTGTCCTACATTATCTCATTTACTCTTCAGGACAACAGTATGAATTGAACACTATTGTTAGTCCCATTTTACAGATTCAAAGATTGATATTTAATGGGGTTTTTTTTAAGATTTTATTTATTTGACAGAGAGAGAGAGAGAGAGATCACAAGTAGGCAGAGAGGCAGGCAGAGAGAGGGGGGGAAGCAGGCTCCACGCTGAGCAGAGAGCACCATGCGGGGCTTGATCCCAGGACCCTGAGATCATGACCTGAGCTGAAGGCAGAGGCATTAACCCACTGAGCCACCCAGGCGCCCCTCAAAGATTGATATTTAGACAGTAATTTGTTCATGGTCACATCATAGTAGGTTGTGATGGCAGGAATCTAACACAGGTTGATATCACTCCAAAGCTAATTTGTTACTACTACACTAAACTAGAATAGTAAACTGGAAATATGGTAAATACGGTAAATCTGAGTTCTACTGCTAACTACGCCACCTCTCAGCCATCATTGTCCCTTCAGTTGCAGAGCTTTTGTTTTGAAAACAAAAACCCCAGGGTGCCTGGATGGCTCGTAGGTCTTCAGCTCAGGTCATGATCCCAGGGTCCTGGGATGGAGCCCCAAGTTGGGCTCCCTGATGAGCTCCCCCTCTCTCTCTCATGCTCTCTCTCTCTCAAATATGTAAATAAAATCTTAAAAAAGAAAAAGGAAACAAAAAAACAATAAAAACAAAAACAAAGATATAGAAAATAGTTTCAAAAGTTTTTTGTTTGTTTTGAGTTTTGTTTTTGTTTTTGATACTTCGTGATGAGAACCCAGCTCTTGTTACCCCATTTAACTGGGATTCCCAGCTTGGCTTCCTCACCTCTTAATAATATGGATAAGTCCATTAAATTCCCTGGCCTCTGACTCTTCATCTTTCCAGAAAGAGATTGAAATAGTGACATTTGATGCTTCTAGTTCTCTAAGTGTACAAGTCTCTCCCCAAAGCCATTACTTGAAGAGCTTAGGACAGGTTGGTTCAAAGCTCTTATGCACACTTTACTCTCATTTTTTTTCTCACATCTTAACACCTTTGGCAATTTCCCCTGTACTTCTTATTTGAAAGTGTTAGCTCTACTCTCTGTTGCAGAATTTTTCTTTCTCTAAACTACCCTAGTTTTGCCATCAAAGTATTTGAATACATGCAAAATATAGTTATGTAATATTTATATATTTTTATTTCTAAGACCTAAATTTAACTTGTGTTCTGATATCAATTTGATTTCCTGTATTTTTCATTATTGCTTTCAAAATATTGATCAGATTCATTCATTCACTCTACTTACTTAAAATATATTGAGCTGCCACATTGTTTCAGGAGCTCTGTGAAGTACTCAAAATATAAAGGTGTGTAAATCGTGATCTTTAGAAGTTAATAGCTTAGTAAGGTATATAAATTAACAATTGCTAGGAAAGTAGTTTTTAGTACAATATGTATAGAACACTAAAGGCACAAGAAGTCATATTTTTTTAACTCTCCTTCAGTGGATCTTGAAACAGCATCATGGAGCTGATGATATCTGAGTACATCTAGAAAGGTGACTAAGAGAGTCTTGGTAAATATGGACAGAAAGGCATCTGAAGCAGACAAAGTATTGTGCTGTTTGTACCATTGTATGTCGTATAATTAAAGGCATCCCAGTTTTTCTCCTTACAGTTATAGGAAGACAGTTCAAAATAGTGAATCAACCTGTGGTTTTCAAATTTTCCATAAAAATTAATTACAGAGATCATGCTGAAATGACTACCATTTGTAAGCCATTCAGTTAATTCATGTTCTCTTAAATTTTATATGTTGTAGAAACTAAATAAGAAATGGATGGTATGTTTCATTATATAAATGCAATGAATTAATGTCTATAAAATGAATTCCCATTTTTAAAACAACTATACCACCAATAAAAAAAAAATCTCTGCCCTTATAGCTTATCCAAGCCTCTTAGTTGAAAGTAACCGAAGTGTGCTCTGGGTGATTATTTGACTTATTAAAATAAGTCCATCTATCTCAAAGAATTTTATGAAAAATATAGAATTGAAATAAGTTCAAAATTGAACTTTTAGTAGCAAGCCAGAAATTTCACCATAGAATTGTGCAGATAAGAAAACTATTTGCTCTTGCCATCAGTTGTAGCCATAACAATTGCAGCTTGCATTGTTTGCAATTTGGTTCCTAAAATTTAACTTTATGAAACTGATATGACCATAATTAATGTCACTGTGGCTTTTAGTTAACCATCCCCACTACCTATAATAACCACCTTCATGTTCCTCAGTCCCTAAATTCATTCTGGAGAAACCAGACTAATTAATTACTCACTTTTTATTTTAATCTATCTCAACATCTCCTAGGCCGAGATAAGTACTTCCTTGTTTATTCAGTGCATGCTTATTTAACACTTAATATGCATCATGCAAGCACTAATTTTGGTGACCAAAAGAACTTATTTGATTTATCATACCTGTTCTCATTTAAACACATATCCAAAAAGATCTGTACAAAGTACAATGGTTGGTTAAGATAGCCATAGGAGAAATCTTCCTATGGCTAGTCAAAGTAAGCTTCAGAGAAGAGATTCTTCATAAGGAAGAAATTCTTCATAAGAAGGAGATTCTTTAAGATAAGTAAGAAATTATCAGTCTAGCAAAAGAAAAGAAGGTACCATATGCAAGGGCAATGAATCCAGAAGGGTAATATTATGATCAGGAGTCTAGAAGTTTCATTTTGTGACTCACAATTTTAACACTTACTAGTTGTGTCTTAAATATTTTAGTATTTTATTCTCTAATAGTTTGTGAAAGATTATTAAAACAATTTTTGAATGTTAATAACCTAGTGTTCATTTAAAAAAGGAAAAATATCCCTTTGATAATCCAAACATAATATATATAACTTATTAATGCAATTGAAGTTTGTTTTTCCACATAAGTTTTCTACATAAATTTTGTAATGTAAAATAGCTCACTAATGATTGGTAAATAGTGGAATGTGGTCATTTTTTTTCAGCTTAATTAAGGTGTCATTGACAAAAGAATTGTAATATATTTAAAGTGTACAACATGATGTTTTGATATACATATACCTTGTGAAAGGATCCCTACCATCAAGTTAACACATCCACAGCCTCACATATTTTGTGTGTGAACACCTAAGTTCCTTTTAGCAAATCTCAATTATACATTATAGCATTATCCACCAAAATCACCATGTTTCACATTAGATCTTCAGACCTTATTCATCTTATAGCTGAAAGTTTGTCACCTTTACCAGCTTCTCCCTATTTTCTGCATCTCCTAACCCTGAGTAACCACCATTCTATTATCTATTTTTATTATCTGTTTCTATGAGTGTGCTTGTTTATTTTTTTAGATTACACATCTAAGAGATACCATGAAGTATTTACCTTCTCTTTCTGGTTTATTTCACTTAAGGAATGCTGTCATCTTTCTGTGGAAGTCACAGTATTCCATAAACTATTTTTCTGGCAAATTATTGATTTTTACCACCATGTAGCAGTAGCTGAAGTGCAAGGTATATGAAGCTGAATGAAGCAAGAAGGAGTTGAATATTGTCCATATTCCCATATCTTCTATAATTCAGTTTAGCTGTAGGGTCGTTCTTACAGGTGTTATCACACTTTGCCTGTCTTTGTGTGTTTTCACCTTACCTTCATAATTAGCATTTTCAACCCTTTATATCTCTCTTTCATCAAATCACTTCAATCTTTTTATTTTTAAAATAAATTTCTTTATTTATAATACTATTTATTTACATGTAGGAATTTAACACATGCTTTTTAAAAGTATAATATTTTAAATAAATTATATTATTTTTGCTGGTTGTCTAGTTATATTTTAAAAGCTCCTCCAATCCCATTTTCCCCTATCCTTGGCAAATTTAGTGTGTGATTTTTAAGACTAACAGACTTTTCTGGAGTTTTAATGCTTCATATTTTTTAAATAAATTATCCTTAGAAAGGAAAGCCAATTAAATAATTCATTAGTTTCAACAGAATCGTGAAAGAAAAAAAGCTTCTCCCCCCATTTATTCAATAATCCGTGAAAAAAATTAAGAACATTCACTTGCCTTCATTCTCCAAATGATCAAGTTAATCTATTGTTCAAATAAATGCCATCAAATCTCTTTTCCCCCAGTAAGACTATAGCTAGTGCCAAACACTAGAGTACAAAAACAAATAAATGTTACAAGAGTGAGTTGTAATGTAGCCCATCAATTTGTTTTGGTAATTGACAAATCTAATGCTATAAATTTCTGGCACCATTCAAATTCAGCTGTTACTCTTTTTTTAAAAAAAAAAGATTTTATTTATTTATTTATTTATTTGAGAGACAGAGAAAGTGAGAGAGAGCATGAGGAGAGAAGGTTAGAGGAAGAAGCAGACTCCCCATGGAGCTGAGAGCCCGAAGTGGGACTCGATCCCGAAACTCAAGGATCATGACCTGAGCCGAAGGCAGTTGCTCAACCAACTGAGCCACCCAGGCGCCCCAGCTGTTACTCTTATGTTACATTTTCTCCTTTGCTGTCTGTTGTTTTTTGTCTTTCTAACTAGATTGAAAACTACTTGAGGGAAGAGTTTTGGGGTTTTTTTTTATTTTTTTGTTTTGTTTTGTTTTGTTTTTAAAGATTTTATTTATTTATTTGACAGAGAGAGAGAGAGCACAAGTAAACAGAGTTGCAGGCAGATGAAGAGAGAAAGGCAGGCTCTTTGCTGAGCAGGGAACCCCATGCAGGGCTCCATCCCAGGAAACTGGGATCATAACTGGAGCCGAAGGCAGCCACCTAACCAACTAAGCCACCCAAGAGCTCCAAGGGAAGAGTTGGTTTTTTTGTTTGTCTTTTTTTTTTTTTTAAGATTTTATTTATTTATTTGACAGAGAGAGATCACAAGTAGGCAGAGAGGCAGGCAGAGGGAGGCAGGGGAAGCGGGCTCCTCCCTGAACAGAGAACCCAATGCGGGGCTCCATCCCAGGACTCTGATATCATGACCTGAGCCAAAGGCAGAGTCTTAAACCACTGAGCCACCCAGGCACCCCAAGGAAAGAATTTTTATGCCTATACTTCTTAATCCCTAACAAAGTGTTAGGCAGAGTGTAGGTACCCAGTAAGTGTTTTCTAATTGACTCCTAGTGTTTGGGTTATTGCTGAGCTGCATTAAACTTTGTGGAAAAAAAAAATCTTGATAAGAGTTGACTTTTAACATTTGAATTAAAAATAGAAATCAGGGGTGCCTGGCTGGCTCAGATGGTTAAGTGTCTGCCTTCGGCTCATCAAACCAAAAATGTCAGCTTCAGAACATAATTAATGCAGCAATTATGGCTTCTGTAGGTGATTAAATTGCCGAAAACACAGATATTGACATGTTACATCATTATTTTCAGAGCTCAAAAGTGAACTGTCATCCTCCACACCCTAATCTTCTACTTGGTTACATTTATTATCTTTGCTAAAGCAAAAATAAGAAAATTATATATTATGCACATTGTATATATAAATATTATAACATTATATGTGAATATATTATATATACAATCATACATATACACATACATGTGCATACACACACACACACACACTAGGCAAGTATGTGTGTGGCTCAGGCATGATGTTGATATTTCTCCATCCTCATTTCTAAACAATACCCTAAGAAACCCAGTCACATTTATTTTGGATTGCATCTATAAAACGGATAAATCCTATTGAGAATATACCCAGATTTGGTAATATGAGGTTTCACCAATAATCTCAAGACATTTGAAATCTTGTGAATCTTTTGTTAAAAGCTTTGAAAAGATAGATTTTTTTAAATGGATTTAAGTTTGTTTCTCATATAGTAATAAATAAGGAGAGAAGCGTTTCACTGGACAACTACAATGTATCATATTACTAGCCCATCAGCCCATGAGTATCTGTACTGGAAGAAGGACCTTACAATCTAGTGATCCATAGTAACATAGTAACAGAGAAGAAGAAGAGGAAACAAAATAGATATATTTCCTAATAGTTGTTGGATTGAATTTCGTTGAAATTTTCCTGAAACCATAGATGAAAATTTCCAGCTAGGTAGTAAATGCAGAATTATTATGTTTATAGTAGTAAACCTTAGGGATTTAAAAAGTTATAGCTTTTGCAACTTTATAGTAACAACTGTTAGCAGTGAAATGTGCTAAGTACCCTTTTTCTTGGCATACTATATGTCTTACAATGTTCCTAGAACTTCCTAAATTAGAATAACAAAGGAGAGGTGAGTTACTAATATGTTATTTGTTAAGGTTATGGCATTATGATCCTTTAGAATTCACACATAAATGAGTCATTATATTAAAATCTCTGCCATTGTCTCTATTTTTCCTTCTAGTTTTAAAGATTATAAGAAAGAAAACTACAGAGTAGCTTTAAAAGACTTCTTAAATCTTTTTAGCTCAAATTACTCAAACATCACTCAATCCCAGAATAGAATGCATTCAATAGCCATCACCAAAGTACAGCATCTATAAATTTGGGTGGTTCTATAAACCTATCTGTCAACTCTAGCTTTCCACCTGGTCTGTAGAGAGATGCCTCAAATTTAAACATTATGTAACTTGGTTTAATTATTTACTTTTCTTTGGCATTCCACTTTAAAGTTCAAATTATCCCTAATAACCATACATGTTTTATTCTTAGAAGGATTTTGTTCACCATTTTTCTTTCTAAACCATGGAGTCTGGGGCAGGATGAATAAGGAGAAGTAGTGACAGTAAATGACTAGAGGCAGATGGAACCGAAAGGCAAAGAGGGAGGAAAAAACACAATTTGCCTCTAGACACCTTTGCTCTCTAGAGCTTTCTGTTGATACTAGTTTTGGAAGATTGGCTGCCTAGTTCAATGTTTTTGAGAGAAGAACTATGTATTAAGAATCAGAAGATTGGGGCACCTGGGTGGCTCAGTGGGTTTAAAGCCTCTGCCGTTGGCTCAGGTCATGATCTCTGGGTCCTGGGATGGAGCCCCGCATCAGGCTCTCTGCTCAGCAGAGAGCCTGCTTCCTCCCTCTTCTCTCTGCCTACTTGTGATCTCTCTCTCTCTGTATCAAATAAATAAATAAAATATTTTTTAAAAAAAAAGGAATCAAAAGATTTGGGTGCCTGGGTAGCTCAGTGGTTTAAGCCTCTGCCGTCGGCTCAGGTCATGATCTCAGGGTCCTGGAATCGAACCCCGAATCAGGCTCTCTGCTCAGCAGAAAGCCTGCTTCCCCTTCTCTCCCCCCTGCCTC
Source organism: Nasua narica (assembly GCA_028533885.1). Classification (NCBI taxonomy): domain Eukaryota; kingdom Metazoa; phylum Chordata; class Mammalia; order Carnivora; family Procyonidae; genus Nasua; species Nasua narica. Next base: position 88,635,563 of record CM052809.1, on the reverse strand, counting down.
TGTGCCTACCTGTGTTCTCTCCCTCTCTGTCAAACAAATAAATAAATAAATAAAATCTTAAAAAATAAAAAGAATCAGAAGATTCAAGTACAGGACCTAGTTATCGTTCTGTGATTAACTTAACTTCATGGGTGTCTCTGTGACTTCTTTATTTTATTTATTTATTTATTAATTTTGGTCCTTATAAAAGGAAGTTTATTTCACAGGTTGTAAACTGATATTTCACAAATACTGTTGGATTACAAGATGAATTCTTTTTAGCTTGCACACCATCTAACATTTTTTGAATCTTTATTTTCAACATCAAACATTTTGCATACAGATGTGGACATTCTGTCTCTTATGAAAATACATTAAGTTCCAGAAGGTACTGTGCCAAGCTGGGTAACCCCTGTGGTGGAGGCAGCCAGGTCTCCATCCTCACCATGGTGTTCAGTTATTTACATCCACGCTTCATTTATTCATGACACTGATGAAGTTTTAGAATACAAGTGAGGTCTGGAGCCGACAACCAGGAAAGAATTCTTAAGATGTCTCTGGTGCAAAAAGGTGATTTTATTAAAGCATACGGACAGGACCCATGGGCAGAAAGAGCTGCTGCCCTGTGATCCCATTGAGTGGCTGATTATATACTTGGAGTTGGGGAGGTGAGGACAAAAGGGATGTCCAGAAGGACTATACTATGCTAATGAAGGTTCTCAGGATACTGGAGGCCTGGTTATTGTCAAGCCAAGGCTGTTTTTCCCTCTAATGAGGTACCACAACATGAAGACAGTTGGGAGTTTCCTGGTAGAATGTCACACTCCTCCTATCTCACATCCTTGTCAATGAGCTTTATTTAGGTTTAGAAAAAATTCAGCTTTATTTGCATTTCCTTCAGCCTCAGCCTCCCTCAATTTTACAGAGGGGAGGGCAATGTTAACCTCCAGAACTGAGTTATGGGTCCCTGGAAGTTAACTATTGTTAACTATATAAAACAGCTTCTTCCCTGTAAATCACTAGGACATTTGTAAACTAAGGGAGACTCAGGTCTTGCAGGATTGTGATCTCTACAAGTTAACTATTTGTTTTTCCTTTAGGGCAGCCAGGAATGCCTGAGAAATGTCACATATATCCCATGGTGGGGGGAGGGGTTGCAGGGTGTCAGATTCTGCTTTGTCCTCAGTTAGCCTTCTGTTCCCTCATCAACACCTATATAACCTGATAGATTTTTCAGTTTGTGAGACCTGCTATAACCTTTACAATTTTTCAAGATATTAATATAAAATATTGAAGGAGCAGAGCAAGGCTGGCTCCTTTTGCTTACACCCGCCTTCTTGTATGTGCCCCCCCCCCCAACAGGACCTGCCTCTGGGAGGGTCTGAGTGTGGCTCAGCCCTCCCTTGAGCTAATTAGCCCAGACGGCCTATGGGTTGGGTTTGAGTTAGCCAATAGGAACACGGAATACCTGCCAGGGAAAGAATATAAACCCCGCTTTTTGCCTGCCAAACTTGTGCGCCAATTCCGGCCAGGGTGATAGGCTAGTTCAAAGCAACTTTCTGTGTGTTACAAACTCATTGGCCACTGGCCCCTCTAAAACTGTTGTGCTTTTTGAAACTCGCTCTCTTTCTCTACACCACGCAGCTGTGTTGGTGAGTGTGAGAGACAGAGCTCAAGCTAGCTTGAATAAAGGGCTCTTTTGCTTTTGCATCAGACTCGGCTCCCTGGTGGTATTTGGGGATCTCAAAATCTGGGCATAACAATATGACAAAGTAGAATGAAAATGGTTTAGTCATACAGAGAAATATGAAATAGGATCATGGGAAATATTTCCCTCTCTTGTTGACTAGTGCTTTCTTGAATTCAAATGGGGAATGAAAATGGTTAATAATCCCGATATTTATTCTTTACATTTCCCACCTAATCTGAAACATACCTGTAATTATCAAAGACATTCCTAGTAGGGGTTTAGGAATGAAGGGTAGAGTGAAATGCCTACCAGGCAGGTAAATACATAACCCTGTCCTATAACATCCAGAAAAAGAAGTGTCTACAATGTCAAATTTGAATTTTCTTCAAACTAAGAACTAACAGGTGATCCTTTTTCATTATTACTAAATGCATTTCTCTGAAATGATGCCTTTCCAAAATGAAATATTTGATACCAGTGTTACATCCAACACTCCTGAGAAGAATTGGACCTGATTCTTAATCTTAGTTCATTAATATTTTCTGAGCAAAACAGAAATTTTATTAATTTTCCTAAAGGAGAAAATGTGAATATGGTGTTTTTGATTTGTAAATGAACAATATGGCTCTGACATGTTTCCATATTTTTCTAAATAAAACGAAATCTTTATCCTATTTTTCAGAGATAGTAAATTTTTATGCTTTCTTTTCAATTTTAAATGTTAAATATCAACTGTTACAAAGACTGGCAAAGAACATGTAAAAATAAATAAGAATCAGTGCTGTTCATTTACAGCTTTCTATATTTAAAACATTTTTTATCAGATAAACAGAATTTGATAGAACATAGGAAAAACTTTAAACGCAAATGTTTTAAGTGACAAGAAAAAATCAAAATATAAAAAATGCTAATTTTCACACATTTCAGAAATTATCACTATGATATTTTCCTCTCTTATACTTAAAAATGATTACTTTATTTGGTTAATGTACTGGTTGCAAGAATCTGAGAGGGTTTGTATATTTTAACTGAATACAAATGTATGCAAATAAATAGCTGTTAATTTTATTTTTCTGCAACTGAACTTAATTTTCTTTCAAAGCCCATTCCATATCATGGCAGAATATTTTTTAATTGAAATAAAACTTATACACAGTGAAATTCAGAGACTTTAAGTGTATGATTAGATAAATTTTGATAAATTCAGCTGTGTAACAGCCGCCCAATCAAGACAGAATATTTCCATTACCCCAGAATGTCGCCTAGTGCTTCTTTTAAGTTGGTTCTTATCCCATAGACAATCATTGACCTGTTATCACACTTTCTATCTAGTCTTGTTAAAATTTATAGAAATGAAATAATATCATATGCAGTATCTGTGTCTGGTTCTATCACTTACCAAAGTGTTTTGGAAATCTGTCCATGTTTTTGAATGTGTCAATAGGAAATTTTTCTTCTTGAGGACTGTTGTATAAATATATCACAATTAATTTATATCTCCTGATGATAGCATTGGTATTGCTTTTCTGTTTTGACTCTTGTGGACTGGGCTATTAATATTCTTATTCATGTCTTTCCATGGGCCTATTTACCCACTTCCTCATTTAGGCAAAATCCTAACAAATCACAGGGTAAATATATCTCTAACATTAGAACAAGCTGTCAGTTTTCAAAAGTGATTGTACCATTTTACACTTCCACCAGTAGTGTATGAAAGTATTAGCTGATCCGTATCTTTACCAAGATTTGGTGATGTCAGTCTTCTTAATTTTAGCCATTCAGGTGTGAGTGTTTTAATTTATATTTCTCTGATGGCTTATAATGCTGAGCCCCTTTTCATTGCTTATTGTCTTGAATATATATCATGTATCTTCTTTTGTTGGGGACCTATTTAAGTATTCTGTTCATTGTTTTAACAGAGGCTTTTGTCACTGTCGTTACTCTTTATAGGAATTCTTCATACAACCTAGATACAAGTTCTTTGCCAGGTACATGTGTATTACAAATATTTATTTCATGTTGATTGTCTTTTCATTTCTCAGTTTTAATGACTTTTTATGGAAGCACATTTTTATTTCATTAAATTCCACTTGATTTTTTTATTCTTACTATTTTTTGTCTTTTCTCTAATAAATTGTCGCTTACCCCAAAGTCATAAAGAAATCATTTAATTTTTCAAGTCACTTAGTTTTCTAAAAAATCTTAATTTTCTTCTAAAATTTTTATCATTTGAGGGATGCCTGGGTGGCTCGGTTAGTTAGATTTAGGCTCAGGTCATGATCTTAGGGTTGTAAGATCAAGCCCTGCATCCGGTTCCATGCTGAGAGTGGAGACCGCTTAAGATTTCTCTTATCCTCTCCCTCTGCCCCTTGCTCCCCTCCCCTCTCCCTTTAAAAAAAAAAATATGTGTATATATATATGTATGTATATAAATTGAATGAAATGAAAATTTAAATTTTCATTTAAATTCATTTTCATTTAGTTTTAAAAAACTAAAAGTTTTATCATTTGAAATTTTGCATTTTGGTCCATGAGCCTTGTTTAACTAATTTTTGTCTGTGATTTAAGTAAAGACTGAGGCTTACTGCCCCTATAAATTTACCTATTTATTCCAGTACGATTTATATAAAAGTGTCCCTTCCCCCACTGAATCACATTGGTACTTTTGTTAAAAATTAATTGATCATGTAGAAATTACTCTGTTTCTGGACACTCTTCTGTTTCTTTGCTTTATATGACTATCCTTATATTAACACCACTTTCCTGATTACTGTACCTCTGTGATAATTTCTGAAACCATATTTTGTTTTTAATTTTTTCACTCTTTTATATTGCTTGAACTTTCATATAAATTTTAGAATCAACTTACCAGTCAAGAAAAGTAGCTATTGGGCATTTAACTGGAGTTCATTGAATTTATAGATAAATATGATTAAAATGTTAACAATATTGAGTTGTTTAATTTATGATAATGGTATATCTTTCCATTTATTTAGATCTTTTTAAATTTCTCCTAACAATATTTTGTATTTTTTAGGGTACATGCTTTGTATGTTTTTGTTAAGTATATAATTAGCCATTTAAGTTGTTTGATAATATTGCAAATGGTATTGATTCATTTTGTAATCTTATTTTGCAGTTGTTTACTGGTACTTTAAAGAACTACAAGTAATGTTGTATATTGATCTTTTCCCTTGAGACCATGTTAAATTTGTTCCTTTTTAGATCTTTTAGAATTCCTTAGGATTTTCTGACAAAATAATCACGTTATCCTGTAACCCTAGTTTTATTGTTTATTTCTAACATCTATGGATTTTTTTTTCCTTACCTTTTCCATGAGCTAGGGCCTCAATATTGAACAGAATGTAATGAGATAGGATATCCTTGCCTCTTCTTGATTTTAGGTGGAATTTTTTCTCCTTTATTTTATTAATCTCCTAAGTTGCATGAATTTTTTTTTTTCCAATGTTAAACAGAACTTGCATTTCTGGGATAAACTCCACTTGGTGATGATATATTTTTTTTAGATATTGCTTGATTCTACCTGTTAATATTTTGTTAAAGATTTTTATATCCATGTTCATGAGTTTTCTTTACATATAGCATCTTTGTCAGGCATTGTTATCAAGATATGATGACCACATAAAGTGAGTTTGTATAAGATTACTGGGTTTTTTTTTTCTTATTTAAGCATTTGGTAAATTCACAATCTATCCATATTCATAAGGATTTTTCTTGGTGGCAAGATTTTTTTTTTCCCATTATAAATTCAATTTATCTAAGAGTTATAGGGTATTTTGGGCATTCTGTTTTTTCTTTTGTTAATTTTGGTTATTTTTTTTTTCAGTTTCATTTCATCTGGATTATCTAATCTATTGGCACACAGTTGTTTACATCATATCCCTTTTTTATTTTTATATCTTCAGAATCTGTTTTAATAAGATTATTTTATTCCTGAGATTGTTATGTTGTCTTAAAAGAGGACCATTATTTTCTATAATTTTCAAAGAATCAGTATTTGGCTTTCATAATTTTCTCTTTTGTCTTTTTTACTTCATTGATTTATGTCTTACAATTATTATTTCCTTCTTTCTACTTAATTGACTTTAATGTTTTCCTCTTTTATTATTAAGAAGGAAACTTAGTTCATAGATTTTAAACCATTTTTTTTTTTAAGAACCTAAAGCTATAAATATTACCCTAAGCAACGTTTTGGCTCCATCTCACTAATTCTGATGTTTTTCATTTTCATTCACTTCAAAATCTTTTCTTGTGACATTTTTGTGATTTTCTTTTTTTTACCCATGATATTTAGAAGTATGTTTTAATTTTCATTATTGAGATAATTTTCTAGGCATCTACTGTTATTGATTTCTAAATTAATTTTGTTATGATAATAGATTTCAGTGTTTGAAATTTATTGATGCTTGACTCATGGCGTGGTACATCTTCATGAACTTTTCATGTGCACTTGGTAAGAATCTGTTCTCTACAGTTGTTGGTGCAAGGTCTATAAGTGGGTATTAGCTCAAGCTTCCTTGTAAGGTTGTTCATGTTTTCTATATTTGCACTGTTTTTTTTTTTTAGGATTTTATTTATTTATTTGTTAGAGAGAGAGGACACAAGCAGAGGGACCGGGAGACAGAGGGAGATATAGGCTCCTCTCTAAGCAGAGAGCCCACTGCAAGACTTAATCCCAGGACCCTGAGCCTAAGTCAGATGCTTAACCTACTGAGCCACCCAGGTGTCCCTGATTCTTATCTATTTGTTTTATCATTTATTGAGATTGAGAGAGGAATATTAAAATCTCCAACTAGATTGTGGATTTGTCTATGTCTTATGTCTATCTTTAATTCCATCTGGGTCTTGTTTTTTTGTTGTTTTTTTTTTTTAATTTAAAAAACTTGCTCTTAGTGAGTACATATTTATGATTCTTACGTTCTCCTGATGAATTGATATTTTTATCATTGTGAAATGACTTTATTTCTTGTAACACTCCTGGCTTTGAATATCTGACGTAACATAGTCATCTCAGCATTCTCATGTTTATTATGAAGACTGTATTTTTTTCCCTTTCTTTAACATGTAGACAAATTAAGTCTTTGTTTTTAAAAAGCTTGATCCTTCTATGGTTTTCATCTTAAATCCAGTGTGTTTATCCAGGCTTTCTAATTAAATGGATTCCAATCTTGTATCCCCCTGTGGCTAGCAGCAGCCAAAATATCTGCTTATATTTCCTAGTTTTCTAGTGTTTTTGTTTTCCACCAGACTTTCTAGAATATTTCCTGTCCATATGTAGTTCAGAAAACAGTCAAGTATTTGATAAGAGTTCAAACTCAGATGAAGCACTTCCTCTTTTGAGGGTTGCCCTTCTGTGATTTTTCTCCCCTTCAATTTCTAGCCTTTCTGGTAGCCTGGATCTCTTTCCTCTGGCACTTAAGTCACTAAAGACAACAGTTTTCTCCTTGAGTTACTGTAGCGTCACACCTCAGGCAATGAAGTTGCCTTTAGGATGTTTAAGTCCATACAGATGGCTCTCACATGGATCCCTTCTTTCGAGAGTGATTTAAAAAGTTGGGAAGGACTATTGTAAGATCTCCTTTACAAGAAATGAACAGAACAGTTCATTTCATCTATACAAAATTTTCATATCAGCAGATCAGATTATTTGTCTTTCAGACTGAAGAATCTTTGAATTAAGAATAAAAATATGATTCCTTGTAAATAGATTCCTAACATCAGGTTTTTCTTTCTTTCTTTCTTTCTTTTTTCTCCCTTAACTAGTTTATGTTCATTTGCCAAAATCTCGGGACATATGTGATGGCTAATAATCTATTTCTGTTCTGAGGAAAAAAATCTGAATTCATATATAAAAGCTTTGTATTAAAACTTACTTTGTCTTTAAAATGGTGAATGTTAGCAATCATGTCAAGTTTGTATTCATTATGTTACATTTTACTATTAGAATTCATTTTTCCCTTCCACACAAACCTAATAGTCTTCCTGATTGTGATGGAAGCTTCAGAAGGCCTAACCAACTTAAAAACATATAGTTGCCCCTTCACAAAAATTACTCTTTGTATGTGTGTTACAAGGTTTTTTAAGCTATCTTATTTTTACCCTAAGGAAAAAAAATAACTTCTTGCTGTGTATTGAATAGTGCATTTTTTCCTGCAATTTGAGGAAACTTTAATTCGTAGCATTTGTTAAATACAAAAACTGGTTTCAAAATGCCCATATGTAGGCTAAATTCGTGCTTTCCTAACAGACATAAACTGAGAATATCCTGGTGATTTCAGTAACCTGTGACTGTCCCAATTCTCTTGCTGACAAGGAAATGAAAAATACTCCTTGGATTTAGGAAGAACTGACATAATTTGACTGACTTGTAGTCACTACCTCCAGGCAAGCACACCTGTAGTCACCTGCCTTGAGGCAGACCTGTGTTTTAGTAGAGCAGTAAGAGTAGATTTCTCCCTTCCATATATGGAAAATATTTCTTGTAACCCACAGCAGCAGGGTCCATGCTTTGATCTTTTCCCCCAATGTTTCCAGTTTTTCAAAGTCATCTTTCTGAGCACCTACTAGATGCCAGACATCTTGTTGGATTTGAAAGATAAAATGATGAATAAGACACATTCCACTCCTTCTCTGAATTTATAAGAAGTAGGAAAAACGGATTCAGACATAGCATATAATAGCAATTCTCTTAAATAAACTGCTATACTTAACCTATGAAAAAAAATGTTATAGCAGTTCAAAGGTTTTGTCTTAGAAGAACATGGTACTGGGAGAGCTTCCCAAAGGTGTGGACACATGAACTCTTTCTTAAGAGGTGAGTACTCAGGTTTCAACAGGTGAAGAAATAGTTTGGTTTCATTATTGGTTTAGGAAATAGTGTGAGAAATCATGGACACCTCGTGCTTTTAAGGGACATTGATATCCTTGGAAAAGAGTTGGGAAGAAAGGTTAATGACATTACTATCAAAGTCATTGAATGCCATGCTAATGAGATTAGAATTTCTACTGCAATCATGGAGAGCAGCTAAAGGTTTTTGAATTAATGGAAAATAAGATCAAGGTTATAGATTTGGAGGTAACACCACTCTAAAATACTTGCTAAAAGGGTGAGAAATTCAACTTGGGGCATCCAGTTGGATGGGTCCAGATAAAAAATGTGACATTTTCAAAGTTTATTCTGTGGCATACAAGTCCCACTAGATTAAAAAGGGATTTCAAATAAATTTTTTTCTTCTCAAAGTTTATGATACACTCTTTAAAATAAAAAGACCTAGAGATTTACAGTAAATGTACTGTTCTGATATCTTTAACTTATTGTTTCCTAAGCTTATTTCACCACAGCTCTTAGTGAAGACTTCCCTAAGTTCTGAAGCTGTAGTGAAAATGCTATACTAGTGATAGAACTAGTATTGATTAGTGTTCCACGTGCCACATAGGACAAACTTGCTCAAGATGCATATTATCATTTATTCCTCACAGTAACCTTAGTCATATTTAAGCACATGGTACTGAATTCCAATATGCAATCCACAAAAAACCTGAGACTTCAAGAGAGGAAATAGTTTGCCAACAGTGCAGAATTAACAAGCAGTGGGACCAGAATGTGAGCCCAGCTTTGACTCCAGTTCTCTTAATCAAGAGACAATTCTATGTTCTCTTCCTTTTACCCTATCTTGTGTTCTTCTTGGGAGAAAAAAAAGTAGAAAGAATTTTTTTTTTCCCCAGAAAAAAAGTGATCTGAAACATTTTCTTTCACTTGGAAAGCACTGTTGGAAAGTAAAAGATCCTAAACATTTTTTTTTTTTTTTTTGCCAATTGCTTTGCCGTGTTTTTTCATCACCTAAAAAATACTTTGGGGGCGCCTGGGTGGCTCAGTTGGTTGAGCGACTGCCTTCGGCTCAGGTCACGATCCCGGAGTTCCGGGATCGAGTCCCATATCGGACTCCCGGCTCTGCGGGAAGTCTGCTTCTCCCTCTGACCTTCTCCCCTCTCATTCTCCGTCTCTCTCTAAATAAATAAAATCTTTAAAAAAAAAATACTTTGGAACATTTCTTTGAATAGAAAGGGGAATCCATCTCCTTTCTTAACTACTACCCTATTGTACTGTCATCTTGAAACTGTCCTAATGATAGATATCTCTCTATTTGCTTTCAGTATTGGGATTTCCTAACTTGGTGCTTATTCCTTTATCCCAATCATATGCTTCCAGGCAAATTTTAGTAGCTCCATACTCATTGAAATAACTATGTGACTGTTTGTTTCCAACAGCTTAGACATCCCTAAAATGTTTTCCATAAAATAAGTCTAAAAGGATATAAGCATACTTTTCAACAATTTATTTGATAAGTTCTCTTTATGATTGGGAAGTTATTGTGGGGAAGCAGAGAACCAAAGAATTCACAACCACCATTATCAAGCCGGGAAAATAAAGAGTTCTTAAATGTAATTAAATTTTGAACTCTACTGTTTTCCCATTTGTGGTTTACCAGGAATTGTCAGAAAAATGCCATAATAATAACTGCTGAAATTTATTTTGTGCTTTTCACAAGCTTAGGGATAGTATTAAATCATGTTCATTTCAGACAATAGAATCTATTGGGAATCAAAGTAAGAGAAGTGACTTAAGTAAATATTTTAAAGAATGAGGCAACCAAACCCAAAGAGTTCTGTTGGATGATGTTCCTGTCAAGATTTATCCAAGATTCTCTTCTGTCAGTAAACATATCAGAGATGTTGATGTCTGTGCTACAAGATGATTAAGTTTGGTGGGGCTCAGGGTGCTGTCTGGGAGACATACATGGATGCATCTGGGCAGTTTCCACATTTGACGAGGGCTTGTGCATTTGTCCAGAACTATGTTCTGCCTGCTCCTTACACTGCTCATCACTTGCCTTGCCCTAGGGGATTTCTGTCAGTAACAGTTAAACCACGGCAGTTTACGTATTCCCCATCAACCTGAAGCTATTTTGGGGCATCTTTCTGACACGGTATTGCAGAATTCCCACTAATAATCATTTCTTCTTCCATTAGTTATGACATTTTCTCTCAATGTTACCTATACTCTAACATGCACTCATGCATACACATACAGTATATAAAGACAGTAATTACAGAAGACGAGCCTTTCTTTTTTAGATTGAAAATAAGAATGCAAGTTTTCCTTAATTGAAACTGAAGGTCTGACTTAAAAATAACACAACTAAGTTAATAATCTAAAGTCCCTGTAAATATTTAATTATTCTCTAAATGCTTGAGTTCCTGCTTTTGCCCTCACTCCCATCTCCTGAGTTCTTTTTTTTTTTTTTTAAAGATTTTATTTATTTATTTGAGATAGAGACAGTGAGAGAGAGCATGAGAAGGGAGAAGGTCAGAGGAAGAAGCAGACTCCCCATGGAGCTGGGAGCCTGATGTGGGACTCGATCCCATGACTCCGGGATCATGACCTGAGCCGAAGGCAGCTGCTCAACCAACTGAGCCATCCAGGCGCCCCAACCACCTCCTGAGTTCTGAGGGAAAATACTTGAAACTGTTTGAACCTTTCTCCAATCTCTCATAGATACTAGCAAAATTTTATTTTAAGTAATTTACTAGTTCTTTTTTTCCTTTTTATTTCAAAGGGAGGAATTTAGTTATTTAAATAATTTTTAAAAATCTTTTAGGCTCAATGTGTTCAAATGTGATCAAAGTCACAATCGTTAAATCAGTGACTCAGTGAATATCTATTTTTTGATCATTGTTTTTTGAACATAAAAATGTATACCCTTAGTTATTTGAATTTGTCCAGCGCTTGAAATATAAGGAATCATGTCTGAGAAAAATTGAAACAAATATAATGCTTGTGTCTTCAGATGTTAATTAGGCCAATCTTATACCTCTGAGTTATTAAGCATTAAAGACATGTCCCTTCCACAGTCATACTTCTTCAGGGATTGCAAAGAGGAAAAAAAAAACCTGTTAGTTTATAAAATAGGATTATATGACTTCTTCAGATATGAATCCGATGTTTAAAATACCATTATTTTAGTTGTCTTGTGAAACAAAATAGTCTATTTTGTGAATAGACTAGAACCAGCTAAGTGTATTGAACAAAAAAAGAAAATAGATGTATCTCACACTCAAGAAAATGTAATACCAGAAACGGACTTACAAATAATATTAGCTTTGGGAAAATCACTGCTAATGTTGGTTTACCTAGTCTTTTAATTAGATTGTAATGAGTTTACAAGTTATAAAAATCAAGAAAGAGTCACAAAAATGGCTGACAGAGTTAAACAGTTGATTAATGAAGTGAAAACTCAAGACGACTATTTTGACTACATATTTGACTATTTCTAAGGTGAAGATTAACAAAACGTATCATCTGGATATCATGGGTTATAGGGATAGACTTCAATTTAATTGATGAAAGCTATAACTTGCTCACTGCTGGTGAAATTGTATGTAATAATTGGCAAAGAAAACTTTTCAAAGCATTACTTTTTCTTTTTTAGAATCCATTTGAGAACCTTTAAGATCTAATCTCTCAGCAACTTTGAAATATACAGTACAGTATTGTTAACTATAGTTACCATATAGGAATCACTTTTATTGATTTTTATTTATCTCAAATGTTTGTAGAACTCCGAAATCAAATATACAAGTGGCAAATTTTAAGGATAATCTTGCTAAATCTTTACCAGACTAGAAATACAATTTTAAGCTGTGCGCTTCTTTTTTTTTTTTTTTTAAGATTTTATTTATTTATTAGAGAGAGTGAGACTGAGAATGAGAGGGGAGAAGGTCAGATGGAGAAGCAGACTTCCCGCAGAGCCGGGAGTCCGATATGGGACTCGATCCCGGGACTCCAGGACCATGACCTGAGCCGAAGGCAGTCGCCCAACCAACTGAGCCACCCAGGCGCCCCTAAGCTGTGCACTTCTAATTTCAGCGTAACTCTCCCTAAGTTTTCAGAGTATAAAGGCTAATCATGAGGATCCCCCCTTTTTTTTTTACCATCCTTCTTGTCTCCCTTACCACTTTACCTCTTTCGTATTTTTGACCACTTCATTTCAGTAGAGTCCCACAGAAATAATAGTTTCTGTCACAAGCAATGGGAAGAATATGATGTAATACCCTGGGTAATTTTGTTAAACCCACTTAGCACCTAATCCACTCAAGTCAAAGCTGGTATTGGAGTTATCACTCACTAGACTGGCTTTGTGCACAGAGCAATTCAATACCCACACATCTTCACAAATTACTGGTACGCATCTTCAGACAGTAGGCTGCGACAGCTGAAAAAAGACACCTCTTCAACTGCTAATTTTCCATATTTTTATTTCATTCTTAACACCTCTTTGCAGACAATTAGCTTTTTTCCCCTTTTCTTTCTCAGACTATTTTAAATTAGCCCATTTCAAACTGATGAATGAGCCAAGTTACAGCCCATGAAGGAAGCACTAGCTGAATGCTAAAATGGTGCTCATTGCTAGAATGCAATGCCACATGTTTTATTCTTACAGGCACGCAATGGAATATTCACTTTTACACATTTTCAAACCAATTTGTTTGAGTCAATGTGAGATGTATACTGCATATTACTGAAGAACTATCTAAAGACCCCATAGGTGACTGGAAAGCTTTCTGTGTAAGTTTCTTATTTTAAAAAATATAGTTAGCCTTTTTCAATGGGTCTTATTGCTTTGTACTCTTGCTTTCTCTACTGTGGATTAGAATTCTTATAAATATTCACAGTAAAAAGTTAATTTAGAAATTGGATGCAAAGGAAGAAAAGTATATTGAAAAACCATTTGTTTACATGCCTCAATGGATACTTTTACTCTGTCCTATGAGATAACCTCTTTTGCTTTACTGGTGGCACTATTGGTTAAAACCAATACAGGCATGATATTTCTACTCATTGTTTTAGAATAGTGATATTTCATGTATCCAGCATAGTTTGTAAAGATGTTCATATATTCAAATATTCCAGATAACTAAAACATACCTTTTTAGCAGCAAAGCTAAGCCTTTGGATGGAAATCCTGAAATGTGTCATACATTACATTCTTTATTATTATTTTAAACAGAATACTAAGATAGGTATCTTTTCTTTCAATGACCCATTGTGTTCTTCCACATTATAGCAATGCTTTCTTAGGTTTTTAAGATCCTTTATCCCTTTCCTAAGTCACAGGTTGTAGTAGTAGTTCTTCTGTCTTGCTCATTTCCTGTCAATGGCTATCTTATAATCTTTTACAGTATTTTAAATACAATAGTCTGAACTGCTGTTTCTTCTTTGGAGGAAAACTCAAGGACTTTGTGATACATATTTGCTACTCACCAACAGTTTCCATCTATTTTAGTTCTGTGACCACATGGAGAAGGGATGTGTTACCATTAGTAAGACCTCTATCAAAGTGGGCAATTTGGGATTATCCATTCTGAAAAAAAGAGAAATATCAAAGATCCCACTTCATAACAGAAACTTCAGAGGTTCTGGGGAAAGTCTGAGCAATTCTCCTAATTTGAGAAACACTGGTAAACATGAAGTAAGTTTTATTTCCAGAGCCTTCATAGCATACCTTCTTCCTTAAGCTGACCCCATAGACTTAAACTTTATTCTAAAATCTTTATACAATAATCTAAGAATTTAACAATAGATTATATATTATAGATGTTAGTTAATGATATGAAACTTTTCATTTGCTGATCTCAAAGCAAAATAAAAGTAATTTCTGATTTATGTATTTTTCTATTCCCCTATCCTGGATATCCAAAGTTCTAAAGGACATTAAATAATTTTATTTAACAAAGTAACTTCATGATTATCAGTATTATCACCTGTCACACATACATAAAATCTATACTGTAGAGCAAGGGTCTATAATTTTTTTCTCCCTAAAGGGCCAAATACTAAAAAATTTTGTCTTTGTGGGACCTGTGCTCTCTGTTGTAGCTACTCAAGTCTGTTGTTATAGCCATAGGTAATAAGTAAGTTGTCTATACTTTGTTTATGGACTCTAATATTTGAATTTGTGTAATTTTTATGTGTCATGGAATATTCTTTTTTTATATATATGCTTTTTTTTCTCCAATCACTGAGAATGCTAACCTTTCTTAGTTTGTAGACCATTTAAAAATAGTCTATGAGCTGATTTGGCCCACAGGCCATTCTTTCTACCACTATAATACAGTCCTGCTACAGAGGGGTTGAACAGCAGTAGAAATGGCATACAAACAACCAAGATTTGAGAGATCTGCATATAGCATCAGGCTTCCTTTAAAAAGCTGAAAGTTTTGGTAATTGATTATTTCTAAATATATTGATAATTTTTTAAAAGATTTATTTATTTGAGAGAGACAGAGAGAGATCAGGGGTGGCGGGGAGTGGGGGGACAGACAGAAAGAATATTATCAGTTTCTGCTGCTGAGCAGGGAGCTCAGCACAGACCTTGCTCTTACCACCATGAGATCATGGCCTGAGCTGAAATCAAGAGTCAGACACTTAGCCGATCATCCAGGCATGCCATAAGTATATTGATAATTTTAAAATGGAAAATTCCAGGGTATTTTACAGAGTTTATTGCTTATTTATTTTTTGTTCTGAGTAGTTCTTAGACCTTCACTGTGCATGAGTATAGGTATCCTGTTAAGAGGCAAACATGCACATCTGTTGTGGAGCCCAAGACGATATTTTTAATAGGCTCAAAGGTAATGCCAATGTCGGTCCTCCAATCACCCTATGAGACAGCCCAATTTGACCTGATATGTGGTAATGAGTCTATGTATGGGAATTTAAAGGAATGAAATTTAATGGTTTTAAATGAAGGGTATAGTCCTTGAAAAATGAAAGCCAAAAGATATGGAAGAAAAATTTTGATAACGTTTAAATTATAGACAGTCCTCATCTGAAGATATTTTGACTTAGGATTTTTTGACTTACGATTTCGTGAAAGCAAGATGCATTTAGTAGAAACCATGCTTCGAATTTTGAATTTTGATCTTTTCCCTGACTAGTGGTATGCTTTGATAATCTCTCAGGAGGCATCAGCAGCAGCCGGCCACAGCACCCTGCCAGCCATGCGATCACGAGTGTAAACAACCAATATCCCTATAACCGTTCTGTATCCATACAACTGTTCTCTTTTTCACCTTCAATACTTCAGTGCAGCGTTAAATACATTTTGTGAGATATTCAACACTTTATTACAAAATGGGCTTTGTGCTAGAGGACTTTGCCCAAATACAGGCTAATGTAAGTGTCCTGAGCGTGTTTAAGGTAGACTAGGTTAAGCAATAATGTTTGTTCAATAGGTTAGGTATATTAAATGCATTATCGACTTAAATGATATTTTTAACTTTAATGGGTTTATCAGGACATAACCCATTGTAGTCAAGGAAGATCTGTATATGAATGGCTTCACCAAATTAAGAATTGCATTAACAGCCCAGAATACTTAACTTTTTAATCCTAAGCATGCTGTCTACTGCCAAAAATACAGCTTTAATGCAGACTACATTCATCCTAACTCTTCAGATATTTTTCAGCTTTTTGGTAGATTGCCTAACACTTAACAAAGTAATGAGCAATTAAGTAAAAATTATAAAGTACAAGGACTATTAAAAATTGTTATGTATTCTTTAGGCTTACATATTGCATTTACTGTGTGCACAAATAAATATGCAAGTATGCATGATGCTTAAAATGCGTTTAGTCTGAGGATTTCTAATGTCAAGTTTCAATCCCATGCAAATGAAAGGGGCTGAATGCATAAACCTGTCAAAATGATGATTTTAATGGAAATGTCAAGATACTTCTGAAAGCCAATATAATGATCCCTTTTATGCAGCACAAGGAAGGAGTCTGTGATCCTAAAAGAACTAACCTGTCACCCTGCACTATACGTTTCATCCTATTACCATCCTCAACTCCATTATCTAAATGACCAAGTACTCCTTCAATTCTAGGGCTAAATGATGTCATGACATGACTATCATCATATTTATACCTCATAAAATTAGAAAGGTTATTAAACATAATTTGACCTTTGGCAAACTCTAATAGAATCCTGATTTTTGCTGTTTTCTTTCTTTTTCTCCTTTTCCCCCTCTATTCACTCACATCACTCATTTCAGTTCTTTTTTCCTTTTTTTCAAATAAATTGTTTCCCACTTACACTGATGTTTCATGACCAAATCTAGGATTTTATAAAATGCAATTTTTATTCTAGTGCTTCCTAATTATTCTTCAAAGCTGCCACTCAGGAGAGAAGTTACTTCCATTCAAACATAAATTCAATGCCAAGTGCATATGCCCTTGAAAATGTTCTAAAGCATCAGGTGATGTGGGGTCTGAGATGTCTTGTTGTTTTGTGGTTACTATTGTCTTTAACTAGCTGGTAATACAGTCCAGAAGGCCATTAGCTATGTTTATCTGTGTTAGTTCACTCTGATCAAAACATATTCAAAGAACAAGTGCTTCATGATGGGCTAAGGTCATGCATTTGGTATGTTGGACAATTGAGAAGGAAAGAGTATTCGTCAGAACCTTTACAGACTCCTATCCTGTTTAACAACTTTCCCTCTAGCATTTAAGATTCTTTTAAATAGATTTAACAGAAATAGTTACATTTTATAAATGCTTCGAAGTAAGGGCAATGAGCTGTGTGTGTGTGTGTGTGTGTGTGTGTGTGTGTTCTGTTCTTTGTAGTTCAATGCTAATTTATCTTGTCCTCAGTGTATGTTTTCTGTTCCAAAGCCTTCTCAACATAGAATCTTTTTTTAAAAAAAATATTTTATTTATTTATTTGACAGAGAGAGACACAGCAAGAGAGGTAACACAAGCAGGGTGAGTGGGAGAGGGAGAAGCAGACTTCCTGCCAAGCAGGGAGCCTGATAATGGGCTCAATCCCAGGACGCTGGGATCAAGACCCGAGCCAAAGGCAGCCACTTAACGACTGAGCCAGCCAGGCGCTCCTCAACATAGAATCTTATCTTTCAGTCTCCTCTGAGTGTTGGTGAATATTTAGCATTCTCCCTGCTTCCATGTTAAGGTCCCTGATACCAGTGGCTTCCATGTGGAGAGACATTGTCACAATTAATTTTCCATTAATAAAGTAATCTCTTACACTCAACTCACAGTTTCCTGTTCTTGGTTTGATTTTTTATGGCATTTATTTACATTCAGTAGCTATTTATTAAAAATATACTACATGGCAAAACAAACAAACAAACCGTCCCTGCTTTCAAGAAATTTGTAGTCTAGTAGGTCTATGGGCAAGAGAATGGATAATAAAATATGAGGTGATATTCCAGTTTTTAAATCCATGAATCAATCAATATATATTTATGAAATGAAAGCTAGGGAAAATCATCAAGCCTTTATTAGACATAGATTTAGATGTGGATATAAATACAGACACAAATAGAATTATTGGCTCCAAAGAGATTGAAAACTGGTAGGAGAAAAAATAATAATATAAAGAGAAAACCTTGTTACGAGATATTATATGATAACTGTCAGATATTCTTATTAGAGGCAGAAAGTCCGTAGGAAATTAATCCGTCTCTAGCAAGAATTCTTTTCATACCTGGTATTCAATATTGGTAATAACATTTTATTCTTTGTTCCATATTTGCTTGATCACATTTTATGCATTTTATTTTATGAATTGACTACAGAGATTACTCTATTTCTTTGGTCTTTCTTTATGTCCTTTCTATAATTTTCCTTTATTTTTTGTGTAGAGTGATTCAATTGGTTTGATCAAACTACCATTAAAAATACCTTAGACTTCATGGTTTAAAAAATAGAAACTTATTTTCTCTCAGTTTTGGAGGCTATAGCCCTGGGTCAAGGCGCCAGCTGATTCAGTTCCTGGTGAGGAACTGTCATTTCACAGCTTTGTAGTTCTAATCAAATAAAAATGGTCTTATCTAGACTAAGAAAATGGCTATCATTAACAAAAGAAGTAGAAACACACTTCATATCAAGATGGTACTGTTTATTTCTCTGTGTTTGATCATAGTCTCTGTCTGGACTTTAGCGGTAGGAGACGTACACAAGCATACACAGACACACACAGAGACATACTCCTTCCCAAAGGACTGATTTCTTATTGCCCTTTTAAAATATATCTAATCTTAATATGCTGGGAAAACAACAACCACAAAAACGACAAAGAATGAGAGCATAAGTACACCGCTTTTTCTATGAAAAAGCATGAGTTTTAGATTACCCAATTAGTCTTTCTGCCTCCTCTCTGTTCTGTATTTTAGCCTCTGTACTTCTAAATTATTTGTCCTGTTGCACTGTTTTTTTTCCCTTTTTTCAATTATTTTAAAGTACATATAACAAAATTTACCATCTTCACCATTTTTGTGTGCTCAGTTCTATGGTATTACGTACATTTACATTGTTGTATACCCATCACCATCATCCATTCCCATAACTTTTTTTCATCTTATAAAACTGAAAACCCATACCTAAATTTTTATTACACAATAACTCCATATCCTCCCATACTCCAGCTTTTGGCAACCACCATTCTACTTTTTGTCTGTATGATTTTGTCTACCCTAAGTACCTCCTATAAGTGGTAGCATACAGTGTTTTTCTTTTTGTGACTCGCTCATTTCACTTAGTATGGTGTCTTCAAGATTCATCCATGTTATCGCATATTACAAAATTTCTTTCCTTTTTTAAGGCTAAATAATATTCTGTTGGTGTGTATACCACATTTTGCTTATCTGTTCATCCATTGTTGGAAACTTGGGTTATTTCCACATTTTATCTATTGTGAAAAATGATGCTTGAACCTGGGTATATCTCTTCAAGATTTTGCTTTCAATTCTTTGGCTATATATTCAGAAATAGAATTGCTCAGGGCACCTGGGAGCCTCAATCGGTTAAGCATCTCACTCTTGATCTTGGCTCAGGTGTTTATCTCAAGGTTGTGAGTTCAAGCCCTGCATTGGGCTCCATGTTGGGCAATGACTCTACTTGAAATAAAAAGGAATTGCTGGATCCCATGGGAATTCTATTCAACCTCAGCCATTGCGACTTCTTGCTAGACACTTCTTCAAGGGCAACAAAAGCAAAAATTAACTATCAGGGCTTCATCAAGATAAAGTCTTCTGCAGAGCAAAGGAAATAGTCAAGAAAACTAAAAAGCAACCTATAGAATAGAAGATATTTGCAAATGATGTATCAGATAAAGGGCTAGTATCCAAGATCTATAAAGATCTTATCAAACTCAACACCCAAAAAACAAATAATCCAGTCAAGAAATGAGCAGAAGACATGAACAGACATTTCTCCAGAGAAGATATACAAATAGCCATCAGACACATGAAAAAATGCTCCATATTTTTTGGCGTCAGGAAATACAAATCAAAACCACAATGAGATGCTACCTCATACCAGTAAGGATGACTAAAATTAACAAGAAAGGAAACAACAAATGTTGGCGAAGATGCAGAGAAAGGGGAACCCTCTTATAATGTTGGTGGGAATGCAAGCTGATATAGCCACTTTGGAAAACAGTATGGTATGGAGGTTCTTCAAGAAGTTAAAAATAGGGGGTGCCTGAGTAGCTCAGTGGGTTAAGCCTCTGCCTTCGGCTTGGGTTGGGTCCTGAGATCAAGCCCCCCATTGGGCTCTCTGCTCAGCCAAGAGCCTGCTTCCCCCTCTCCCTCTGCCTGACTCTCTGCCTACTTGTGATCTCTCTCTCTCTCTGTCAAATAAATAAAATAAAAGCCTAAAAAAAAAAGAAGTTAAAAATAGGGCTACCCTACAACCCAGCTATTGAACTACTGGGTATTTACCCCAAAGATACAAATGTAGTATCCAAAGGGGCACCTGCATCCCAATGTTTATATCAGCAATGTCCACAGTAGCCAAACTATGGAAAGAACCTAGATGTCCATCAACAGATGAATGGATAAAGAAGATGTGATGTGTGTGTGTGTGTGTGTGTGTGTGTATATATATATATATATATATATATATATATATATATATATATGGAATATTACTTAACCATCAGAAAAGATAAATACTTACCATTTACATGAACGTGGATGGAACTGGAGGGTATTATGCTAAGTGAAATAAGTCAGTCAGAGAAAGACAATTATTATATGGTTTTATTCATATGTGAAATATAAGACACTGTGCACAGGATCATAAGGGAAGGGAGGGAAAACTGAATGGGAAGTCATCAGAGAGGGAGAAAAACCATGGGACACTCTTAACTCTAGGAAACAAACTGAGGGTTTCTGAGGGGGAGGTGGGTGGGGGATGGATAGGTGGGTAGGGGGATGGGTAGGTGGACATTAAGGAGGGCATGTGATGTGATTAGCACTGAGTGTTATATGCAACTGATAAATTATTGAATGCTACATTGAAACTAATAATGTACTATATATTGGCTCATTGAATCTACATAAAAAATAGTAAAATAAAATTTTAAAAATGGAACTGATGGATCACATGGAAATTCTATTTTTAATTTTTTTAGGGACTTCCATACTTTGTTTCCACAGAGGTTGTACCATTTCATATTGCCACTGACAGTACACAAAGATTCTACTTTCTCTACATCCTCACCAATACTTGTTGCTTTCAGGTTTTTTTCATAGTAGCCATCCTAATAGGTGTGAGATGGTTATAGAACTAATTTTTATCATATTACTCTATTGCTCAAAAACTTTCCATGGCTGCCCATTACCTTGTACTAAACTACAAGTGCATGGCTTGTATATACTGTATATACTGTCAACAGCAAAGCTTTTAGTTATATCCTGTTAATGCTATATATAAAGCCCCCCTGAAAACTTACTAGTTTCCCCATTATCTCCTAAAGTTTATACGTTTCCTTTTATATGCATACTATAATTTGCAAGATTTCTTCCAAATGATACATATTTCCTTTCACCTAACCCAGTGTTTCTCTAGGAAGCAATATTGGCATTTAGAATAATTTTTCCTTTTGCAGAATATTTCTGCATCTCAAAAAAATGTTAAAAATCCTTGGTTTGTTCATTAAGTGCCAGTAGAACTCTTATATGGTAGTAACAACCAAAATGCCTTCACACATTTCCAAACACTGTTAGTCAGGACACTTCTGGTCATAAGTAGTAGAAAATATCAATCAGGGGCACCCAGGTGGCTCAGTCGTTAAGCATCTGCCTTCGGCTCAGGTCATGATCCCAGGGTCCTGGGATCGAGTCCTGCATTGGGCTCCCTGCTCAGTGGGAAGCCTGCTTCTCCCTCTTCCACTCCGTCTGCTTGTGTTCCCTCTCTTGCTGTGTCTCTCTCTGTCAAATAAATAAAATCTTAAAAAAGAAAAAAAGAAAATATCAATCAGTCTGGCTTAAGTAAAAAAGTGAGTGAATTGGCCAATGGAATTGAAACATTCAGGGGAAAGTTTATAACTTCAGGGATATATGGACTTATTAGCATCTAAAAGCTTTGTTCTTCTCATTCTGTGTAATTGTTCTATAGTGCAGATGGGCTTTCCTCTATGTTGGCTTCTAGTAATATCAGACCTATGTCCCCATAAGCTATGACTCAAGTGGAGAAGAGATTGTCCCTTTTCCAGTCACTCAAGCAAAAATTCTACTTCTATTTGAAATTATACGTCATGACCCTTTATAAAGGCATCGCTATGGACAGAGAAACATAACATTCTTTTGCATGCTCCTCAAACCTAGGGTAAGATAGGGGCTACCATTTGGAAAGAGGTAGTTCATCAAAGAGATATAAGGTACACTTACAAGGAGACAGAATAATGTATGCTGGATAGCAAAATAGCAAAATGAAGTTACCTATAAAAATATTTGTTGCTTAATTTTAGGCAAGGAGTTTTAATTCTGAGCTGTTTCTCTTAATCTATAAAATGTGAATAATGGCAACTCACAGGTAGATAGTGTGAGATTCAAAATGAAAAGTATATAACATAAAACCTGGAACATCTCTGCTTAAAACATGCCTCATTCCCTTTCCATTCCCTTCAAAGGTGAATCAGAGATGGTTTTTCCAATAGCAATTGGTAGGTATGAGTACCACCTATCCAGGTTGGAGAACCTGACCTGTCAGACTAGAACTCCGCCAGTGTACCACACCAACATACATAGCTGCTTATCAGCCTTGGCCGTAGTAAAATTCTTCAGGATTACTTATAACTGCATTCACCTCTTTTTCCTTCTAACCCATGGTGGAGCTTCTAGTGATTTCTGCACAAAATCTTATACGGCCAAAGACTTTTATTATCCCTCCCTCTCTGCATTTCATAATTTTTACTATTTTACATACATGATACTTGCATTTAGTCTATAAAGCCTGTCTTGGGGGGTGCCTAGTGGCTCAGTCATTTAAGCGGCTGCTTTCAGCTCCGGTCATGATGCCACATCATGATCCCAGGGTCATGAGCAGGCTCCTTGGTCAGCAGGGAACTTGCTTCTCCTTCCTCCTCTGCAGTTCCCCCTGCTTTTGCTCTCTCTCCCTCAAATAAATAAATAAAATCTTTAAGAAGAAAAGGAAAACAATCCTGATTTTAATCATTTAATTTCTTGTTTTGAGTAATAGAAGACATATGCCAGTTAGAGCTATAGGAACACTTAGTTCATACAATTCTTCCCTAAACAGTGTCAGACACAGAAGATAGCCTGCACTCATTCATTATACCTTGTCAACCAGAAAGGTTTTGAGGGGCCCTGGATGAAAGGGGCTGGGTGTGTGCAGCTGCACATCCTAATCGTATCCACCTCTCAGTCTTCCAATGGTTTCTGTGCACCCAGATGGAAAACCATTGATGCTGGATAAAGATTGCAGTTTTTAGAGTCAAATTCTCAGCTTTGCAGTAATGAGCTGTGTGATTTTAGACAATTTTCTTCACCTTATTAATCCTCTGTTTCTTCATCTATAAAGTAGAAATTATAATTCTTAGTTTTCAGGGAAATACAAGAATTGAAAAATCAACCAAAATTCCTGACAAGTAGCCATTCAGAAAATGAATCTTCATATTTCATGAAGATGATGGTGTTTGTGACATCTCTGCCACCTTTGTTAGTTATTTAATTATTAACCAGAGGCCGTTCTTGCCACCTCAGTTTATTGAGAAATATTTTGTGTCCATGAGTTCCTATTCTCTGCTTTACCTACCACGGTATTTTACAAACATGAGTAAATGAGTGCACGAAAGAATAAGTTTGTTAAGCATTCCCTTGAAAATGAAAATAGAAATGATTTGAGGAACTTTACATGGACAGATAAAGCTGTGGAAAAATTTTTATAAGGAAGCATAGTTTCTTTTTCCTATGGAAAAAAATCAGGTTTTTGTCAGAATTAAAAAAAAAAGTTATATATAATAATCAAACATTTTGATAACTTTAGATAAAACAGATTTTTATTAAAGCCTATTCCATGCTAAATCTTCATAATAGACTCTGATATGTCAGAGAGAAGTTTAAAATAGGAAATTTTAGGAATTAGAAATAGAAATAAGGGTTTAAGCCTGCCATTTCAATTCAGCATTTTCTTTTTTTTTTTAAAGATTTTATTTATTTATTTGAGAGACAGAGAAAGTGAGAGAGAGCATGAGAGGAGAGAAGGTTAGAGGAAGAAGCAGACTCCCGGTGGAGCTGGGAGCCCGATGTGGGACTCGATCCCGGAACTCAAGGATCATGACCTGAGCCGAAGGCAGTTGCTCAACCAACTAAGCCACCCAGGCACCCCTCAATTCAGCATTTTCAACTTTAAAACAAGGTGGTTGGACTAGGAAGTTTTTCTGATTCCCTTATTCATAGATTCTATGATCCTTGCCAAGATATTAAAAATATTTTTTCAATGCATTTCCAAGTGGACATGTTCAGTGGAAAGCAGAGTATTCTTTAAATGTATCAGGGTCAGAGCAACTTTTTATGATACAAACCAGAGCAGATAAGGGATACTATTCTTTGGAGTTCACATTCTTTTAGAATAAAAGTAAGCAAAAACCCATAATATTATATAAAGAATACGAATCAGGGCAATGTGATAAAGAGCGAGTGATGATGGACAAATTAGTTGAGTGGACCAGAAAAGTCTTTCTGAGGATAATTCTGAGCAATGCCTGGAAGGAAGAGAAGTTGCATGCCCAACCAGGCCAAGATTAATGGTGGAAAGAAACCTTGCAAAAAACGTACCTACAAATGTCAAGTCCTAGAGGCTGGCTAGGCTTAGTATGTTTGAGCCAGAGAAGAAGACTATTTTGATTTATAGTAAGGTAAAGGATAGAGGTGGGAGAATAACTTAGATGAGTTAGATCGTGGCTAGATCATAGAGAATTTCATAGATTGTAGAGCTATAAGAGTTTAGATATTAGATTTTATTCTAAGTGCTTTGGGAAGTGATATATCAGATTTATGTTATTAAGCTTTGCTTTGAAAAATTCACATTTCTAAAAGCTAGATTTTTTTTTTTTTTGTAATGGTAAGGTCCTGATTCAAATAAAAAGAAACTGTTGTAAAAGAATGATTTGGTATTAAAAATCCCTTCCAAGTATCTGCAGCTATTTTATTCGCACACTCTAATCAATACTCAAGAACAGGTTATAATGTAGTTTAAACGAGTCAGTTCTTGGCTGGCTTAGTCATTGCCGGCATGTTCATGCGTTCCAGTTGTTTTTTAAACTGCATTTTACACCAGGGGAAATTGCACACAGTAAATGTCAAGGATTCACTAGGGGCATTACAGTTTCCGAGGCATGAAGCTAATACATATTTGTCTCATTACTGTCAGCCGATCAACTTTATTTCGTGAATGGCAAGAGCTCGGCGCTCATCGGAGATGTAGTTACAAATGACCTTTGGGAGGTCATAGGGACCACAACTTCCAAAATTCACAATAGTGTCATGTCATTAATAAGAAACCAGGGAAATGGTGTTCACAGACTTTTTGATACTTGACTTCCTCATAGAAACAGGTGTGTGTTGGGGGTGTCACATTTTTTAGCTCTGATTCATCAAACCTTAAACTGAAGACAACATAGAGTGTTTGAGTGGGCAGCTTAACCCACTCCTGTGGATTCCATATTGCCCAGCAATTTTCCTGAGGTAAACATGTTTGCAGGATCATCAGGCTGTTAATAGGCTTTTGCTTGAATAGTTCCAAAAGACAGAGGGAAAAGAAAATCCTGGTTTCTTGGTGAGGGCAATTATGCAGTATGAGAATCAGATTTTTTATGTGTCCAATCTACATGGGTTTATTCTTTATATCTTTAATCAGATTTCATGATTTCTTGAAATAGCTTATGTTACGTTCTTAATGTATTTTCATTTTATTTGAAACTACAATTTTCAAAGTCTTTCCCCCTCCAAGGTATTTAGTGGTGGAAAGCATCTATAGGTAACTTTCCAAAAATTGAACTAGAATAT
The DNA here is from genome assembly GCA_028533885.1 of Nasua narica. NCBI lineage: Eukaryota > Metazoa > Chordata > Mammalia > Carnivora > Procyonidae > Nasua > Nasua narica. The sequence goes on along the minus strand of CM052809.1, from coordinate 88,609,474 downwards.
ATTCATAATCATAGGGTATAATATATCATAAACTTTTGATAAATAATCATTACTGAGGAAAATAAATAGTGTGAGAGATATCTTCAGATGATTCTGTTTAGTTCTATCCTATTTAAATACAGTACTAAGACTCTCTCTATTCTATGCCCTCCTCTTTGGCCATGGCTCTACCACCTATGCTGGGGAGATTCTAGGTAGGGGTATTTGTGGCATTTGCCAATGTTCATGGTATGAATACTCTACCATGACTGACAAAAAGTCCTGCAAGATTCCTGAAATGTGTACCATCATAAGATAAGCAGAAGAGATAACAAATTTGACAGGGTTACTGCTCAATAAAATCCCGTGGCAAAAGGCAGGCAACTGTAGGGAAGAGTGCTCCTACAGGATACACAAAGGGAAGGACAACTAGTATGACCCCAAGCACAGGCAGAATGACAGTGGTCCCTTGAATGGTAAAGGACTCACTCTGGGCATTGGATAGGGTTCTTTATAGCTTCCCTTACTTCCTATTTGTGACTCTGAAGAGTTCCCCTTGAGGCAGGAGCTGGGCAGTCTCTCAAAGCTAGCTCCACTATTGTCTTTCTAAGGGTAAGTGGCTACACTGGACTCACGTCTCATGCCCCCTCTGTTTTCCTCTGTCACAACCATTTAGTCTCTTATAAGTTATTGTTTATAGTTAAGTTTTTGCCTTATTGTTTCGATATAAGACCCCAACTACTCCTATTTGGCCTCCTAAATAATATCTAAGTTATTGCACATTAAAATATTTAGTCTTTCACAAGTATTCTCCCTTAAAGGGACTTAAAGGGCTTACTTTTAGAAGGCAAAACCTTATTGACCCATCTTTGTCTTTGATTTCCTCTTATGTCAACCCCATTCTTCCCTGAGGCAAAAGATGATTATGATTACATAGGAAAAATGTTCATATAAAGGAAAGAAGAGAAATCAAAGTTCACATCATTTGGTATTCCAAAATAATATCTTGCTATGAGTGAAAGTTGGTAATCGAAATCTTTCATATATTTTAAATATAATATTTTGGCACACTGCCAAAGAAAAATGAACTTAAATCTTACATAACTATATATCAAAATAAGGATACTATTCAGTAAAGAGCTCCCTTACCTCAACTGGAACTTAGTTTACTATTGATAGAAAAAGGAGTTTCCTTAATGCCATCAGTAATGGTGCCAGGACTCATACCACCATCACTAATCAATATCAACACGACTTTTGAGCCAGGACTCAACCTCAGACTCACTGTCAACACATTAGCCACTATAATACCTTTTGAATTTGGCACTGGATATGAAAATATTTGGAAAATCTAAATCAACATATGAAAATATAGTTTTCTTATATTTTGTCCTCTCTTATTGTTCTTAAGACAGAATTTCAGGGGAGCCTGGGTGATCAGTGGGTTAAGCCTCTGCCTTTGGCTCAGGTCATGATCTCAGGGTCCTGGGATCAAGCCTCCTTGGGCACTCTGCTCAGCAGGGAGCCTGCTTCCCCCCCCCCCACCTCTCTGCCTACTTGTAACCTCTCTGTCAAATAAATAAATCTTAAAAAAAAAAAAAGACAGAATTTCATTTTGTGTGCCTTTTGTGATCCACATCAAAAATCTACAGTAGTAAGAAAAAATATATATATTCAGATACCTAAGTCTGGATTTCCAAATGGAAGAAATAAACAACCGGTGATCTTGATAGATATTCACGGTGAGATAAATAGGGGATTTTTTTTAATGTAACTTTATTTTCCAGAACTCTATACTCCGAGTTATTACCATATGTTCTTTTTGGGCAGTTCAAAATCTTATCGAAGAGATGCCTATCTGTGAATCAATAAATTTAATGCTTGCTAATTAAGAGTTTTAGCCTGAGAACCAGTGATTGGTGTTAGGATTACAGTATTTAATGGTTTTCAGATAACTGTTAGTTAAATCCATTGTTCTTCAAGAAGTTGTAACTACTTGAGAGCCCAACTTTATATCCACCCCTTTGGCAATATGTATAAGAAGTTAAACATGTGAAAGCCAATAAAAGCATTGAAAGGTATTATATGTTATGATTCAATGTGCTTGCACCACTCCGAAATAGAGGCTCCATTTTAATGTTTTTCTCGAATCAGTTCCTTTGAAGTTTATTCCTGTGACTAGTAATTAAGTTATATACAACTCAAGAAAAGCTACTCTCATGTAACCTCTCAATTAATGAATGTAAAAGTGGCAAAAACATTGATGATTGGATGTTCACATTTTCCAGAAGTTCAATACCTATGATGTCCAACCAAATAACAAACTGTAGTATGCATAAGTTAAAAAAAAAAACAAAACCCTCAGAGATGTACCTGCATAATAACAAGAATGTGACTTTAAAAAAAGTTTCAATTGAATAACATTATTTAGATTTTTTAAAAATTGGGTCTATGGTTGAAGGGAGACAGATAACGGTACGGGAAGATAATTCAGGATGGCTCTTTTAATTTAGCAGAGAGATTTCTGCTTTCTGCTCCATGGATTCATTCTAGGACCCAAAATGATAGCAATTTTGCCATTTTCAAATGATGACTTCTCAGAGAACTGTAGTATAATTTTGTCATACAGTCAGCAGGAAGTGTGAGAGTTGAGGGAGGAGTGCTCAAGAGAGGTTTCACGGGCCAGTCCATTAACCAATATACATCATATTGACTCACATTTCATTGGGGAGAACTTAGTCATATGGCCACAACTAACTACAAGGAAGGCTGGAAAAAATGGTATAACTCAAGCCTTATTTCCAACTAACTAGAAAGAAAGAAAGACAGATCATGGTTAGCGGTAGCTCTACCATTGGGTAGTAGAGACCAGATGGGAAATGTACAATCTGCTTATTTTTGTTAACCTAGTGTTTTCCAAACTTCGTTCACCATGGACTCTCCTTTTAAAAGACACCTATTAAAACATTTTTCTTTAAGAAATGCTAGAGGAACAATTTTATTCTATATCATTCCTTTAACATAGTTGCAATTTCTTTTAAAATTTAGGTGATGAAGCAAAACTCTGGACATTGCAGTGTTAAAATCCCTGTATTTGTATATTCCTATCAATGAATGTCACTTTTACCCCTGGAGTTTGGACAGGTTTGGCACTAAATTGTTGAAGGGCTTCACCTACATTAGGAATCACTCACTTATTTTCATCCAGAGATTTCATATAACATAGACAGATACTTTTTCTTACTATCCACCAAAAATAACAGCACTGAAAAAAATGACAGAACACGTTTTATGAAGGCATAATATAACCCACTGCTGAGAACATGTCACTCGAGGCAAAAGCATTTAGATCTGCTGGCTGGATGCTCTTCTGATGTTTCTCCTTAAATAACTTTATTATTCAATGAGAAGTGTTTTAATTACTTAAGTGACATAAAATATGAGGTTGTAGTATTTATATCTACATTGTGTTTACTGATTTTAAGTCTTTTCTATCAATTTATATTAGAGTTGTAAGCACTTACCAAACCCTAACTCCTCATTTAGAGAAACAAAAGGTTTCTATGTCCTGAAAGTTTCTGTTTTTTCCCAACAGGATTCCTGTGATCCCTCTTTTGCTGTCAAATATGGTCGTAGCTTTATTAAAAGAACTTTGTCCCTTACCTTTGCAAAAACATTTACTTTTGTTACTGATGCTTGCACATGGTGCACTGATATTTACTGATAATGGATTTTCCCCCACCAGTGTAATGCACTGTCATTAGGGATTGCTCTCATCATGACAATAGATGTAACAGTAATTAATCAACACCATACCCATTACCTTTATTTAGTGTGCATTATGTATTAGGCACTGGAGAGTTTTATATACAAAATTTCACAGCAACCCTGATAAAGGAATTGCAGTCTCTGTGTCATGTATGTAGAAACTGAGGAAATGTTAAATTCAATATTTAAGCAGTATTAAAACAACAGTAGCAAAAACAGAAACACAGTTGAAATGTTTTTGGAACATTCAAGTCAGGATTCTAACAGAGGCTGATTAACTTCAAGTTTTGTGCTTCCTTTTTGCATTATCCTGTGTTCTTTCTAATGCAGAGTTGACAGATTTGAAAACACATCTACCCCCTTCTTTCTGCATACCTATCTTTATGTAGAGATTTCGGTTCTTAAAACTGTAAATTGATATTAGACTGTGAAGTAGTGAAGCCTTGAATTCAAATTAGCAATTTGTATATGATGTAGAAAACATCATAGAGAAGAAGAAAGCAATGAGAATGTCCATTATAACCTCAGTGATGGATCTGAAAGAGATCAGTATTGTCTTCAGCATTCACAACCACTGAAGAGTGCTCAGCAAGGACATAACCCTTAGGGACATTGATTAGTAGGTCATTCAGGCTGCACTCCAGGGGCTCCATGTACTTTGCATTCCCTGGAGTAGAGGGGAGCAAAACTCCTCAAACTAAATGCAGACATCCTGTTTACAAGTCATTGGTAGCTCAAAGGTGTGGCCAGGAATTGTGTCAGGAAAAACAGAAATAAAGAAAAGCGTAAAAGAGGATAAAGAAAGGTTAACAGAAAGAAAGAACACAAGAATACTTTATTAAAAATATTAAAATCTGTATGTACTGACCAACAAATAAGTAGATAACTAGTTGAAAGAGAAAGGAAAAATAGAATGGAAAAGGGGAGGGGAGGAATGATAGTAAAGGATAGGATGGAATATACTTCTATGCTTCCCCTGTCCTTTATTATACACATAAAAATTAGCTGAGTTCCGATCTTATATTTACCAGTTATAATTCTTATATTGCAAGCAGCAAAAAGTTGGTAATGGTTATGGTAAGAAAAAAATAATAAAGGAAGTGATGAGGGAAGGCTAGAAGGGTATCCCGATAGTTCAGCACACAGAAGAAACAACTCAGGACCTATAGTCCATTATGACAGAAGAAACAACTCAGGACCTATAGTCCATTATGCATCTGGAGCAGAAAGAGCTCTTGGACTCTGGCAAGTGAAGAGTAATGAGCCTCTTCAAGCTGCTGACATTGGGATAAATTTGCTTCAGCCATTTTCTGTCCTGAGCTATTCAATTAAAGATGCAAATACCCTTGAGTGTTTCCTAGGTCCAGCTCCTCCCAGGTCACAAGTTCATCACTTGGTAGGGAATGGGAAGGGGAGGCAATGCACATTAATGGCAGTTTCCACAAAGCCAAACAAAGTAGGGAGGGGTGGCTTCTTAAAGGGAAATCCTGGTGGTGGTAGGAGAAAAAGAGTAAATAGATGCCGGGCAGGCACTGCCAACTGAGGTCTACCATACCACATGGCCGTGCCAAGTCCAAAGATCTCAATCTTCTAACAACTCCTGTGAGGGGGATATCAGAAAGAAATTACACTGGATGCTTGTAGAAAATGGCAAGAAAGATTTTATTCAAGACTACTTCAGCAGGAGAAAGGTTGGAATCAACTCCACTGAACCAAAAAGCAGAAGTTTTTTAAGCACTGAGGTAAGCTAATGAAAAAGTGCTGGAGGACTTTAGGTGGGTGTTTAGGCAATGTGATTAGGCCATCTGTGTTTGTTAATTGGTGCTCATTAAAGTTGGATTCCCACCCTTCCCCAGAGACTGGAAGGTAGGGGCTCTGTCTTATTTGGTTGCATTTCAAAAGAAAATATCCCAAGTCCTAAGAAAGACATTCCTGCATAAAGCTTGCAGAGATTGGGAGAAGATTTACATCTAAAAAGGGCAGGGAAGAATTTATACTTGAATGTTTTTTCAAGTAAATGCTCTACAGAAAGGGAGGTCAGGGACTTAAAGAGTCAGAAATAAACTTGTCTAAGGTTTAATCAAGCTGAGGGAAATGTCCAAGTATTCTTGATCAGTAATCATTCACTCTGTTGATGAAAACCTATCTCTGCTGCTTCCAAGTCCCACTCCTGCACTTCTCCAATTGTCTTATTGCCCCTGTGTGCTGCTGCAACTCACTCTGGTCCTCTCCTCTCGAAATTCTCCAGAGCAGCAGTAATGCACAATACTGGTGGACATGCCTCTCCTGGAAGATCTGCAGGTAAAGACAGGGACTTGGAGCAGACGGGAGGGGAGGGAACAACTTGAAATTGAATGTCAGACAGCAGTACTTTTGAAGTTACATGCTCATTATACTTTCCGAGTAACTTCTCGGGGGTTCTCCTATGTTAGACCCCAGTCTACTATCACATTATTCAGCACCCACCCGTCCCCACCAAAGCATCCTTCATTCTCTGGTTTCTTTGAATCCCAAGGCTTCTCTTTCTCCCAGCATCTCCCCCTCTTGCCTCCAGGGAAAAGTAGAAAATTCCCATTGCATTATTATGCAAAGCAAATTGCCCTTTCTTAGTTTCAACCTCTCCAAGCTTGGCTAAGCCTCAGGACTTATCTGTGCGTATTTAAATAAGAAGTTTCCTAAACAAAAGGACTTTGGAGCCTGGGCCTGGTTTTTGTATTTGAAAGACTAGCAAAAGTTTCCTAGTTATATTTCTTTTTCATGCCTCAAATCAAATTCTTCTGCTGGGTTCAAAATCAGAGTATCAGGGCTTTCATCTGAGGATATAAAAGAGGAAAGGGGAAGAAAAAGGCAATAGAAATTTTAGTTTTTCCCTTTGCCAAGAAAAAGAAAAAAAAGGTGGAAGGCTTATTTATTTATTTATAATTTGAAAGAAAAAGGGAGAAAGAGGGGCAGAGCAAGAAATTCTTCAAAATGATTAAAATGGACATAAAGCCACTGTAATTGAGGTTTTTAAAATATTAATTCTTTTACTTACCTATATATCTTAAATTTTTGTTTTGCTTTCATAATTAAAAGAATAGGACGCAAAGTAAAGATGGAAATGAGGTGCTCAAAAAATGATACTGTAATTGATAGACAGATAGACAAACAGATATAAATAGAGAATTAATACTTTGCTAGCATCTAGATCCTAAAATGCCTGGGCATTGAATAGTGTGTGAAGATTATTGACTAGGCAAGTGACTGAATAATGACCTAAAAAGCATACTCTGGAGAATACCAAAGAATTGTTTTATATCACAAGATGGAAAAGATTTAGACCAGAAAACAAAACAGAACAAAACAAAAGGCTTACGCCACAGAAAATATTCCTAACAAAGAGCAGAGCTAAGATATGAATATAGAAGACCTTACTGGTTATGGTATTACTAATACTAGAAGCACAAAATGTTGCCCATGAGCCATTATTAGATCTGTAGGAATATTTAATTTGCTATGTAATTAATAAAAATTGTTAATTTACATATTTTATTTAAGACTACAAGCATTTGTAAAACTAAGATCCAGAGTATTTTCTTTTAATTGGAAAATACAACCATAGGCTTTTCTTTCTATATGGTAACAACTAGCTAAATACCATTACTCCCAACATAGACAAGGCAGGTGGCAGAGTTGTAGTGTGGCATCAGTGACTCTGAGTGAGGCAAGTGTTCGAAGGACAGTCTTTTCCTCTCTCTTTCCCCTAGGGAGGTATGCCCTGTGTTTCCTTGGAGACTCAGCCACTAGAGAACTCTATGAACCCTGGCTCAGGCTTTTTCCTCCATTTGGCTTCTTACAACTCTCCCTAAGCCACTGGCTTTTAGTGGTCTACTTCTGTTGGGGTAACTTGGCAGGTGAGTTTTCATGGGTAGCATTCTTTCAAGTTACTAAAGTTGTCTTCCTTCCTCAGAGTCTATGTCTGGCTTTTCCTGTACTATCAGTAGAAAGGCATTTGCTTTGCCCCTTCTCCTGGTACCTTTTCTTGCTGGCCTTTGGGTGTCTATCGATACTCCTAAGCAACAGAAAAGGTTACATTTATCTTTCTCTTCATTGGAAGAAACTGGATATCTTTTCTAGTGAATATGCTCATCCCCTGCCCTGTGAATATTTTTCGTAGCACAAATATAGTTACTTGATGAAAGTACCTGTATTTGGTCCCACCTTAACTCTCTAGCTCTCGACCCTTGGATCAATTGACTCCTTGTTCTAGCAGTCGTTTCAGAGTCCACTGACTCCAGGAGACACAAAGAGTCAGAGGAACTATGACTATTTCCCCTGTGTATTTGAGCCACAAGAGTCTGGCACAAGCTTCCTAATGAATGAACAAAGACCTGAGTGCAATTCATTTAAGAATACAGGAGGCAAAGAAAAGGCTTGTTTGCAGAACTGATGATCTGTGCCTGGTTAACCACCTAAGCCACTTGTGCTGCTACATAATAATGCACCACTTCTCTGTTGAGTAAAAAGTTGAGTTGAGCTGGTAGAGAAAAATGTGCCATAGCAAATTGACCATGAATAAAACAAATTTACAAGTTTCTCCTGGGTGTCTGATTATCTAAAAATCTGCCAGGAAATTGAATTGCCTGTCAGCTGCCTAAATTATTTTACTCACTGCTATTGAAATTCTTGGTGGGGTAGGTGTTTTAAAAGGAAAAATAGGAAATGAGTTGGAAATGATTGATCAAACTTGAAAATAACTGTATATAGAGTCACTTCTTTCATGTAACAAGGACACCTTCCATTGCATTCTTTTGTCATCCATCCAAAGAAGAGAGAAACAAAGACAGAAGATTCATTTTAAATGGTACAACTGTTTTACCTGAGATTTATCAATTTTTTATGTGATATTGAGAATTAAGTATTCTAATCAATCTAGGATCTGACTATATTGCTCATCTATTCCAAAATTAAGTGTGAAATTAATTCATCAATGAAATATGAATTAATGTAAAGAGAAGTAGCATAGAGTGTGTAATAGCTCTAATGCACACTATATTTGGGTTATATTGTTCAAAATCCACCAACAGGCTTTTTTCTTCTTCTTCTTCTTTAAATGGTTTCATTACCTTCTTTCATTACCTGACTCTCTCTTGAGAGCACTATGTATCGTCATGGTTGCATTTTCTTTCATGTGGCTTGTCCCACGCTTGAGACAGATGTCCCTCACATTTTTCAATACTGCTTTCAGACCAGTCTTTCTCACATTTCCCTAAAAATCCCAATTTTGAAACTCAATTAACCAGATTGCATCATCAGTATTTCTTATTAGTGCTGCCAGTGACAGAACCCTAGGTCATTTCTTCCCGGTTTTAGATGACTTAACCCCATGGTTCAGTGTCAGTCTCTCCAGCACTACTCTTATCTTAACTCATGGTGATAGATGCTCCTTCTAACGCCTTAGGTCCTCATTTTTTAAACTAATCTTCTTCAGAGGTTTGTATCTTTATCTGACTTCAGTTACTCATTCTCAAATTCAGACCTTGTGACTATGTCCTAATCATATCTAATCAACACCAATAACTGCTATTGATAATAACAATTATGTGCACCGGGTTCTTCAACTTCCGCCTTCAGTCTCCCTCTAGCACTCAGCTCTCTTTAATAACAGAGGACCTCCAATCAATGGATTCTGTTAACTTTTCACTGTTCCTCATCATTTAATGTCATTACCCATCCCCCTTCTCCACATGTAAATATTATGGTCAATTGTTATAATCAGTCCCTAACTAATATTGACTTCCATTCCTCTTTCACCTTATACTCAGTTAGTAAAACCAAAACCTGTGTTTGCACCTGTGAAACTTAAATGCAATGGAGAAAAGCACATGACCCCACCGACTGGTCTCATTTAAGTTTCAGGGGGTTACGTATGCATTCTTTACTGATTGGACGTCTCCACCTGACCTGACTTCGGGAGCAGTGGGGTTAAGGGAGGTGGCATATGTGTCCTTTACTGATTGGACATCCCCACCTGGCCTGACTTGACCTTGTTCTTCTGGGGGACTGTCATCAGGAGCCAACAGACCACATTCCATTGGTGTCCTGGGCTTACCTTTCTAAGTAAGTTCCTCCAGGCTGACTTTGTTCCTTCAAGGCAAGGTCAGCTTGTTTTCACAACAAAATGGCTGCTTAGACAAGATGGAATCACTTAGGTTAAGCAGGTCCTAACACTGCTGCCTTCCCTATTCTCTGTCTACTATTTTATTCATATACCCACATCCAGTTCATTGGGAAACTTTCACATCTCTACCCCCAAAATATATCTAGTATCCCATCATTTCTAATCACCTCCAGGGCTACCATCCTGGCCCTAGCCACTACCACCAATATCCCTACTTAGAAATACTGCAAAAGTCTCTTAACTATTCTTCTTTCTTCTGTTTTTGCTTGTTAATCCATCCAATCCCCTCCCACTCTTCTCAAAGTTCATTACTTTCATGTCATTCCTCTTAATACCCTGCAATAGTTTCCTATTTTGTTTAAGTGCTTTCATTGTTTAAATGGCCTAAATGACCCCACTTCATATTCTGACCTGATCTTCTCTGCACCCCAACCCCCCTACTTACAACTTATGCCTTGGATGCCTCCCTCCATGGAATACCTTCACCTGGATAGCTCCATGGTAAATTTCCTCACTTTTTTCAAATCTCTCTTCAAATGTGACTTCTTGGTTACCACCTATCTGACCATTCTCTTTGTCTTACCTGCCAATTGTCTCTGTCCCTCTATTTCTATTGTTTATTATTCTAGTCTATTTTAAATTTTTTTTCCATAATATTTGTCACCTTCTCAAGCGTCCAATACTTTGTTCACTTGTTTAGGTTATTATTTATCTACTCTTTTTAACTCCAGAATATAAATTCCTCAAGGTTAGGAATCAGTATCTGGTTTGCTCACCGATGTGGCCCAAATGGTCTAAGGCATCACTTGGCATATGGCAGGAGATCAATAAACATGTGTTGAATCTATAAACAATTTCTTACTGCTGGCATTCTGTAGTGTTGCATGTTCAACTTTTGTTGGTTTGACTTATTTGCATTGTAAATATAAGGATGTTCATATTTCTTTACCATTTAGTAAGTCAAGTAGCATTTATTTTTCTTACTACAATTATGCTTTACTTTATATGCCAATTTATGTTTTCTTAGGTTAAGACATCTTAATTTTCTCTTGTTCTCACTCTTTTGCTTAAGATTTTTACCTCCCATATGACTTATTTTGTCTTGAAATCTCTCATTGGTCCAGGGCTTCTTTGGCCCACCTTATAGACTATCTATATAGAAAGGATCTTTGAGATAATATACTCTAACTACTTTATGCATAGGTAAGAACATTATGGCACAGAAAGATGAATAATTTTTATTATTTATTAATAATAAAATCTAGCTTCAATTCTCCTGGTTCTAGTCTCTTTTCACTATAAGCCAAGATAACATACACATGACTCACTCCATCTTCTCTCTTCCATGGAAGAGTAAGGAGGAGTAAGGCAATGATTTTGGAGGAGGTGGGTCATAGAAGTAGGGACAAAAGCACAAATTCAGTCTTTTTTCAAAAGAAGGAACTCAGACAATAAACTCGAGACTACATTCCTTGATATCATCTCACAATAATGGTGGAGTAACTAAGCCGAGACTCAGAGAACAGGGGAGAAACCTATTGACTCTCTAATACTAAAGCATTGTTTTCTAGGTCATATAGGAAAACTTAAGTTATAGGATGCAAGATGTATGATGCCTATCATAGAGCAAAGTATTCTAGGCTACCATTGGACTGATACTTATTTCCCTTAAGCTACCATAATTGAGCTCTTCCTCTGTGCCAGGTGTTGGTTACCTTAACTCTCTCAATACCTGGACATTAGATACTACTACTATCCTCATTTTACAGATGAGAAAAAGGAGATAATAATTTAGTAATTATTTGTAACAATTTGTCAGTTGTTACAGATATAGTAAGTGTGAGCTAAGCATAAATTTGAATACAATCCACTCTGCAACAATGCCTTCCCCACATTCAGTAAGCGGGTATGGTTAAGGCTGCTTAAGTATTTCCAATTTCAGGTTTCATTTTGTTTGAGAATTTAGCCAAGATCAAACCTTTCCATAGGGTGATATGAACACATTGATAAGGAAAAACTAGAGTAAGTAGGGTTACAAATAAGGTGGGGTGATGGTAAAGAAATCTTTATTTAATTCCTCTCAAGTTGTACAGTTTTGAATTCTTAGGATTATTTTGAATGAGAGACTTCATGAAATGGGGTGAGACCTACATGATATTAAAAGTAACACTTTCCACAAATACCATTTGGTGTCAGTGATTTCACTGAGAGAGGCAATTTTTTATTTTGCCAATAAATAAATAAATTTTGGAACATCAGAGAACTTTTGAGGGTGACATGTGTCTTCTAAAATCATTGTCCTTTGTCACAGAGGGACCCATCTAATGAGAGGTACTGTGTTCCCACCAGAAAAAGCAGTTGGTTGCACATCAAACTGAATGTGGAATGATAGGGTTCGCTGAAAATTTGCCGGCCTGGCAGTGAATTAGTTTTTCCATGTCCTCAGGGATAGACTGCCCTGTGAGAATTTGAACCTATCAGTTAGCTGTCAAATTTCATTTGACACCTCATCCAAAATTTAAAAGGGGCTGCCATCTGAAATCAGAGATGTTCTTGGAGGAAAGGAAAAGGCTATTTCTTGATGGGCTAGCAGGATCGAAGCTGCCAAGTGCTTCCTTCTACTGAGGGCAGCAAGCTGGCAGCCCTACATGAGCAAACTTCACAGATATTATGGCTTCCTAATGTAAGCACTTCTTTTTCAGACCCTAAACTCATTTTTCCCCTCTCTCTTTTAGACAGAGGGCCCCCCCCCCCGAGGCACAAAATCCCTCAGGGAACATTTAGCACAAGTGGCAGAAATGCTGCTGGAGTGTCAGTTGACAGAGGTTACAACTTGTAACCTGTTTCTTAACTGCTGTTTCTTAACTGCAATTGAGTTTTCTACTCTCTCCTTGTCTTCTTCTGTGCATTACTTTAAATTTTACCCCAAATATCTTGCATGCCCACCCTGCCCCATGAAATGTGAAGTTTTCATGTATCTTTTTATGGGTGAAATCCATGGTGAAGTCATTTCTGCACACCCTTTACTAGTGTTCCTCACTGGAGAGGGACTCGTACTTGGCTGATGGATCACCCCCTAAAGCTGGGTGTGTTCTCTAATGCCCCTCATACCTCACTTTCACCGGATTCTGCTAACTGCCTTAAATGGCTTCCTTGAGTGTGGGCTTCAACAGTTTGGAAACTGCCCTGAGACAAGAACCCCTTGATGGATTCATGATTGACCTCTTGATTATCCATGGCCATTCGAGGAAGATTAAAAGGGCATGGCATGAGAGGAACATTAGCTGCAATCAATCTGCTGCTCCCTTCTCCTTCTTTCTTTCTCCTTCACACAGACTGATTCATCAAAGGACATTTGCAATGCCTCATTTCAGAGATCCTGGCTTCAAAGCCAGGCTTTATTTTACAAAGAGAAAAATACTAAAGTCTCACGCTAGATCCCTTCAGGGCCAAAGGAAAAAAAATCATCCTCTAATTGTCACATCTATGCTGGCTCTGGGAAAAAAAAAAAAAGTGCATATGTAAGGGCAATCATTTGAAAAGAATAAAGGAAAAACGGCTCACTTTTGTTTTATACCACCTTAATTTCTTTGTTAGTTTCTCTGTGCTAGTCACCTGTACCAAATCTGGACTCTTAGAAAACTACGGAGGGCATATAAAGGTTTTAATTTAAACATTAGCTTCTTAGGTAAATGAAGCTAGGTTCCTGCCTTTGCAATCTAATTCACACAGGGCCAATTTTATTCTTGTTCCATTATTTCATCGAGCTTCTGTGATCATAAGTCTCCCTTTGAAGTTGGTTAGAACTCTGAACACAGATAGATTCCCTGGGTCTTGGAGTAAAATGAGTAATAGATCTGTAACCTCACAGTTCCTAAGGCTTGCTCACTTTCTCTCTCTCTTTCCCTGTGGTCTTCATTCGTGTTCTGGAAATGACTGGAATTTGTATAACTTCTGAAGTTTGATCTGCCTCATGACTAGTTAAATGATAGGAATTTGGGTGAACAATAAAATATATATGTACAAAACAGAAATTAAAGTTACTTTTTTTCTGATTGTCATTAGAGAGAGACAGAGAAACAGAGACAAAAACAGAGTGAGGGAGAGGAAGAGAATATTAAACTGAATCTAAACTTTATTTTTTTTCAGGTTATTTTTTTAGATAGATTGAAATAAATAGATATCTATACTATACCTGTCTCTATCTATCTGTCTATTGAGAGAGAGAGAACCCAAAATAACCATAATAAACCAGTATAATCAAATAACCATATACAGTCCCCCACAGTATATGATACTTTTGAGGAAGTGATTGGATGAGAGATCATAGAAGCTAAATTTCCACACTAGATGTAATCATTCATTGTGTCTGACTACTGGTCCCCATTTCCTCCTATCTCTATCTTGGTGAGCAATGCCACAGCTAATGTGATCAGTAGCCACTACTGGGGCCTTGGTCTCCCCAGCCCCACATAAACTAATGAAGGCAGGAAATTCATTATGTGCTCTTATGATAGGAATAACGATGCATCGGAGTCCGGTGAAAAAAAAATCACCTCACAAAAAAGTCTAGAATAGAGTGCCAAACAGTTCCAGTTTACCCAGATCTGAATGGCTTTTTGGTATGTGGAACTTCAGTGCTAAAACTACGAGTCTCTGGAAAATAAAGACAAATGATCACCCTTGTCTAGAAGCTTAGATTGTAGCACCATTTCTTGTGCATCTTCATTATTGAGTGGACTTCATTTTTTCTTTATTGAGTGAATAGGACTAGATCAAAGGCTTTAAAATTGGTGGTCAGAGACCAAATCCAATCCACAAATCTGTTGGTTTGGGCCACACCATGATGTGTGAGATTTTGCATATGTATCTTTATTTTTATTTTATTGTTGGTGTCTTGAAGAGTAAGAAGGTATTGTAACAATGGGTCTACATGTGTGTCAGGCAACAGTAGTTATCTGATGTTGAACAGAATCTACCCATACAATATGGGCAAAATGTATATTTTCACTCATTTACGTTAGCCACTGAGCTCTTGTAGACATTGGAACATGCAGTGCCTGAACCAGATCAGTGATTGTCAACAAATCTGCTTGAGGCCTACCTCCCTTTGAGCAATAGCCCTTTAGCCAATTTCAGGAAGAAGGGTTGCATCTAATTCTTAGGTGTGCCCACATATTAAAATCATAGTAGCCTACAAAACAAAAATGTCCATCTTCTTGAAATCCCCCAGTGAGACTTAATAAAGCTTCAAGGATCTGAAAGATCTCCTGTAGCTCTAAGATTCTGTTAACTAAAAGGTGGAAATTGCCTATTTTTCACCTTCATTGAAAATACTTGTTGTTTTATTCTTTTAATCACTGAAATACTTCCTACTTAAAATATGTCAGAAGTATAAGCCTAACCAGTTTACTCTGATTGCAAATCAAGTGTTTCCTCTAATATGCTTCTCTGAATTGGGAAAAATGGGGCTCTTAGAGATCAATATGTGGCATTCTGCATGTTGTGATCAATTGGTGATTAAGTGAAAAC
>CM052809.1:88547613-88593935 GCA_028533885.1 Nasua narica | reverse complement strand
CCCCCCCCCCCCCCCCCCCCCCCCCCGGCATAAGATAAGAAAGACTTTTTCCCGTTTTCTGTCACATTTAAACTCTTTATGCCGCCCTTCGCTCTGTGTTCTTTTTTTCTTCCCTTAGGTCCTGGTTCCTTTATTTTAATTTCAGTTGCAATCTTCAGTTAAAAGATTACAGAACTTGTTTGTAAAAGTTGACATTTTCCTTGCCTTACAGTTTTTAGGTTATCTATTCATGTTATCCCCTAAAAAGGAAGTGCATTTGTTAGGATACAGTTTGGCAGCTTCAGAAGACTACAGACTATAGAGAGTCAAACAACAGAGGAGTTTGTTTTGGTCTTTATTTTCATAAAACATTCAGGTCAAGTAAGGGTCTCTACTCCATGTAATCATTTAGGGATCCAGGCCAGGCTGTAGGTTTTGACCTCCTCAATGTATGGCTTCCTTTACTGACTACAGCTCATGCTCCATTTCTTAGTGTTTTTCAGACAGTTGGAAGGGGTTTGGGGACCAAGTGGGTTAGTCCAAGACAAGGAACTTGTCTTTAAGGAAGTGACACAGAAGGTGCATACATCAGTTCTATTCTCTTATCATGGACATTTTGTAAACATGGTCACATCCAACTGGAAGGGAGACCAGAGAACCATTTTACCAATGAAGAAAATTGATCTTCCTCTTCTAGCAGTAAGGTAAAGGAAATATGCTAAAAAGCCCTCCTTTAAAACTTAAGCATCATAAAATAATATTATTATTATGTTGCTGGAATAAAGAACATGAAGGAAATTGCCAAAGGACAAAAGAAAGAGGAACAGAAATTAAACAATAAGCAGAGACAAAGGCTGTGAGCTATGAGCACATATATTGGCCCTCCTGGGTGGATATAAACCTTTGGCCTACCTATCATAAATTTTTAGGATGAAGTCAGAATGGGACTGGACTAGGCCCAAGTCAGTAGTGACGATTGGCTCATGGAGAAAGCTGCTGAATGAAAGAGAATATCTGAAGAAAAACACCATGAATTTAAGCAGTCAAATATTCTACAAATAAGAACAAATACAAACTTCCATTCAGATATTCCCAAATGTGCCAGAAAATGAGTGTCATGAGAGTGGGCAGACACAATAAACAAAAGATATGGACCTCCAGGTACTTTGGATCTCACAGTTGTGAGATAGAGACTAAAAGATGATCACATACATATATAAAATGTGTTAACATATAAAAAATAAGATGGAATCACAAATAAGGATCAAAAAAACTATAAAAAAGAGCAGAATATCTGAAAAAAGAACCAATAAGAATTTAGAAATAAAGAAAACAATTATTTTTTCTTTTTTTTAAAAGATTTAATTAATTAATTAGTTAATTAGTTAATTTGTTTTAGAAAGAGAGAGAGAGAGTGCAAGCAGGAAGCAAAGTGCAAGGGGAGTAAGAAAGAATCCTAAGCAAATTCTGTGCTGAGCATAGAGCCCATTGCGGGGCTTGATCCCTTGAGGCTGAGATCATAACCTGAACCAAAACCAAGAGTTGAATGTTTAACTTAATGAGCCACCCAGGTGCCCCAAGAAAGTGATTCTTTATTTTTTAAAGATTTTGTTTTGGCTGGGGTCAGAGAGGGAGAGAATCTCAAGCGGGCTCCCAGTTGAGAGTGGAGCCTGACGAGGGGCTTGATCCCAGAAGCCTGAGATCTTGACCTAAGCCAAACCAAGAGTCAGATACTTAACCAACCGAGTCACCCAGGTGCCCCAAGAAAATGATTCTTAAGGTAACAAAACAAAACAAAACAAAACACCTCAGAAAATACAACAATGAAATAATAACAGTATATAATAATATATGTATAACATATAAGTTATATAACATATATAACATATATAACATATATAACATATATACATATATAACACATATATATATAACATATATAATAATATATATAACAAATAATAACATGTATATAAGACTGTTTCTTATATACATATATAAGTTTCTATATAGAGGTAGGAAGTAACTCTGGGCCACACTTCATTTTTTGGGATCTCAAGTAATTTTCATGTGGGTCCTGAATATCACATATTGTTTTATGAAAAGATTTTTCTATGTCTCATTCACGGAGGCGAAACAAGTTCCTTCTTAGTAAGGCATTTTCTCCTAAAACAACCCAAGTAGACAATTTTTATATTCTTATCCAAGAAACAGTTTTTGATCTTTAGAACTCCATCTCCATTTCAGAAGAGAGTATTTGCTTTACATTTGCATACCTAAAAGGCTCAGTTAGATGGTTTTTGCAGAACAAAAGAACATTCTGCCTAAAGAAATAGGCATTGAAGTTTCTGACACTTAAGAGTTAGAAATCACTTGGCTGCTTTTAAATGTCATTTTTGCTCTCACCACCCTCAAGTTTATATCCATTAAGACTTGAAAAATCGTAGGGTCAGAAGTCACCAGGACACTCCATAGCCTTAGTTTGAAGCACTGGCCACATCACTTTAGTGGCTCCCTGTTCTCATAAATCTGGTAAACCAGAAAACTCAAGTTTAACTGTGAGCTTTTCCCCTCCATATTCTACATCGTACAGTTATGAAACTGACCAAAGTGGGAGAGTCAGGGATTTTGTTTTAAAGGAACAGTCAGAATAGTATTCCTTGTGCAACATTTAGTAAATGCACTCAGAACTAATCACTGTTGACTCAGTTGGATACTCTATCACCTTAAAATTACCTCTGAATAGTCAAATAGAGATCATTGATCTTTCTGTAGCTCTTTGTATTTACAGCGTGTCAGAATTGTGTTTTGTCAGTTTTCTTATTTAATCCTCATGATCCTCTCTGCTACAGGGTTTATTATCACACTTAATTTATAGAAGAGAAAACTGAGAGTCAAGGCATAGCTAATAAATTTGAGAACCATGACCTGAATCTTTTTTCTTCCTATAAAATCTGTGTTGTTTACATTACACAATGCTTTCTGCTTTGCATATAGCAGAAGTGCTTAAGTATAATGTCTTTTTTGAAGAAGTGTAATTCATAGTTTCTTTAGTGACTCTCAGTTGTCCAGAATAAATAAAAGTTTATGGATAATGGATAGTTACATATAGGAAGTCAGGAAACATGGTGGTTTATGTAAATCTCTGCAATTAACCAGCTGTGTGACGTTAAGCCAAACATATAATTTCTTTGGTGTCCAGGTTGCTTATAAGCATTTTAAGGCTTTTTTATTTGTTTTTGAATAGATGATTGATTACTAGTAGTTCTCCTGGTTAAAAAAATGTGCATATATTTTATTTTCTAAAATACACGCCCTTTTTCAGTTCAAAACAAGTCATTTCAATATCAGTATGTGCGTGTGTGCATGTGTGTGTGTGTGTTTCTCCTATTTTCTCTCTTAGCCCATTCAGGCTTCTGTATCAAAAGTGCCATAGACTTGGTGGCTTAAACAATAAGCATTTATTTCTCACAGTTCTGGAAGCCATGGAATATAAGATCAGAGGGTTTAGGATTCAGTTTCTGGCATAAGCTCTTTTCCTGATTTATAGATGACCATCTTCTCACTGTGTCCTCATAAGATGGAAGGGGTAAAGGGGCTCTCTAGGATCTCTTTTATCAAGGCACTAATCCCATTCATGAAGACTCTGCCCTCATGACCTAATCACGTCCCAAAAAGCCCACCTCCTATCACCATTACATCGAGTGTTAGGATTTAAACATACAAATTTTGAGAGGACAGAAATATCCAATCCTTACAAAGGATTTTTCTGTTTTTCAATAGATGACAACTAATGGTTTTCCCTGTTAAACAAATTCTATAGATATAGATATAGATATGTATATATATATATACACACACACACACGCATAAAATATTTTATTTATTTTTAGAAAGAGAAAGAGAGAGAGAGAACATGTGAGCAGGAGAGGGGGCAGAGGGAGAGGAAGAGGGAGAGAAGCAGACTCCTTGCTGAGCATAGAACCTGAGATCAGGACTTTGAGATCAAGACCTGAGCCTAAATCAAGAATCAGACACTTAACTGACTAAGCCACCCAGGTACCCCTAGACATTTATATAATTTATCTTTAAAAGATATGTTCATGATTTTCAGTTCAAAATTAGTTGTCTCGATGTTGCCTTAAAAAAAAAAAGTATTAATCTGAACAAATCACATTGTATCCCTCTATCTAAATTTTGCCAACTGTTCAAAAAAAAGGTATTGTACCATATTCTTTAGAAATTCTGTAAGTCTTGATATTCCTATTTGAGCCAAATGTGGTCTGGCTATATCACAGAAACTATCTTTAAAATATATCACCATTAAAGTATAAAAAAAGAGTACTTTAAAATACCCTATTAACAAATAGTTCACAAAATAGAATATAAAATTGAATCTTAAGTGTTTTCAAAGCTGGCACTCATATTTTATTTAAACTTCACAAAAACATAATTTGCTTCTTTTTTTTTGTAGAAAGAATAGAATTGGTTCTTTCAAAGAAAAAGAAAGCTATATTTTGTCTAAAGCATAGGCTGTTCCTGAGTGAAAGTTTTGTGATAAAATGTCCACAGACCTCATTTTGTAAATTTCTTCATCTCCTCAGCAATGTCAGTTGCCTCCATGTGACTTCATTATTTTCCTCATCTCCCCCAATGAATCATATTAATATTAACACCTGATTATCCTACATTGAAGATCTATGAAGAAAATGGGTGAAAAGTTTGACAGTAACATTTATTTAACGTAGAATAAAACATTCTTTAATGACTTCCCAAAAGTCAAAGATGAGGGGATTTCCTTCAGTTTATTTTCATCTATGCTTCCAAATGATTTTTCCTTATTTCTGATTTGGTGAGAAATTTCTCATGTGAAATTTCAGCTGAGCACAGTATGATACTGCTGCAAACATCTTTGATTTTGGCATTGAAAAATTCAGGCCACTTTTCAGTATTCTAAAAGGGCATTCCTGTGACTCTGGAAATGTGCCATACAACTTTCTTCTGTGAAATGGATAGGTATCCATTAATTAGACATTATTATTAATGTCATCTTTAGGCTGCATACTGAAGGACAAAGTATAGAATTGAGGGCAGGACTGATGACTTTGATGATATATGGACAGCTTTCATAAATTACTTAATGAAAATTCTCACTTCTTACCCTATTGCATACAGTAATTAGAAAGTAATGAATAATTGTGGGAAAAGAGAAAACATACATGGATTAGGTTTATTTCTTGCTTCCGTGTTGTTCATTATTTTTCCTCAGTGGTGGGAAATCTCTGTGAGACTGCAAAAGATTAGGGAATCACATGATTTAATGAGTGTCATGACCTTTATGTCCATTTGAAGACCTCCTCCCCAGAGTTCCCAGGAACCATTTTGATATATTTCCTAAGTCTATTTATTATTTAACCTATGCCATATTGTGCCAGGGCAGAGTTTTCCAAAATATTTTCAATGATACCCTAACTCTTAGAACAACAAAAAGGCTCTTGGTTCAAATTGGGTTGAGGAAAAGTGTTTAGGTACAGCTAAACATTTCTTATTCTAGAATGTCTAAGTGTCTTTAACATATGACAGTATGTTGTGAGTTTACAAAGGGATATTTCACAAACTTGCGTGAATCATATTGCACTCGTTGTAGTGGAGTATCGAGTGGGCCTACTTTTCTTTGGAATACATGCTGTGTGTCCTATGTTAAGTGATTCACACAACAGACATAACACCACAGTTCTTAACTTGAAAAGAACTTTCAGAGATTGGATACATTTAAGTGAAGTTTCCGGGTATGATCATGCTGATATATCATATGCTGTTGTACATTATTTCTCTACTAAAGGTCAACTAAAAATATAAAACCTTTGGCGATAACAACAGATAAAACAATCTTAATGTAGGTGTCCTTCAGATACTAACACCAATCTTATAAACTAAATTTCCTTTTTAAAAAAAAGATTTATTTTATTTGAGAAAGAGAGAGAGCAAACGAGAATGCATGAGTTGGGGGAGTGGAGGCAGGCAGAGAGAGAGGGAGGAGCAGAGTCCCAATTGAGTAGGGAGCCCAACACAGGGCTCAATCCCAGGACCCTGGGATCATGACCTCACCTGAAGGCAGACACTTAACCGACTGAGCCACCAAGTTGCCCCTAAACTAAGTTTCCTAATGGTAAAGTTGCTGTGAGGAACAATAAATCAATAAATCTATTGATATTGATATTGAAACAATAAAACAATAAATCAATAAAATCTATTGCACCTGATGGGACCTGGGTGGCTCAGCCTGTGAAGCGTCTGCCTTTGGTTCAGATCCTGATCCCAGGGTCCTGGGATCGAGCCCCGCTTCCGGCTTCCTGCTCAGTCAGGAATCTGCTTCTCCCTCTCCCACTGCTCCTCCCCCTGCTTGTGCTCTCTCTCTTTCTGTCAATTAGATAAAGGAAACCTTAAAAAAAAATTTTATTGCACCTGATTTTTGCATTCTCATGTACATAGGTATTTGACCAATGCAGTAAAATCATGATGGAGGTTGGTCTGCATGTGAATAAATAATTAGGTGAAATTAATTTACATAAATAATATTCTAAATCAATAATTGATCACCTTTAATATTCATAATAAGAAATAGGTTGTCAAATTTACATATTTAGAAGATTGCTTTAGTGAAAATGTAATAATGGTTTGGGATTAACAATTCAAATATTATGCTAATCTATTAACATACGGAGAATATTGAAAATAGATATCTTTTTCTGCTTTTTTTTCTCTGTATTCTTGTAATAACACCAGCTCTGAAGAAAAAATGTTGCTATTATATAATTGTTTATGTTGGAAATTTTAGGGCATTGTATTCCCTTGAAATGGTACCGAAGAAAGGTTGAGTATCCTTCAGGAGAAAGAATGTATACCAGATATAAAATTTTTATTTACTTCAAAGATAGTCAGAAATACACACTTTTCTCCTGTATAACCTAGTCTGCACATCCTTAGGTCACCTGCTATCATACATGCCTTATTCACAAAGTACGTTTCAGTACATTTTTTTAAAAAAGATTTTCGTTATTTATGTATTTGAGAGAATGAGTGAGCTAGAGAGAGAGGGGAGTGAGCACAAGCCCGGGAAAGAGGCAGAGAAAGAGGTTGAGAAGCAGACTCCTAGCTGAGTGGGCAGCCTGATGGGGACTCAATCACAGGATGCCAAGATCATGACCTGAGCCAAATGCAGACACTTAACCAACTGAGCCACCCAGGTGCTCCAGTGCTTTTGTTTTTAAGGCCCTTAAAATATAATGAAATACCATGAAAAAAAAATCAGAATCCCTACATTTTTAAGTAACTCACAATTTGTATACAATTATCTATATTACTTTAAGGCAGGTTACATTTACTAAAAATTTTTGTCTCCGGACTAGAGTTTATATGTTAGGCCTCTTTTGTTCAGACATACTATCTGAATAACTTCTGCTTGAGTCAAGGAAGCAAGACTCAGTGAGAGAAGAAATGTAAAGTTCTTCCTAGCGCAGTGCCTGGCACATGGTTCACCTTCACACCTTCATCAATATAGCTCTTACTGCTGTTGTCCACTGACCTGCCCTTTGGCCCATATATGCAGAGTTGAAGGGAAAAGAAATTATGAAAAATGTGGCAGTGGCCTTTTCCAGTCTCCATCCTTCAGCTTTAAAGTATGAAGGCTTTTATTGTCATTTCCAAGATTTGCGCTTCTGTCTTATTTCAGTAAAACATTTTCTGCGAAAGAAAGTTTAGCTCATTAACTGTTGGAAATATTTTTAAACTTGTTTAGTGAACTTGAGATGTGTGAGATGAGATGTGGGCTTCTTTCTTTTGCATATTTTGCATCTGTAACTCAGAATTACTCTTCTCAGCAGCAGTCTAGCAAAGGGAAGGAAGGAGACAGTAGAACTTGAGATCTGGGTTCCACTTTTCTCCTGCTGTGCAACCCACAGGACTTACATAGCTTCTGTGATATTTACAACTGTTAAATGATGGAATTTCTTTAACAGCCAGTTTTTTCAAATTCCAGTTCTTAAATTTGATGATATAATCCCTCTAAAACCCAGTTAGACCTTTCCAGAGAAAACTTAAACATTCCACATCCTTAGTCTTCCCTATGTTGGCTACTTTTAAGGAAAGTGACTAAAATCAGTAGATAATTCAAATTTGACATTAATATTATATAATTAACAACACTTACCCTAATGATAGTTTAGTCAGTAAGGATTGCCTATTTAATAATGATTATATTGTGGCTAATCTCTCATCCAAGTACTAACCAGGACAACCCTGCTTAGCTTCTGAGATCAGACAAGATTGGGCATGTTAGGGGTATATTGGCCGTAGACTATTGTGGCTAATCTGATGAAAAGCTAGTAGAACAAAAATATCTTTTAGGTAAATGTCAGCAAATTACAGTTTATTGGTTAAACAGCACCAAGCCGAGTGCTGTAGGGTAATGACTTAATTTCAAAAGGTGCACACCTCTCATTTTTAGTTTCCTTGCATAGAAAAGACTTAAGGTCATGATTGCCAATTGAAATTTACAAAAACAAACTGCTGTTTCTCTGCAAAGTTACTTTTACACATTCTTTGCAGAAAACTATAGTGTAGGGATAACAAAGACACAGGGATCTGTTAAATTATGCTGATTTCTTTTTGTTTCATGGAATGGGTATGTATATTCTGAGAATAGAAAACTCACACACAGCATGTAACCTTTTCAACTTTCCACAGATTAAAAAACACACTGCATTGCTTTATTGCATTTTCCTACAACAAGGGACATATTTCAGCAGAAAAGGGCAAACCAGGAAATTTACTCATGAAAACCAATTTATATAAGCATATGAATAGTCTAACTATTCCCATAGATGTCTGGTATTCATCTTTAGAACTCTTGAGGACACATGAATAATCCTTAGTGCAACTTCAATTTAGCCTATGTTTAAATATAGAAAGCAAATGAGGTTGGCTCTGGATTTATTATTATTATTTTCTCTCTGGTATCAAGTCAACCAGTGTGATGGCCTGTGAACTCTTTCAGCATTCTCTCTGCAAAATCAGAGTGTGACAAGGTGTCAGCATTGACAGATCAGTAGTGGAGATTGAGCAGACCTGAATTAATAAAGGTCAAAATTGTCAGCAGGAAGAGTGTCCGGTGGCATGTGAGGACTTGCTCCTAAACAGCATTTGAAAAGCAAAAAGTGATTCCAGAACAGAACCCAAGGCACCTAGACAAGCCGGGAATTTCTGAGAATCTTTTCTAAAGTAAATACCTACTCTAAAATGATTTTAAAATATCTCCCCCACCACCACCCATTTCTTTTAGTCTATCTTTAAATATTCCAAAACATCTCAGGTCCCAAAATGACCCAAGATGTTAGAGGAAACAAATGGCAATTTGTAAGCAGAACACAGTCCCCATGTCTCTCTGTAAGATGAATAGGTCCTCCCACTGCTCCCCCCTCTACCTTGCCTCTGGGTTTTTTCCCCCCTTTTCTCATAGCTCATGATGTTTTCACAGTAATTTGTAGAATCATTTATTCTATTCTGCCAGTATGATTATCTTTTCATTTTGTGTCAGTTCTATCTCTTAAGCAAAGTATCTAAGAAACTCAGAGGGGTATCTTGAATTTCGCTTACATCTTCTAGAGTGTAGGCTGAGTCCACATTAGGTACTTAGTACAGAGGGGATAATTTTACTTCAGTTGATGAGGAACGAAGTTTAAATTAGTTACATTTTTAGGGAAAATTTAGCATTTTTTTCAACCATGCAAATATATTCTTCAAAATTGCCAGAGTGCCAGTGTTGTTTCAAAATAAATAAAATCATTTAGTACTTATACAGAAAAAATGAAACTATATGACATAAATTTTCTTGAAGATTTGGAATTCTTTATAAAGTTTTATTTTTTCTCATTAGGGCTATGTTTGCCAGCTTTCTTATCTCTTGATCTTTTATTCAAGGACAGATCTGGATTCTCTTAGACTGTAAAATTTATCTCTGTGTTTCCAAACTCTATCACTCTCTAGGTTCATAGTTTTTTGATCATGCACGTGTATGTGTGTATGTGCCTGTGTCTGTGTGTTATCCTTCTGGCAAATACTTCCTGATGTCCAAACAACTTCCAAATTATTTGAATGAAAAATAAAAATGACTCTCTAGCCATTTAACTTTTCTCTGGGAAGTTTATGCATTCAGCCACATTTTAACCTCCATCCCTCATCCTCTCTTTGAAAAATTCAACTGAAAGTAAACAAATTCCTTGAGCCTTCTGAAATTTCATTTTTTTCTCCTATAAATACTGTTAACCATTTGTTTTTTTCTTTTCAGTAAGAAACAGTTTATTTGGGAAGTCTAATGTAGCAAACACATTGTTTTCATTCTCTGTTAGAGAAGAGTATACTAATTAGCCAAAAGCATAAACTGGAATATGTTCTGCACATATTTACCATATTGATTTAGTGCCAGGGTCTTTTCCAACTTTCTTTTTTTGTCTCAAGACTTTCAGACCCATGACAACATCCTGGTAAAAGTTAGGCGATCTCCTTTCCCTGCCATTTGGAAAGGATAACTATTTTATAAGACAGAACAGTTTAATGATGCCATCTCAGTGACTAAAATTGCAATCCCAAAGCTTCTTTATGATTTCCTTTTTTCTTTCTTAGCATATTAAGGTCTCAGAGGATGAAAATGTTAAAATATGGTATCCCCCTAAATTCTCTTTTAAGCTTTTATCTTATAGGTACTTATTATCTAAAGTTAACAGGTTAAGTGATTTTTTTCAAGATGGCATAAATCGTACTTTGCCTCATAAGGCATTTTTTCAAAGTTAGTTTCTTATAGTAAAGTCAGATAGTAATATCAGCAACCAATTACTATGTGACCTGGTTTCAACAATGAAAAATGAGGAAACAATTCAACTTTGTTGTTGGTAAAATCCCAAACACTCCCAGATGCCCAAATGGTTCTATGTTGCAGAATGTGAAATTTTCTGTAACATACAAAACTAACACTGTCCACCATAATGCAATGAAAAATGAAGGATTTATGAGGAAGGACATTAAAAGTAATCTACAACAATCTTTTTAAAAATAATGTTGTTTTCCTGATTAAAAAGAATAGCTTTTGATGAAGAAAATATTGAAAAACTTATGAAGAAAAAAATACCTATATTCCTATCAATGTCAATATTTGTAAAATATCACTCGCTTTTTAATTTTCACACAGAAATATGTATTTTCATACTTGTGCATTGTATATGTGTGTATATGTGTATAAAATATTAGATTGCATTTTTGAAGATTGCAGATTATAGAATGCATATTTGGAAGCCTATTTTTCTTATTTAAAAAGATATCCTATGCAATTCTGTACATCATCAAATATTGTGCTATAAAAATAAGATTTTTCAAGGTTATGTAGTATTTCAAATTTTATTTTTAAAATGGCATTTGAATACTTTTAGGCTATGTCTATTTTGCTATTATAAACAATGTTCTATCACTTTTTTCTATAAAATTACCTCTTTATGTATAGCTGTGCTCTTTTCTCCCATTAGATTCCTTTGTTATGGGTGAATTTTCAAGATCTAAATCATGTACATTTTTATGGTTTTGATAGCTATTGACATGTTATATACTAGGGAGATTGATTCAAATCACACTGCCCCAATGGTTTATGATCCTCACTATTTATATCCATGTATTTATTATGATTTATTTATGTATTTTACATGCCCCATTTATATTTTGGCTATAAATTGTCGTACCCATTTTTCTGTTGAGGTATTTATTTTTTTCCTATTAAGGTAGTGTGATGATATTGTGTTTAAGTATTTTGTAAGTATTTTTCTCTACTTTTCTAATTTTGTTCCAGTTATCTTACTAAATTAAAAAAAAGTTAATTTTATAAGATCAGTGAGTTATTAGAACAAAGACTGTTATTTAAAATTTTTTTTCAGAATCAGTTCTATCTGTTTTGGTTAAATATAATGTGTGCATATATATGTTTTTGCAGTATGTGTATACACAGAAAGAGACAGCTTTATAAACACAGAATGTCTTCACATCTCCTTTTTTTCCTTCCTTCCATTACTTCTACCTTTGTTTACCCCTTGTCTTTTTTCTGCCCTCATTCCCACAGATTCATAAGAAATCAAAATAGAAAACTGAGACAAATATGTTAATTTTACTTTTTTTTTAGTGGACTCATCTTATAATGGACATATTCACTATAAATTTGAATTGCATTTATTTCAAATCTCAGAGACAAAAAATCTTAATATACCCTATTTTAGGGTTCCTACCTAATGGAAGAGGAGAGAAATTAATTTTAATATTAAAAATGGTACTTCTTGGGCTCCTGGGTGGCTCAGACAGTTAAGTGTCTGCCTTCGGCTCAGGTCATGATCCCAGTCCCAGGATCAAGTCCCACATCGAACTCTCTGTTCAGTGGGGAGTCTGCTTCTCCCTCTGCTCATTCTCTCTCTCTCTTTCTCTCTCTCCCCCCCAAATAAGTAAATAAATAAATCTTTAAAAAATTAAAAAAAAAAATGTTACCTCTTAATTTGCTTACTCCAAAATACAATTATGAAATTAGAAGTAAAAAGTATATAGTAATCTTTGAAAACTTGGTAGCTTTTTTCATTAAGTGTTATTAGTATTAAGAAAGACATATAAACAATAAGAAAGATTGACCAATAGGGTTTAAAAATGAAAAGTAGAGAAATATATACAGTTAAAATACAGACTAAAATCGACACTAGTAATATAAAATTTTAAATAGTAATACAGAATGAGTATATAACTCTTCTATTTCTTACCCTTCAGTTTGCAAGAGATATAGAATATTCAGTGAATCAGTTCTAGACCGATTCTTAGAATGAACTAAGTCTTTAAACAGATAAGACATGTAAAGATATAATAAAATCAGGATTGACTATTATTAATAAATTTGTTTTCATTTTTCTTTCTCTTCTCCCTTTCTAATATTATGATCACTGGGTATTATATTGGCATAGATTCTAATTATTGAGTTGTAAGAGTTTGAAAGTTTTTCAACTTTTTCTTTTTGTAAGTAAGGAAACAGACATTGCATGCATGAGCTGCTTAAAATCCCATCGTAAGTTAATGGAAGACTTTTTTTTTCCCTCAAATATTAGGGGGAAAGAATGACTCTTCAAAATAACACTTCATTAGTTATCCAAGTTCAGTAGATATGTCACTTTTACAAATTGAATACAGGTTTTTCTTACGTATGTAATTAATATAACTAACTTTATATATACTTATTTATATATGTAATTAACATGATTAATACAACATGCTAACAATAGTATAATTAACATAATTAATAGGTTATTCACTTATTTAGAAAATATTTATTAGATACTATGTGCCAGATTTTGTGATTTATTAAAAAATTAGGATGTGCCTGGGTAGTTAAGCCTCTGACTGTTGATCTCAGCTCAGGTCTTGATCTCAAGGTCATGAGTTCAATCACCATGCTGGGCTCCATGCTGGGTGTGGCACCTATGTAAAAAATATAAATAAACAAATAAATAAACAAACAAATAAATAGTCAACATGTAGGCACACAGGCATTTAGACAGTCATTTCAACAAATTTACTTATTTTTGAAAGTTACCACATGTATTAGAGTTCTCAAGAGAAACAGAATAGGAGATATTTTTGATATTTATTACAAGGGATTGGCTCACATGATTACTGAGGTTGACAAGTCCAAAGCTCTGTTGTCAGCTGACTGGTGACCTAGAAGAGCCTATGGTATAGTTCCTGTCGGAGTCTGAAGACCTAAGAGCCAGAGGTGCTAATGGTATAGTTTCAGTCTAAAGGCTAATAGTTTTGAGATCCAGGAAGAGTTGATGCTTCAGCTTACTTACAAAGACAGAAGAAAACTTATGTCCCAGCTTGTAGGCAGTCAGGGAGGAGAAATTTCTTCTTACTTACAGGAATGTCAACCTTCTTGTTTTATTTAGGCCTTCAACTAATTGGATGGGGCCAACCCACATTAGGGAAGACAGATTGCTTTACTCAATCTATTGATTCAAATGCTAAGGTCATCTAAAAACACCCTCAGAGACATAAACAAAATAATATTTGAACAAAGTTCTGGTCACCCTGTGGCTTGATTAAGTTAACACATGAAATTAACCATCATAACCTGTTTTCCTCATTGTTTTTGCATCATGTCTACATGGATACTTTGTAAAGACATAAGCAGGAGTTAGATGGTAGTCTCATGAAAAGAAATATTACCACTAATATCCTTTGAAACACTAAACTTGGTGTGTTTGATTACTATATTACTTTAATAATTGGTTAATAAATTATAGTTAAAAGTAGGACAGTGATTGACATTAGAATGACCCACTAATGATTGATATGGGTAATAGCAGTTATGCTATAGAACCCTTGGGTCCTTAGGAAGCAAGTATGAATAGAAAGCTGTCTGGAGGACATTGCACTCTCTTGAAGAAATCAATATAAGAAGCCACAGAAGAAACAATTTACTGTAGAAAGCTGATAATCTTCAAATATTTGAAAGCTGATGATCTCTGTACTTTAAGTGAAATTTTTTTTAAAAGATTTTATTTATTTATTAGAGAGAGAGAGAGAGAGAGAGATCACAAGTAGACAGAAAGGCAGGCAGAGAGAGAGGAGGAAGCAGGCTCCCTGCCGAACCAAGAGCCCAATGCGGGCTCTATCCCAGAACCCTGAGATCATGACCTGAGTAAGAGGCAGAGGCTTTAACCCACTGAGCCACCCAGGTGCCTCTTTAAGTGAAATTTCTAAAGGACGAACCAAATGCTCAAGTGTGGAATGGGGCTATGAAATTTGCAATGAGAAAAAATGTTAACTAGATATTCTAGAGGGTTCTGGAAAGGTTTCTTTTTGTCTTTTTCTTTCTTTTTTTTAAACTGGGAAAAACATTCCTCTCCATCTTTATCTAAATATCTACAGAATATTCCTCTTTCTGTACCAGGTGACCCAAGGCAAATGTGTGGCATAAAGTACGCCTTCTTGAACCTTTAAACCAGCTTGCGCTGCATCTCTCCCTACACCTTTAGGTGGTCTAACTCTTAGGTGTTCTCCTTTATCTTCCCCTGCTGCCAGGACAGGTTGTCATGGAACTCATTTATACTTTTCTTATTCTGGATAAATGCTACCAGCTGTTGCCAGGAACTGCCTGCCATTAGTAATAACTCATTAGACTTGACAGTGAAAATCTCTCCTACGTGGCAAATGCTAGCTGGTAGACTGTATACTGATGAATCCATTTGAATCCATTTCCAGCCAGTGGGTAAACATGAATTAGCGAGCTATATAGTGCCTAAGATCAGCCCCTTGTATAACTCTCATTACTTTTTTATGGGCTCACCCAG
Organism: Nasua narica; assembly: GCA_028533885.1. Taxonomy (NCBI): domain Eukaryota; kingdom Metazoa; phylum Chordata; class Mammalia; order Carnivora; family Procyonidae; genus Nasua; species Nasua narica. The sequence continues at coordinate 88,578,537 of CM052809.1, read as the reverse complement.
CATGAAAATCATTCATTAGCAATGAACATATTTAATTGTTCTTTCCAGTTCATCCCTTTGTACATTTTAAACAGCTTATCCTGGCTAGCTCCAAACCTGAAATCTAAAAGCAGATGCTGCCTCTAATTGGGAGACTCAGGTAGGGTACTTAAAAAATAAAGAAATATACTTCTTCTTATGTTTTATGTCAACTTTTAATTGTGTCTGGAGCATGATGAATAAATGAATTAACACATACATTGCATGCATTCATTAATAAATAAATTAATGGATAGATGAGCAAAAAATTACCTTTCAGTGCCCATATTTATTATTTAAAAAGAAAGAGAACAAAGGAAGGTGATGATATAGTTAAAAGGAGGAATGAGTGGCAATTGGCAAACAAGCAGATGTGGAAAGATAGAACTGGAACTTCAAATCTCTATACTTACTTGAGGCACAGTGGACAGTCAATCAAAAATTTCTACTTGCTGCTCCCATCAGAAAAGTAGGAAGTAAGAAGAGAGGGAGAAAGGGAGGCAAGAAGAGAGAAGGAGGAGGGAATAAAAAATTCATAAACAATGAAAAAGGCTATAACATTCTGAAAGCTCCACAAATAAAAAAGGGAAGGTTCTTATAAATCATGCAATATTTAGTATATTAGAATACTTCACATATTTTGCTAACAAATATTTGAACTACTGTTAAATAATTATAGGGGTGTTTGAACTTCAAGGTTACAACCTTGACATGGCTATAATGAAAGGAATTTAAAAGGAATTTAAACTTCTTTTGGATTTCTCATTAATACTTATGAATTTGTTTAAAAAGATAATTGGTTTTTATCCTAACATCAGATATGCTCTTTGAACAAGTGATGTTATTTTTCTATTATCCTAATTACAAAAACAAACACATCATGTTTGTCCAACAACCAAAAAAAAAAAAAAACACCCAAAAAACCAAAACCCTACTTAAAACAACAACAACATTTTATTTAATGAAGGAAATCAATGCAATCATATTTTATGCCCAAATACTTTGGGGGTCAAATTTTAACTTGACAGGTGAGCTTTCACTGTGCCTGAGGGAGGGGAATTCTGAAATCCTTTATAGTGATAAGTATAATAAAAATCTACACAATGAGTATAAGAGCATAATCGGTAGATAAATAAAATTTCATCAGTTCATGTCACCAAAGTGTCTGTCCAGTAGGGGGAAAAAAGCTTATTTTCAACATTGGGGGAAAGACCCTGTAATTTGATGAAAAAACTCCTTAACTGAACCCCAAATTCATGATTTGGAGCCTCTCACAGGAATGCTAACACACACAGAAAGAGGCTGGTAAAACATCTTTTGTTAGTTTTGAAGCCTGCCTACCTGGCAGCTGATCAACATATTTTACTCTTAGAGGAGGGAATTAATATAAGCAAGATAGACAAAATTGAGGAAATAGAGTTCTTCAAGCTGAGGAAGGCAGGAAGGATATTTCAGCAGTGGTTTTCAAGTAAATATGAGGTTATTTAGCAAAGGGTAATAATCAGTTTTTCAATTTGTGTAAAATAAGAAAGCAGAAATTATAAAAAGTCGAGTTTCAATTAGATAAGAAACAAATGTCTGTGATAGCTATTACATATATCTTTCATTTAGCATTTATTCGAGACTTAAAGTTTCAACATTTTTTAAGTGACATTTTTCAATATCTCAATTAGGTTATAAGCTCTTTGAGGCTTGAGATGTTCTTTCTGTGTCTGGGAGAGGGGAAGACATGTGAGTCGATGTATCTTGATTATAAGAGATGTTAAATAGAAACAAGTGGGGTATTTTTGCTTTTTTTTTGTCATTGAGCAGTTTTAAGATTCAAAGAATTTCTGCTGTTGGATATATTTGTTTTTGCTTTTTGTTTGGAATAATTTTGAACTTATAAAACATTGCCTAATGGTACAAGAAGTCCCTATAACCTTTTAGTTTCAATTTTCCTATTCTTAATATTTTACTTTATTTGCTTTATCATTTATGTCCTCTCTCTCGATTTCTCTCATGCTCTCTTTATATACATATGTATAGGTGTATTTTTTTTTTGTATCATTTGAAGGTGAATTTCATATGCGATGGCCTTTAACAGATAAATTCTATAGCACAGGATTTCCAAATAGGGATATTCTCTAACATAACCTCATTGCTCTTGTCAGCTTCATAAAGTTACATATATATAATACCTTTATCTAAACTACCATTCACATTCAGCTTGGTTAGTTGATACAATAGTATCAGTTTATAGCAACTATTTTTTCTTTTCTAGTATAGAAACCAGTTTACCGGCTGGTATTGCATTTAGTTATCTGGTCTCTTTAGCATCCTTAGCCTTTTTTAAATCTCAGACATTACCATAGCCTTTCTTTCTCTTTAAAGAAACTGACATTTTTGAAAACATATTCTCTTACCTGTTCAAAAGTAGAGTATTTCTCATTGCGTGTTTGGTTTGATATTTTCTTGTTGACTAGATTACTAGATTGTGTTTATGCCTTCTCATTGGAATGCTGCGTAGGAGGTATTTTGTCCTGGAGCCGCATGATGTCCATCTGTCCTGGATGGTGGTGTGAATTTTCACATCTGGTCAAGGGATCACCCATTTCCCCTTTTTCCATTGTATACTTGTTGTTTTGTCTTTGTTTTTCTCCCCCCCCCTTCCTCATTCATAGGATTCTAATAAACTAAACTACTAAAAAGAATTTAGAATTTGTTTGCTGTTCTGCCATTTTATAGCATTTTACAGCCCATTCTGCCCAGGATTGAGGATGTATAGCTGAATGCTCTGTTCACAGGTACTTAGATTAGTTCTTACTTTCTAATCCTTTCTTTCTTTTTTTTTTAAGATTTTATTTATTTATTTGACAGAGAGAGAGAGATCACAAGTAGGCAGAGAGGCAGGCAGAGAGAGAGGGAAAGCAGGCTCCCTACTGAGCAGAGAGCCTGATGCGGGGTTCAATCCCAGGCCCTGAGATCATGACCTGAGCTGAAGGCAGAGGCTTAACCCACTGAGCCAGCCAGGCACCCCTCTAATCCTTTCAATGTGGTTATGGTATTCACTTGAAATATGATTAAGGCTCATTTATTTCCATTTGCTTGCAGTTTTTCCCCTTCCCACTCTTATTGATTTAATTACTATTTTTAAATAGATGGTATATTAACATGCTTAATTCCAAAGTATACCTAGAAGTATCTCTCTTTCTCCTATCCTTTCCCGTCCATTCCTCTGCCTCACCACATATAGTTAACTTCATTTGCTTTTCTGGTTCATGTTTCTGTGTTGCTTTTTTTTTTTCTAATCTTTTTAAAGATTTATTGGGGGTGCCTGGGTGGCTCCATCGGTTAAGTTCCGACTCTTGGTTTCACTCAGGTCATGATCTCATGGTTGTGGGATCAGGCCCCAAGACTTAAGCTCCAGGCTTACTGGGGAGTCTGTGTCTCTCCTTCTCCCTTTCCGTTTGCCCATCCCCCTGCTCACAAGCAAGCTCTCTCTCTCTCTTTCTCAAATAAATAATACATAAATCTTTAAAAAAATTATTCATTTATTTGAGGGAGAGAGAGAGAACATGAGTAGAAGAAGGAGCGGAGGGACAAGCAGACTCCCTGCTGAGCATAGAGCCACCATGGGGCTCAATACCAGGACCCTGAGATCATGATCTGAGCCTAACTCAGGCACTTAACTGAGCCAGCCAGGTGCCCCATGTTGCTTTTTTAAATGATAAGCAGATGTACATACATTTTCTTATTTTCTGTTCTCATATAATATATAGTATTACATGTATATTCTTTTATACTGTGCATTTTCACTTAACAGTATGTCTTGTTAATACAGAGTCCATTTTCTTTACAGAAGCATAGCACTCCATTACATTCACTCACTCTGTTATGCTTAGAGACTTAGATACTTTCTAATATTTTCAACTACACATAATACCGCAACGAATAACCTTGTTCATTTGCATATAGCAAATGCATTTTCACATATTTGTAGGTATATCTTCAGAGCAAATTTCTGAAAGTAGCATTGTTGCATCAAAGGGCAAATGCACATGACGTTTGGTAAAAATTTTTCAAATTCTCCTGCATAAGAGTTGTACCATTTTTCATTCCCACTAGCCATGTCAGAGAGTGCCTCTTTCTGCACAGATTTTCCAACAGAGTGGATTGTCAGACTTTTGAATTGCCTATGTGGTGGTTTATAAATGGTACCTCAATAGTTTTAATTACTCTTCTCTTAAGAGAATTAGGATAACTTTTTATATGTTCGAAGAACATTTTTATATCTTTTTTAAATGAATTGTCTGTTTAAGACATGTCCTTAAAAATATCATAATGTTGATTTAGGAGTGCTTTCATCCCAACTCAAGGACAGTGATAGATAATAAGTAAACACTTATTGCACCAGAAGTCAGAAATTAGAATGTCAACAATTATCTTCATAGTATCTTCTCTTCTGCATGACTATCTCCTGCCTCTCTTTTATAAGGACATTTGTGACAGCATTTAGGTCCTGCCTGGATAATCCAGGACAATCATCTCCTCTCAAGATCTTTAATTTAATGATATATTTTTCCATAAAAGGTAATATTTATTATTTTGCTCAATAAGATAATAGTCACAATTTTCAGGGACTAGGGCATGGGTATATGTTTTTGGGAGCCACCACTGAGCCCACTACACATGGATAATCTTCTGATATGAAGCAGAAAGAGAACATGGAATTCTTGGTATCAAATATGCTTTGCCATTTGGAGGGAAGGGAATGAGGGAAACGTGGCAAAGTTACCCTCTGGCTATCATTCTCACCATTGTCTAAGAATACAAGAGTACTTGAGACTATCCACACATCTGGCTGAATGAAATTTAATAATTGTTTCTGAGTTTTAACGGTCTTAATCTTTTTCATTGTAATGTGCCCTAGAAGCAGTAACTACATTATAAATTTATTTAAAAAAAGAACCCCTCTGAGGATGTCTGGATTATACAGTAAACAGTTTGGAAGAGGTAGAACAAAGCCCTTGAAAAATTTTAAGCTCTTAATGAGTTTTATTTGTGACTTTGGCAACAGTAGCAAAACATGTGATTGCAAAGCTTTCTAGAAGGGTGAGATCACAATATTCCAGACTTGATGATTCAACTGAAGATACCATTCAGATACGGTGTCATCCAGACTGAACATATGTTTGAGCCACCTTGCACTTATTGCTGTTGTTTTACACAGTTGATCTTAAACAAAAGCCTACCTTTAAATGTCATTGTAAAGGGCTTTCTCCTTTGGGGATGAGATCATACAGTTGGTAAATATTATTACCTTGTATATTTTCATAATGCCTGTCCATCAGAAGAATTGGCATAGTACTAAATATTGTGATTTAAACAAGATGTTATTAGTCATGTAGAGATGAGCATTACATTTTACAATATATCCTGTGGACATTTAGGATAAATTGATGAATCACAGACTCATAGAGTTGACAGAGAATGTAGAAGTCAGCTAATACGGTCACTCATTTGATTTGATACTTGAATAGTTTTCCTACAAATACTTTGCAAGAAGGCATCTAGATTTTGTTAGAATACCTCCAGTTTCAGTGAACTCACTACGTTTTCAGAAGACCCTATTTCATTTTAATGGTTCTACATTAAGGAAAAAAATCATCTTATATAAAAAATTAAGATAAATGTTTCTGTACATACTTGGCAGATAGATTGTTTATCTTTCTTTGTTATCTCTTTGCTACACTGACAATCCTGAGGATTTTTTGCAGTTCCTACTGGTTTGCTATTTTGAGTTATTTTAGATTTTGTCTAAACATATGGATATTGCTAATGCCACTGTCTTTTTTTTTTTTTAAAGATTTTATTTATTTATTTGACAGAGAGAGATCACAAGTAGGCAGAGAGGCAGGCGGGGGGTGGTGGGGGGGAAGCAGGCTCTCTGCTGAGCAGAGAGCCCCATGTGGGGCTCGATTCCAGGACCCTGAGACCATGACCCGAGCCAAAGGCAGAGGCTTTAACCCACTGAGCCACCCAGGCGCCCCTTTTAATGCTACTGTCTTTACTATCATTGACTGCAACCATTTGTGTTGAAAGTGGGAAGAAACTATAAAATCAATGAGTAGGAGGGATTAATGGGTTGTGGGATTTGGTTAGTGCTTTGGGTCTGAAGGTTCTATGGAGTTCCTTAAGATATTGGGTTGTTGATAAGTGTTTTTACTTAAGCCAAACAAGAGTTTTACATGATGAAAATTATAAAAATTCAGGGGCACTTGGGGGACTTAGTTGGTTAAGTGGCTCTCTTCAGCTCAGGTCATGATCCTATTGTCTGGCTCAGCAGTGAGTCAGTCTACTTCTCTCTTCTTCTGCCCCTCCCCCTGCTCATGTGCGTGTGCACGCTCTCTCTCTCTCTCTCTCTTTCAAATAAATAAAATCTTAAAAAAAAGAAATTATAAAAATTCAGAATTGTGTCATGGAACTGAAGTTTAGGAATGTAGCCAAGTTCCAAAAAAAGGAAGTAGAATGAGGATCTTTAGAGCTTTTAAAAAAACCCTAAAGTCTGTTAATTCATTTTCTCTCTTGTCTCTTTTTCTTTCTGTCTCTTTCTCAGTCTCCATCTTAATTCTTATTTCTTCTACATGTCTTCTGATTTTGCTTTTTCCTTTTTCTCTCTATATAGACTGGCTTATGTGATATTCCTGGCTCTCAATTTTATGTTAAGATTATCTTAGACCAGCCAACTGTCTTCAGTTAACAATTCCAAATCCCAGAAGAGGTAAACCACTTGCCCCAAACTCAGCGCAAAACAGGCATTCTCCCTCCTTCTAACTAGCTGGAGCTAACGGGTTGAGGACATGAAATGATATTAATTAACATCAAGTCTGGAGGTTAACCCCTGTAGATCAAGATTAGGCGATTCCAGAAGAAAGTAGGTGACTCTAGACCGGGACAGGCAATCCTCCAAATGTCTGCAACAGAGAGGGGCAAACTTAAACTTCAAACTTTCTGGAGTTTGAGAAACAAACTAAAAGATTTTCTGAAAAAAATAAATAAATAAAATTAAAAAATAAAAGATTTTCTGTAGGAGGCAACTATATTGAACACTGAGGCTACAAAAGTAACAACTGGGTTGTTTAAGACATATCTTAAGCTATTGAAAAAGTGAGAGAGGATCCTTAACTTTTCTTTCTTGTCTGGATCAGTTTGTGGGGGGGGGATTCGGGGAGACCACATATGCAAAAATATTATATTAACTTTTATGAACCTAGCTTGGTAAACTCAGGAAAGAAATGTACTTCAACACAAAACTCTCTGAATATATTCCAAGAGTAGGTTGGCATTGTTGGCAATCAGGTTACATTTTTTTCCCCCTGTGTGAATTATATCCTACTAAAATGTAGGTTTTTTAAACATCTGCTGTTAAGTTATATTTCGCTGTACCTTACTCACTTACCCAATAATCTTTTGTACAGGACTTGACATTTATCCTGAATGAATTCATGACATGGCTCAGCATTCTAGTCTATGACTTTTCTGAATTCTGATTCAGTAAGCCCATCTAGTAGTTATCCCTTAAGCTTCATGTCAACTGAAAATATGATTACATGCCATCAGGTAGTGATGCGATATTTAAAATAAGGTAGCAACTATAGTAAAATGTATATTTGGCAAAGTTTTAGCGATATGGATTGTGATTTCAACTATGCCGTATATTTTATGAATTCGGGTAGGCCATTTAATTGTAGTATACTTTGTTCTATCATACATAAATGGAGCAACAAACAATTTAGTAATTATAAATTGAAGTAGCACCCAGAAAGCTGGGCAATTGCTTGAACTTCTATATAAGTTGGTAACATCATTGAACATCTCTAAAGTATCAGGAAATGCCAGATGGGATGAATTGCTTCAGTTCTGGCCCTTGGGCAGACTGGTCTAAAAAGCCGGTTGAATTCCTCTCTTCAGCTGAAAGAGGATATGAAGTTGCAGCTGTGGAGCATACCTTCCTTGGAAGGGTAATTTCTTCTCTCCCTAGCATCAAATGTATTTCAAGTGTCAGATGGTGCCTTCAAGGCACCAGTCAGTACATGCATCAAGGCCGTTAAAGGTGATGCCCGTTAAAGGAATCACATTAGTTTGATTCTGAGACAGCTCCCCTGATTGCAAGGTGGCTTCTATGCTGGATACATGCTGTTTTGACTTGTGCAGCAACCTTATGCCTTTCCTTATTTTTCTGAACAGCATCCTTAATTCCCTTCGGGTAACAACACTTTTTCATCTCAGTCCATGTAGTCCAGTGGAGCTGAACCATTGTCCCAAAGGTGGACATGAGCTACATACTTGGCCACATAGGCATCCATCTCCACTGATGGATGATCGCAGCAAAAAAGCTCCACTGCTCCACTGATCGCAGCAAAAAAGTGAGATAAGCATGCAAATCAAGTTAGTTCAATCAGACTTCTTCTCCAGAAAATTTAAGTATTGAATAGAATGATAAAGACAAAACGATTGACACATAGACCCAGGTTCTCTCCTTCCCAAGGCCTATGCTGGGTTTTATTACTTGCAACTGAATAACTGAAACTGATACATACAATGATTTAGAAAACGAAGAAATATGCATTATAAAATCAAGAAAATGCAACACCTATATGGCCCACAGGATTCTCGTTGAGTCTAAGTCCCAGTGAGTTCTGTGCTTTTTCCCATTTATGCCAGGAACACCCATTATTAGCCTGGTCACTCCCATGATCCCCATGGCTCACCATATAAACCAGTCACTTTATCCATTTTGTATCCATCCACACCAGTCCCCTGCACTTTGGGGATCAGCTCAGATCATGCTTCCCTTGAACACTGGTTTATTAGTTCAGTCATGATTACAATTCATTACTTGAAATGATTTGCTCGATCCTGGCTCAGTCTTGCTTCTTTTGACCAAATTCTTTCCAAATCTCAAAGTTAATATTAAAGTAAACGTCTATACTATTTTCTGCCTGTCTATGACTGCTCTTAATATAATTGAGACATTCACTATTTGTTAGAGAAATTTGATAACAGAAAACAAAAGTTGGTTGGTCTGTTGGTTTTCCTGATGTAACTGTAGTAAAAATCTCCATAGTACTAGCTAGACTTGTATGACATTGAGAATTACATTATCTATTTCTGAATAACAAACTATCCTAAAGCTCAGTGATTTGACCAGCAACACATCATCTCACAATTTCTGTAGGTGTGGAATACAGAAACCACTTAGCTGGGTCCTCTGCTTCAAAGTCTCTCAAGGGATGGAGTCAACATATCATTAGTGTCTGTGGCCTCATCTCAAGGCTCAAGTGGGCAAGGATCAAACTGCAAATTTACTAACGTGGTTGTCAGCATGATTCAGTTACTCAAGGGATATATTGGATTGAAGGCCAAGTTTCTCATTCGCTGTTGGCTAGAGACTGCCTTCAGTTCTTTGACTTCTGGGGCTCTCTGTATGGCACAGACTTCATCAGAGTAGGCAAGCAAGAGAGGGAGAGTGAGGATAGTAATTATAGTCCTTTATAAGTTTAGTTTGGAAGTGGTATCCTATCACATTTGCACATTCTTTTGTTACTAGGACGTCCTGTTGCTTGGCCCACTTTCAAGAGTAGGGGATTCCGCAAGCTTATGAATACCAGGAGTCAGGTCAGAATCTGCTTTCCACAGTAGGCTTGACCATGTTTTTATTCATTTGTTGGTATTGTGCAGAAGCTTAATTGCCAAACATTGACAGTGGGAGGGCAGGAAACTCATAACATTCACTTTATAATGTCCACACACTTCTGCATTTTATACAGTAGCAACTCTATGCTTGTGAAGAGAAAGTTCACATATATTTCTTATATAGCAGTGTGTTCCTTTAAAATTCATGCTGTGACATACCCGACTGGCTCTGATGCAATGTGCTTTAGACATGCTAGAGACAATATTCCTATTTGCTTATGGTGCAGTACTATATAGGGTTTTCACTGACAACCAGCTGTTAGTCATTGTTCTCGATGAGGGAAGATGTGAATGCAGCTAACTTGACTCTTTGGGGATGCCAGTGATTTTTGGGCTCACTTTTTTGCTAAGTGGTTGAACATCTTCCAGAACATTGTTCATGTTTTTTTCATATACTAAGAAGTCAGTCTTTTTCTTTTCTATTGTCTTTTTTTTTAAGATATTATCTTAACATGGCAATTCTAATTTATTCTTAGAACTAATTTTTATATATCTGATTGCAGAAAGTTGTGTATGTGCACATGAATGTGCATATGAATGTGTATGTGTCTGTTTCCTGAATCATTGTCAGCCTTGGAATGCATACCTAAGAATTTTGTGTTTTGGTGCTTATTTCTAATTAGTCTCATGATTGTAATCACCAGTGCTCTAGTATATAAAAAGTAATTTATAGGTACTGTGCTTTTTTGATAATAGAAATTTTAAAATTTGAATCAACTTTCACCTTTGTCGTACATACGATACAGGCATGAAAATAACTGTGATTTTCAAGCAGTATGGGCATTCTGATTAACTGAACTTTCTAGTTTAAAAGAAACAAAATATCAGAAGGCATCCAGAAGTTGTAGTAAATGCTTACTATTATATGTGGAATTTTCACACATAGTGATGTAAGTCATGTTGCCAAAATATTGTGAGAGCACTGCTGACACATGTAATTAATGTTTCTATTCATTTATACTTGCATTTATTCACTCATTCAATAAATAGTTATGGAATCTACACTCTGTGCCAGATGCCACACTCAGTGCTGGTGAGCATAAATAACACATAAGCCTCACACTTTCGATATTCACAGTTTATTTAGATAAATGTAAATATATTTACATTTATTTAGATGTAAATAAATGTTTATGCTGCTTTATGCAAAATAGTGATAACGAAAGAATGTAAATGATATGGAAATTGTCTGGAGCCCAAGTTCCCAAACTTTTGTATTTCAGTAATCAGAAAACTTAAAAAGAAATTCTAAGAGGCTCAAACTTATTTTGCTAACTTTATGCTTAAAAAGCCAAAATGTATTATCACAATCAAATCATAAAATATAGGCAATTTTTTAACACTAAAAATATAGGAAAGGAAAAAAAATATATGGGAAAGGTATGATCTTAAGTTAAAATACGTTTCTTCCAAAGAGAACTAATTAGTTATCTGTTTCTGTCAGCAACTGTCGTAGTTACCTATTTCTGCTTAAAAAATTGCCCCAAAGTCTAGAAGCATACACAACAAAGATATATCCTCTTACAGTTTCTGAAGATCAGGAGCCTTGATGCAGCTTAACTGGGAACTTCTGGCTCTGGGTTTTAGTAGGCTATAGTATATATGTTTTATATGTTTAGTCGGCTATAGTATATATGTTGATGAATCTCTGTAATAAGCAAAAGGAGAAAAAAATAAAGGAAAGCCTTCTCAGAAGTAATATTGAACAGTATATAAAAAAGAATTATTAAAATGACTATTAAATTGATATAAGCAAAAGCTCTATGTAAGAAATAGCAAGGTGAATTCCTTGGGATCAAGGATAAAGGGGTACACAGAGTCCAAGCAAATTGCACTGCGGAGGTGCTAGAGAACTTTATATACCATGCTGGGGAGCAGGGCTTATTTTGTAAGCAGTGTTTCAGAAGACATTGAGGGGAGTGCTTGATATATTCCTGTCATCTTTATTAGTATAATATTTGTGAAATTATGAATTAATAAAAAGTTACTTTGATAAAAATGTTAGTAAAATTATAAGAAGATGTACATATATTTGTTGTTCAATGGTTAGATTCCTGTAAAGAGTGACTCATTTAAAATTAATTTTCTAGGGTGCCTGGGTAGCTCAGTTGGTTGAGCAACTACCTTCGGCTCAGGTTATGATCCTTGAGTTCTGGGATCGAGTCCCACATCCGGCTCCCAACTCCGCTGGGAGTCTGCTTCTTCCTCTAACCTTCTCTCCTCTCATGCTCTCTCTCACTTTCTCTGTCTCTCAAATAAATAAATAAAATCTTTAAAAATAAAAATAAATAAAATTACTTTTCTAATTACAAAAAAAACCTCAGAGCCCTTTTCTGATTTTTTAAAAAAATTTTATTTGTTTATTTGTCAGAGAGTGAGAGATAGTACAGGCAGGGGGAGTGGCAGACAGAGGGAGAAGCAGGCTTTCGGGATTATGACCTGAGCCGAAGCCAATGCTTAACCTACTGCCTACTGAGCCCCCAGGTGTCCCTTTTTTTTTTTTTTTTTTTTTGGAAAAAGCCAAGCATGTCTTTTAAAAAATATTTTGTCTTAGCCTATCTATAAAAAATGTTTAAGAGGACTGTTAAGTTTAGCTTTCTATCATTAACACAATCTCTACTCTCTCCATTATGAGAATTATTGATAGGAAGTCTTGGTAATAATCAGTAAAGTTTGTTCCTAGCAAGACATTATCACATATTGTTTTGATGGTGATTTCATTAAGGAGCAACAGATATCATTGAAGTGTCACTCTTAAAAATACCTGAGAAACTCTATTTGGTTCCTGTGGTGATTCTTCTTATGGCTTCTTCAGTAACTCCATAAAACACATGTGTGTACAACCTGACATGAATGTGTACGCATGCATGTTTGTGCACACGTGCACACACACACACACACACGTGCCCACACATATGCACTGAGGAAAACACAACTCCATAGAGAATAACTTCAGAATATCTCAATACAGTATTACTGGGAATGTAGTCCTGGTCTGCAAATCACTTTATTGCATTTTGCTATAAATATGGTCCTATCACCTTCAAATAAATGTCCTGGGGGTATTTCTGCATATGCTTACAGTATGTGATATAAAAACATTTGGCAAGCAGTTTAAATATTAATCCAAGCTTATAAATGTTTCCACCTAAATTTTTAATGTTTTCGTCATATAACTAGTTTACTTTGTTTCACATTTGAGGGCACAAAAATAAGATAACATTTCTTTGTAAAATCCAATTATAAGGTGTAGTACCTTTCTCGCAATTAAGAAAATATCATTCTTTCTGCTCTGGGATTCCTTTGTCTTAAAATGATCAAGACCTTCTGGGATTATGCTCAGTCCAAGTGGTCAGCATTCCTGGTTGCAGTTGCTTCATGATATGAAAACTGGAAAAACCAGTGTATCAATTTGAGCAGAGATCAGGATGGGTAAGTGGAGGTAGAAAGGAGTAGAAGTCTGGAATAAAGAAAGAGCATGTGCAAAGTCCCTCTGGCAGAAGGGACTATAACAAGCATAGGCAGCTAGCTGAGTGAGACTAGAGCCAGCGAGACTAGAGCAGAAAGAATAAGGGAGAGCAAGTATAATTGGAAATGCAAGAGGGAGGTTCCTCAGAGTATGCTTAAAAGTATAGGAAATGTTGTGATCATGTAGGGAGACCATACAGAGAAAAAAGAAGATGTCCTCAGAATTGCTCTAAGATGTGCCTGCACCTACATTCTGGGTAGAGGTTAATCTTGCAAATGATAAGAAGCAACCAAACAGATTATCAGGAAACATAATGTCCAAGGGAATATAGCATTTCCAGAAGGAGGAATTGATTAACAGTGCTGAATGCTGTGGAGGCAACAAGAGATGTTAATAATAGAAAGCTGGAAATTGTCAGTGACTCTAATGAAATATGTTTTGGTGCTGAATAGAGAGGCAAAGCTAAAATGGAATGAGTTGAGGAGAAAGTGAAGAGTGAATAAATGAAGGCAGAAAATAGAGATGGTTCTCCCTAGGAGTTGGCATACCAAATGGGGAAATAGATTGGCTGTAGCTAGTAGCATTTGCCTGGCTGAATAAAGGTAGTTTTAAAATGTGGATGGCGTGACTGTTTATTAACAAAACAAAATATAAGATACAATAATTCTACTCCTTGGTATATACCCAAAAGAATTGAGAACTGGTACTCATGCAATTTTATATACATGCATGTTCATAGAAGCAGTATTCACAATAGCCAAAAAATAGAAACAGCCCAACTGTTCACCCAACACATGCATGAATAAACAAACAGTGATAAATAGATATGATGGGTTATTTTTCAGTCATAAAAGCTGATGAAGAACTGATATGTGTTACATACAACATGAATGAACCTCTAAAACACTATAGTTAGCAAAAGAAACCAGACACAAAAAATTACATCTTTTCTGGTTCTTTCTATATTACATACCTAGAATAGGTAAATTCATAGAGACAAAATGCAAATTGGTGATTGCCAAGGGCTGTGGGGAGGAGGAATGAGAAGAAGCTGATTAATGAGTATAAGGTTTTCCTTTTGGGGTTTTGAAAATGTTTTAGAACTCGATAGATTTTGGAACTAGATAGTTTGTGGTTGCACAGCATTGTGAATGAATTAAATGCTACTGAACTGTTCACTTTAAGATGATTAATTTTATATTATATGACTTCCACCTCAATTTAGAAAAAAATAAAAGTAATCAATGGTAAAGATCTAACAGTGGGAAAATGAAGTATGCAAGAAAGAGAAGAGATATTAAAATTCAATATTCTTGAGAAGTCAGGAGGGAGTTTAATTCTTTATTTCTGAAGTTATCCATATTGTTTGAAATTCCATTTTAGGCTAGCATTATACAGAATTTAAAAATTTCAAAGTAGATAAATGTAAAGGACATAAATCTCTGAATATGCTCTTTGGCACGTTTGCTGGGGAGCGTGTATATACTTAAGGACAATTGCATTTCTCATTGAGTCTTTCCGAGAGCCAGAGCTAGTAACTGCTGTCCAGATTTGAATCCTGGCTCTGCCATTAGGTATGCCAATTTGGGCAAGCAATTTAACATCAGTTTGCCTCAGTTTCCCTATCTGTAAATAGATACAATAAACATACCTACTTCAGAGTGTTACTTTGAAGAATATATTAAGTAATACCTATTAGGGTTTAGGGAAATTCCTGGCACATCTTCAATACCCATTAAAATTGGCTGTTGTTACTAATCATTCCCAGATGAAGCTGTGTTATTAACCCACCATACTTAAAATCTGTCTTAACACCACTTTTCCTAAAGATGCTTTCTGCGGTAAGCATTTTATTCTTTCTTTGTCCAAAACCTCTCAAGAATCAGGTAGGACAAGTATTTCTTTTGTATCAGTTATGGAAAACTTGTTGTCTAAGCAGAGATCTACTTCTTTCTCATTGACACTCTCTGAAACCAGCTAAACTAACAACCAAGGAAGTCTAAAGTTATTATGAGATACTATATGTTAATAATAATAATATGTTGATTTATTTGCTGTGGACCACTACACACTCAAATAACACATTACCAATGTATTATTTTAATTATTAAAAATTACAGTTTTCAAATGTATAGAATTTTCTATCAATCTTGATAAAAATATTGAAATCTTTTTCTCTAGTAAACTTCAGGTGAATTAAGATGCGTCTTGACTTTTGTTTATTTTAATTGAAAAAATCTATTACTAGTTTGACTTCTTGGGGATAAGGAAGTCCATCAGAGTAAGCAGATTATCTAAAAGGGAGGGAAAGATTGAGATATAGAGAGAATCTATTGGGTAAATTGAGAATTATTCTTTGAGTGTGCATTGGTCTTTGATCAGTCAGTGCTAGAAACTGTCATGAGAAATAGAGTTCAAATTGTAGTAGAATATGTACTTGCATCAACTTCTCATTGATCCAGGATAAATAATCTTAATATTATAAAATTTTTAGCACAGTTCCATGATATGAACATATTTTATCCTTAAGAAAACTATGGCATTGTGGGTAAGAATATAACCTTTTCATGGGTTGTTGTGGAGGTTAAATGAATTAATAAATGCCATTATATGTAACAGTGCCTGGCACCTAATACATGTTCAGTTATTGTTAGCTATTATTTTTTTATTATTTGCTTTTTTGAAAATGTCGCTTAACCTGCAAGTGAGGCATGGTTCAAGAGCAATTGTAGATTGAATATTTTTTTTTTTTACTTTGAAAAGTAATGGGACACATGACCATATAAAATTTTTCTCAACATGGAACTATTAAAGAACCCAGGTGATTCTGATGGACTTCTATATTATAACTCAATTCAAAAGGAAACGAAACCTACAGTTTTTTTGTATATTCACAATCCCTTTTTGAGAATTATTTTAGATAGCATAAAATGTAAATTCTTTAGTCTTCTTCTATGTGTTAGATCAATTACCTTGATCATTTATCAGGGAATATAAGGAATTTGGGTGGATGTCTAAACTTCGGGAAAAAAAAATTTGTCCTAATTTTCAATATTATTTTCTTACTTAGAGAATAGAAATTCTACTTAACAACATACAGATTTCTCAGTTATAAGTCAACATTTGATCAAGCAATCTCACTATTTAGGAATTCACCAACATATATAAAAAGTTCATATTTAAACAAAAATGCATAGGATTTCCATTGTGGCATTTTTAAT
Source organism: Nasua narica (assembly GCA_028533885.1). Taxonomy (NCBI): domain Eukaryota; kingdom Metazoa; phylum Chordata; class Mammalia; order Carnivora; family Procyonidae; genus Nasua; species Nasua narica. The sequence goes on along the minus strand of CM052809.1, from coordinate 88,562,091 downwards.
AACGAATACTGAAAACAACTGAAATGTTAACCAATAAAGATTGATTAGATCAATTCTGATATCTCTGTACATTAAAAGCCTACTCAGCTATTAAAACAAATGTGATAGACACTTATGCATTAACATAGAAATCATCACAAGTTATATTAGTTTTAAAAATGCCAAATGCAAAAATGTCTATAAGGTGATGCATCAGGTCACATACAAGTATATGTATGTACACATACAAAGGAAGCTTTTGCAAAACAGCTTTATGGACAAGGTTTTGGGATAAGAGTTAGGGGCTTTCACATTATATTTGGTATTTCCTAATAGTTTTAGTAAATTCTAATGTCAACAATCTGATTGATGCCATCATGGCATTATATACTATTATATACTTCTCTATATTTGAAACTAATAACACATGCTAATTTAGGTAACATATTAAACATACAGATAAAATCATACATTCCCCATAGTTCATCTGTATCATCGTGTAATCTTTTTTCTGTTTTTAAATATTATAATTATGTACTTATTTATATTCTCTTTTAAACTATGTGCTTTTGCAGAGCTCTGAGAATTAGCATAGCACCTGATATGAATGGTAGATATTTAACAAATATTGTTTACATGATCCAAAATATACATCAAAAACATAGATTTCAAAAATAAAATAGACGGATTTAAATTTAGAATTTTTCTAATATCTAGCTGATAGTTATAGATATGTTGCATGACTACTGAATTGCGAGGAAAACAAAAATAACAATAATTCCTATCATGTGGAACTTTAATAATGATTATGACATACCGTTTTTAAAAAGAATGCCACTGTAATTGTAATATTGTGAGTCTTCAATAAAATTAAGATCTCTTTCTCATTTTCCTTTTTCTACTACTCATTTGATAGTCCTCTATAAGCCATCAGGTTCTCCTTGCAAACATTTTTACACATTTATTTTTTATATCTAGGTAATTTCCTGTGGAGTGAAATAGAACTTAAAAAATCCAAAGATAAGTTGACAGAAGATGGGGAAATTTTCCTCCCATCTATAGGCAGTAAGGAGTTGGCTACGGGAAATTAATTTTTAAAAGATATTTTTTATCAAACTTTTTTATCACCAATCATGTATATAAATATATACTTATGCAGAAAAAAAATATGATATATCAACTTTGCTTCCAGAGGACATCTAAGCAGTGACAGGCAGAATGAGTAATTTGGGAGACCAGTACAAAAGCTTTAGGATAATATATAATTCAGTTATAGAGATGCAGGTCATTGCTGTTAATCTGAAAGAATTATATTCATTTTTACTGCCCCCATTTATTACTTTGTATTCCTCAAGGTGAAGGGTTAAGGGAACTGCCCTTCTAGAGACTTTGTTGTTGTTCATGAAAGTAGGGGTCAGCTTGTCTTTGTTTTATTTTTAATTATTCATTTGTTTTTAAGTTGGGTTCACAATTTAAGCTTTAGCTACTAGCTAAGAGTTTATTTTTTTCAATGTAGTATTAAATCATGCATTTAGATGAATAGCCTCTTTGTAATATTGCCATTGCCCAGTAGACTAATTACAAAACCACAAGCAGTAGGAAAGATAAGAAAATGCAGTTACTCATATATTTGTTATGTTGACATTTGGCATACAGCTCTAAAGTGGATGTTTACACAGTAGCTGTCTTTAATATCCTTTTCCAATAGGTTATATATTATTTCTGACTTGACTATCTCATCCTATATACAACGCACAAAATAAACAGCTGTTAACCTATGCATAATTAAACATATTTCACAAGGCATTTTAGATATTGTCAACATATCCATTCATTCATTTGCAGAGTATTGTGCCACTGTTTGTTACTGGATTTGAGGAGGTCATCCGATCATAATGAAGTTCAATGAAATCTGAAGATTGGTTGGAAAAGGCTTAACCATAACCACTTGCTATCTATTGAAATATGTAGGGAAGCACAGATTGTATCATCATGAAATTGTCACACATGGAGCAACTCCATTTGCTAACAGTCACAGACGGTGATACTTGGCATTTGAAACTCCGCCATAGTATTAAACTCATTATGTGACGTGATAATATCTAGTACAGGATTTTTTTAAAATGTCTCATTGTTGGTTGTGATTTTTATTAAAGTCATCCAATTTTGATATCTCAATGTAATAGTTTACTTCCTTTTTTTAGATGTGTGTTCTGTGAATCACAAATAATAATTTTAGTCATTCCTATTTCTGAGATCAGGTCTTGTGACACTCCTGTATCTCAAGTTGTCTTCATGACCTTCAGGTCAAGGTTGGTAGCTGGGAAGGGCTGAATGAAGCCAGCAGGACAGAGAAACTTTCACACAGGTGTGGTTGCATAGGCCTAGGAGATTGGGAATTGGCTTCAAAGTCAGGAAGACCTGAGTTAAAATCCCTATCCACTGCTTCTGAGCTGGGTGGTTTGGAGAATATTAATTCACTGTTCATTCATTTCATCAGTCTATCAGTAACATTTATATGGTGGTAACTTTGAGGCGGGCACCATTCTAGGCATTAGGGAAATAGCAGTGGACTAGGCAAAATGTGAACAAACAAGGACACATAGCAGATACTAAGTACAGTGAATCTCCAAAGGGAAGACCTAATCGTGCCGGGTTAGCTGAAGCATGTCGGATATAGCTGGTGTCCATGCTGAAGGCAGAGAATGAACTGGCACATGTGGAAGTAGGTGAATTCAGGGAACCCAGACTAAAGCATCCAGAGCAGGAGTTGCATGTGTGGGTTCCCGCAGAGTTCCCACAGACCGACTGGTTTGTTTGAGGAGTTGAAATGAAAAGCCTGGTTGGTCGGCTTCTTAGTGGTAGTAGTGTTAGGGGGTGGGTGTCTGGAGAGGGCGACTGGGGCTAAATTCTGAAGGGCCTTGGAGGAAAGTCTGGAATTTAAACATTTTTCCAAAGAACATTGCTTAACCTTTCTAAATGCCAGTTCATTCAGCTATAAATGAAGATAATATTATCTAATCTTATGAGGTCTTTTTATAGATTATATCAGCTATATGTATATAACTTGCTTAGAAATAAGGTCTGGCCTATTATAAATAATGTATCATAACAGCTATGATTCGTTTTATTAAGGGCTATTTCTAGATTTATTATTAAATAAGTCTGTTTGTGGGTAGGCACAGGAGGGCATCAGGATAGAAGTTGAGAGCTCACTGGGAACCTATTTGCTAGTGAACAGTAGCACAGGTAGTTAATTTCCAAGAGATATCAACTTCAAGAAGAAAGTAAGAAGCAAGCAGGTATCGTAGCTCTAAATTGGTAGGGCCTATAGCAGTGGTTCTCAACCAGGAATGATTTTACTTTCCCATAGGACATTTGGCAATGTCTGGAGATATTATTGCTTGCCACAACTGGGGCTAGTGGGAAGAGACTAGGAATGCTGCTAAAATCCTACAGTGCACAAGATAGCTACCCACAGCAAAGAATGGTCACTAGTGCGGAGTTTGGAAACTCCTCATCTAGAGCGTGCTGGCCAAAGTTGCAATAGGGACCTTTGCTGGCAAAAGGTGCCAACAATGAATTCCTGTCTTTAAAGCTCTTTATTACATGGTTGATTCTCTTTTGCCTTTGCTCTCTTCCTTTGTACTGGAATACAAAGTAAACATCGTATAGTGAATTCCATATAGGGTATGCTTATTTTCAAAGCTGCTGAAACATATATACCTTCTTTAACTAATCAGCTTAAGCAAACCTCTGCAGTGGGTGGTAATTGTAGCTGACAATAGCAATCATGTATTTGTAAAGTGGCTGTGGTGAAATACGAAGATTACATGGGACTGTCAAATCTGTGAGGTAGGTGGGGCTGTGTCAACCATCTGCAAACAATATTGCTAGAGCATCCAAATTAAACAAAACCAGTTTTTAAAAGAATGTAAAGTTAGTGTAATATGTAGAATCTGGGAAACATTAATGTAAGAAACTATTATCTAGACTAAACTCAGGGCTTGTACAGTCAATATGTTATTGATTGTGCTATGAGGTCTTATGTACAATCTCCTGAATTTCTTTGGAACTTCTGTATTTATTTTTATTACAATATTACTTTAATTAGGTGTTAAGTAATAGTAGCGGCTGCGAGTGCTCATGTTTTAGAATTTCTAATTTCAAGATTGAATAAGAACAAATGTTTCTGTACTGGTTTATGTGTAAAATTTGGCAAGTTTATATTATTAAAAAATTGTAGGTGTCCTAACTGTTAATTTACTTAAGTCCAAACTTATTTTCAATATAAACATTTGAAATTAGCAAATATAGTCTAATAATGTATGCAAAATCATATTTATGTATACTAATTTTTGTGTGAGTACATTTTAATTTTTCATGAAGCACTTCCTTAAGTGATAATTACTAGAATCTATTAGGTTCAAACTTTACATTTCACAATGCATAGATAACAAGACTCCTAGATGAAGAAAAGGTATTGGTATTTAGCAAATTTCATAGGCCAAATGAAGTTAGGAAATATAAGATCAGTATAACTTTTAAAAGTTTAAAAACAATTACAGTTGAATCTTGAACAAAATGGGGGTTGGAGGTACCACCTCCTCATGCAGTCAAAAATACCAGTATGGTGCACCTGGGTGGCTCAGTAGGTTAAGCATCTGCCTTTGGCTCAGATCATGATCCTGGGGTCTTGAGATGAGCCCTGCTTCATCAGACTCCATGCTCAGCAGGAAGTTTGCTTGTCCCTTTCCTTCTGCCCATCCCCCTGCTTGTGCTTGCTCACTCTCTCTGTCTCAAATAAATATTTTTTTTAAATACCTATATAATTTTGACTCCATCAAAATTTGATTACTGTGGCCCACTGTTAACCAGAAGGCTTACTGATAACATAAACAGTCAATTACCATGTATTTTGTGTGTTGTGCATATTATATACTGTATTCTTTCAATAAAGTAAGCTAAAGGAAAGAAAATATTAAGAAAATCACAACAAAGAGAAAATACATTCGTAATACTATACTATATTTATTGAAAAGAAGCCAAGTATGAGTGGACCCACACAGTTCAAACCTGTCTCGTGCAATGGTCAACTATATTACATTTTTAAATTTACAATTCAGAAGTAATGAAAACAATAAAATATCAAAGTGGGATAGCTGTGTAAAAGCCACAAGATCCGGGATAATATTTCAAAGTACCAGTCTGATTATGTCATTCTTCTATGGAACATCTTCTCATGGTTTCTCATTATACCTGGTTAAAAGAAACAAACAAGAACAAAAAACAAAAAACCAAAACTCCCCAAGGAAGCCTAGTGCCCAGTAAGTCTTTTTCTACATCTCCAGTCCTCCTTACACCAGATGCCTACTGTCACAGGACCTTTACATGTGCTATTCCCTTTACCTGAAAGACCCATTCCATTTAGTCCCTTATGCTATGCGTGCACTTAATCACTCAGACTATGTCAAATGTCTAGATAATACGTATTCAAGGAATCTCAATCTCTCTTTTTATATTGCTATGACAGTGGTCATTTTTCTATGTATTTATGTGCTGATTTCATAGAGGGAGCAGAAAAGAATTGCAGCAATTTTTCTAATCAATTTATCACAGATTTGCAGGGTTTACCAGTCTTTTTTCCCAATCATTCCCTGTGATGACACATTTGTGGATAAGATGAGGACATAAGAAAAAAGAATAATAATTATAAATAAGATTCATGTTTGTATAGGGCTTTATATTTTACTAAGCCCATTTTAAGTCTTATTCTCATTTGATCCTTGCAATAATCCCATGAGGAATAGGAAAGTTATTTACTTAACAAACATATTTTAAAGCATCTATTATGATGCTGAGTGCTGGGGATACAAATACAAAAATTAGCAGCAATTTTACTCCCCTACCTTCAGGGAGATCCTTTTCTGAAGAGGGGGGGGAGATACAAAAATAACTATTATGGAGGGTAATTATTGTTCAATAGAGGAAAAGATTGATGTTTGAATGAGAACACGAAATGGTTAATTCTGCCTGAGGAAAGTAAAGAAGTGGGAAAAGCATTGCAGGCAGAGACACAACATGAATAAATAACACATGCTAGATGGTTTGTGTTGCACAGAACTCAAAAATGCAGAGATACTAGTAGAAGACCCATCTTGGTGTCCTCTGCATATCTCTCTATTGGCACCCTTCTCAGGCAGGCTCTCCTCTGTTACCAACAAACAGTTCCAATCTCATGTTGGAGCTATTTGTTCTCTCAACAGTTCTAGTAAGAGTCTCAAAATTATGTCTTATGGATTTTGTTTGGGTGAATCAGAGAAACTTTTTCTTGGAGTAGGCAATGTGTCGATTATCCATATCCAATTAAAAAGTCTACTTTAAAAGTCAGATCTAGATTGAGTATATCCAAACCTCATGCCTTAAACCAGTGAGTCTCAATTTTAAACACATTAGACTCCCCTGGAAAGCTTATTAATACAAAGATGCTGGCTAACACTCCCTAGAGTGAGTGTGATTCAGCAGGTCAGGGTTGCAGTTATAACAAGTTTTTAAGTGATTCTGACACTGCTGATCTGGGACCACAATTTGAGAATCACTGCCTTTGAGAATTTGAAGTTTCTCATGAAAAATCTGAGTGATGTTACCTAAAGATATGGACTGGATTCCAGGGTAGCTAAACCACAGAATTAAATTCTGACTGAAAATTTGGAAAGTGTAAGATAACTGGTCTCATTTCAGTTCTTTTCCCTTTTCCTTGACCCTTTCTATTTCAGTTGTTCAGTAGCCTCATGATTCTCTTCTGACTTCACATAGTTGCTTATCTTCAAGCACCAGATCTTTACCATTATAAATCAAAATGTGATTTTTTCTCTTTCCTCAGTAGAACCTGACCCAAAGAGCTGATGGCTGCATAGCCATTAAAATCACAGAACAGATACAAAGTTTTTAGGTTAAGCACCTTGTTTTGTCTTCTATAGGACCTTGGGCATGTTACTTAACATCTGTGTGCCTCAATTTCTTCATATGTAAGATGTTAATAGTATCTAATAATAATAACACTGTCATAAGTTATTGTGAGAAAATTCAATGAGTTAATATACGTAAAGTGCTTAGAATACCTCCCAACACACACTTAAGGACTGCATAAGCCTTAGCTCTTATTAAAATCGTCCATTGTCAGTGGCTTTAAATAATTAGACTTGATAGATTTTTGAAGAGAAAGGGTACTGAAACACTGACAGAATTTAATCCCTTCCTTTAACAGTCAATACGCATAGCTACAGAGAATTAAATGATCTGGCCAAGGGTAAAGAGATGGTTAGTTGGCTCAGAACTCATGGTTTTTGTGCTGTTGCTACTATACAATATAATTCTGACTTATTTCTAATGAAGCATGACTCCTCATGGAAAGACTAATTTCAGAATCATAGGAAAATAGGTTGGGAATTCCATTTTTTTCCATATTCTAACCAAATAATTATGAGCAAATTAAGTATTCTTTTGAGCCCGTTTTTTATTATTAAAATAGATTTGTGTATGTTTGTGTGGGAGTGGGGTGGTATATACAGATTTGTATGTAAAGTGCTTAGCACAGTCCTTGGGGAAGTATGAGTTTGTTGGTAAATTTTTAATTCCTTTCTTCTTTTCTGTTTCCTTACATAAGCCTATTGCATCTAAGTACAAACCTTTGTCTGCTATGTTGAGAGGATGACTAGTGGTAGAAATTGTAGGTTGTATGTAGATTATATGAATATAATGGGGAAAATATTCTACAAGGGGTTTTCAACACCCTACCAAGTACCTTTGTCAGTGACTATACCCTTCAGTTATCTACAGAACTATGAGTACAGCTATTAATAGCTACCATTTATTGAATGCTCTAGATATGCCTGGCATTGTGCTAAGTCCTTGATATGAAGGAATCTATGTATTCAGTGCTAGAAAGTTGGCACTACTGTTAGGCCAGTTTTGCAAGAGACAGTATTTTTACTGAAGTCGGAGTGTTTTTGAAGCCCTCATGCAACTTGGCTTAATATCTAAATTATTAGGACCTTTGTACCATGTGTCATATAAGTGTTGAACAAAAGGCAGAGTGTAAATGGTAGATCTCGACTAAAATGACTGACACGCTATTTTGAAAATGAATTGAATTTTAGTTTCAGTATAGCTTCATGTATGTCCATACTTCTTCATGGGAATGATATGTGAAAGGCCAATACACTCATTCTGAAGTCTGTGATATGGGAACACCTCTCCTCATATGGCCTCTTCTTTTTATATACTGGCCTGGATCTGGTGAGGAAAATTGGCCTGTGCTGTCCTTGGGACATACTCCATTGTTTTCTTGCCTCTGGCATTGCTGAAAGATTTTTCTCCTCTTTCTAAACGCCTTTATCAGCCTTATCCTTTTGCCTAAATCTGTTAAATTCTTCAGAATAGTTCAGCTGCCTTCCTTCATGAAGTTCTGCCCAGAATATACTCTATTAATTGCTGATTTCAGAGTTCTAAATTGCTAAATCTGTTAAAAGTATTTAACGTACAATTAATATGTGTACAATTAATTAATAATGTATAATTAATAATTTATGTACAATTAATATTAATGTGTGTGTAAATTTGGAAAACAAAAGAGATAAAATAAATTAAAATAATCCATTGCAATTTCATCAGGAAGAAGGAAGTTGTGCTTACAATTTGCCTACATGAATATATGTACATGTAAAGCTACATATATATGTATGTATATGCATGTTTGAGAATTGTATAGCACCTATTATTCTGTATTTTGCTCATCTACTAAACATTATGCTATAAATAAAATGTTAAAAATATCTTCCATCTATACATGTTAAAATAGTATCTCCCATTTTTATTTGCATGAGTGTTTTTAATTAGGTATAAGTCCGCTATAAGGCATTCCAAGTGACTATGTAGCAAGACATGATTCATTTTCTGTCTACTTATTTAATATAAGATCTTGAGCAAATTCGCTCATTCTTTTACTTTTTCGTGGAAAAATATTTAACTTATGGGATTGTTTTGAGGATTAGATAAAAATAATGCAAATGAGATATGTAATAGTATTTCATATATAGTAAGTTTTCAAAAAATATTTATCATTAGTATTCTTTGCATTATCATTATTTATTTGTTCATTCAACATATGTCAGTTATGTATCCAGAAATATGCTAGATCTAACTTAACTTCTAAGAGTTTAAAATCTGGTTTTTTTTTTTTTTTTACTAGATAACAGTATTTCCACAAATAACAGAGGGATATGATGTATAAGCATGTGGCAAATTAGAACAGCTAAGACTTTAGTCTTAAAAATGAGGCAGTGATACAAAAAATTGCAGAGAACTAGATTTGCTATATCTCGATGGAGATTTCATAATGAGCTATCCAAACTTGTACCCTGCAACCTCAGGAATTTTCTTTTATCTTCCAGATTCTGTAGTAAAAAAGCAAAAACCAAAATAGCTCTGTCATGTCCAGCCATTGTCAATTAATGCCTGGAACTGAATTAACTATGAGAAAACCAATTCAAGTCACACGAGACTCACCAGCTGTCAGGCAGGGTTAGTCTCCTTGGAGGGACCACATACATACTGTGTTGCCAAGGAAAACAGCCTATAACATCATCTTTTTTTCAGGGCACGAGTAAATTCCTGCCTCATCTGTACAAAACCTTCAGACCTCCAAGAGGCCAGAGGGTATAGATTAAAATTCATGCCTAGAAGAAATAGCTTCCACCCTCCTCACTACACTCTTGTACACAGTATTCAAAAGAGGATCCCAAGGACTAAGCTATTGTCTCAGCTCTGCATTTGAACTCCGTTCATGTACAAGCGAAGAGCAGCTAGTGTTTTACAAACGACAGGGGTGGTTACATTTAAAGTACTTGGCATTATCAGAAATCCTTGTTTATATCCTTTTTATGGGAGCCACAAAATGTGTTTGCTACATTCTTTTTTTACCTTAAGCCTTTGTTGTCAGGTTGGGAACACTTGAATTCTGTTAAACAATGGGGAATGGGTTTTTACAAACAACTGTGCACGCGTGCATGTGTGTGTGTGTGTGTGTGCGTGTGCATGTGTGTGTGTGTGTGTGTGTGTGTGTCCCAAAGACCTGTAAAGCAAAGGAGACTATTAAAAGAAAATCTTAAAGCAAATCTGTGGGTTATCTGGCCCATCTGGGTCTTTACTGACTGTGTTCCACTGGTTTATTTGACTGGAAACACCTGTTGTTTTCTCTGCAGAGCTGTTGGGAAGAGAAGGTGTACAGCCGGAGCTTACTGATTAGAACATGTGGCTGGTCCATGAACCTTGGTAAGTCATAGTAAAGCAAGAGTGTAAATACTGGAGTATGCATTCTTTGTGAATTCCATGCTACTTTTGGAAAAATGTTGGCATTTGTTTTTTTGCACTTGGCACTATAGACTATTTTAATAATGTTTACACTCTTGTTCTGCTCCCAATCTCAACAAGCTGTTAAGAGAAACCACATTTAAACAAGCATCCCTGCATCTTTTGCTGCTACTTGAAGAGGGTAGCAGGCTGTTCCCCAGAATAGTCTGTAAAAGATGGTCTCCAAATAAACTACTTTAATGCTAAGCAAAATGCCACATATGTAAAATAGGTAACGCTGGATTATGTAAAATGCTTTTTTAAAAGATGAGGGAAAAGGACTTAGCATCAAATAAATCTGTCAGCATGGGGAGTTCCAGAAATAGTTTTAAAGGTAGTTTGAACTGCTTAATATTGCAATTACTATTTACTTCTTCAAATTAGCCTCCATTATCTTGTGAAATGATCTTAAGAATAATTTTTTGACCCTCCAGGGGCTTATGGCCATCTTATAAAAAGATGTTTAAAGAGTGTTCTAGGAGTTTTCTAAAACTTAATCTTTGTATCAAACATTTTTACTTATTGCTTATCCCCTTCCAAATATTCCCACAATCCAAATTTCTCAAGGAATTCTTTCTCTATATTAGTGTTAATGCGTTGGTATGCAGTAGGAAAATTAGCCTTGAGTTATATGTATCAAGAGAAACAACAAAGTGAATGTGCTTTGTTCTTAGCAAGCTTACTTAATCTCTCAGATTAAATAAGGTATTCTTATTTAAGAATTATACTCAGGTAAAGATGAATCAAAAAACAATATGAACCAGTTCCTCTCCTTAACTGAAATCATAGAATGAATGTTGGACTAAAATGTATTTTGAGACTACCCACTTTAGACCTTTCTTTTTCTATTAAAAACAAAACAAAACAAAAAAACTTCAGAATGCTAAAATAATTGACCCAAGGTCCACAAGAAGGTATTTGGCAGCATGTTAATAATCCAAATGGAACTTTATACCATATAATTTTATCTTTAACGATCAAAGGCCAATTCTTAACCATTTAAAACTCTGTAACAATTTCTAGAATATATCATTATGAATTTATTTTGGGGGGACATTTAGACCTGTGAGGTGCCTATTTATAAGTCAGTTTTCTTGGAATCTGCTTTTATATTTATGGTATTTACACATCTGTCTTCCATAATATTGCTATTTCTTAGAGTATGTCTAGAGCTTTGACCATTCAGTCAGCATTCTATTTAGTAAGATATTGAATCCAAAGATGCACTGAAACAATCCTAACTAAAGATGGGCTTTAGGAAGTAATGTCAGGCAGAAGCAGTTAAAATACTTGGCAACTGACTAAACTGCTATTCTTGCCATGTATGAATTTCCTAGAGATAAGGCAAATTGTGCTTTGGCAAGAGATTTGTGCTTTTTTTTTTTTTTAATCATTTCCTCTATCTGTCTCAATCTTTCACACACACAGGTTAAAAAAAAAAAAAAAGCCGACTGCAGTCCGTGGTGCTAATTGAGAACTTTACTGGAGAATGGCACCTTGTATAGAGCCAGCTCGTGAAAAGTCTTTAACAGATACTGCTTTTAATCACTATAATTTTGGCAGTGCCAAGCATGTTTAGATACTAGATTCAATACCCAGAGAGTTCTCCCCTAAGTCAAATGAGTTAAGGGTACCTCCAATCCAATCGTTTAAATAAACACATTGACTTTCAGGTAATTTTTAGGGAAAAATAATAGCAAATGGACAAGTGTTGAGAATTATTCTTTAAAAAGATGGACTTAGCTTCTTAGCTTACATGGTTTATTTTAGCAATTTCAGAGGCTGTGTACTCAACTTCTTGTGTGAATTGTGCCTTTACACCATCCCATTTGACAGTTGAGATGGAAAAATGTGGAAAAAGCATTGTTTGTTTTTTCTATAGTACCATCAATGTGCACTGCACTGAACAATAGTCAGGGCATGGCAAACAAAGGCTCTGCCCTATGGAGCTTGCAATCGAGTAGCATGATACAATGCAGAACAATACAATTCAGAACAAGCATGTGGTGATTAACAAGCTTTCTAAGTGGCATTCTTTGCAGAATAGGAGTTTTCTTTTTTTTTCTTTCTTTTCTTTTTTTTTATAAATCAGTGGTTGGGGGAGTGGATGTACATTAATTGAGAAGCAGTTTCGTCTATAGGGACTTTGACAGAAGACACAAATCAGCCTTGGGTGAATAGACCAAGGAGGAAAGAAGATTAAGAGGATAGTATGGTCCGTAATTAAAGATTTCAGGACAGGATATCTCTGTAGTGAATGGAGAACTGGGGATCTCCTGGAAATAATGCATACAGCCACATTATAAAGAAGAAAATAGGAACCATGGTATTTAATAGAGAATCTTTTTCTAGTGTATCAGGAAAGAAGACAGGTTTGAAAGCATCCATGGAGAACACATAGGGATGAGAATGTGTGGTATATGCTTCAAAATTAGAAATTTTATTTGAATTATACAGAAATTCTGGCAGACATTTGATATATGAACTCTAAGTTGGTTATGGAAGAAGAAATGGTGCCATATAGTTAGGATTGTATGTTGAGAAGGCATGAATCCAAACAGTGGCTGTATGGATTCAAGCATATTTTGAAATGTATATCTATTGTTCTGTGTATAGCATTTCAGTAAGGTAGAGCAATTACTAGAAGCAAGAAGCTATTTCTTTTCACTCCAATAATAATGGCCAATATTAATTGAGCCTACTACAGCAAAGCACTATTCTCAACAATACTCGCATTATCCCTTCATTCCTCACAGCAACCCTGTGAGGTAGGTAATATAATTGTTATGAACTCCATTTCACAGATTGATAAATTGAGGCACAGACTAAGTAACCTCTGAAAATAGATAGTCTGTCTTCAAAGTCAGTACTCTAAGCACTATGCATAAATTCCTTTCAAAATCCAGATTCCCATTCTCAAGAAAAACTCTCCTTGAAGGAATCCTCTCATATTTTGATGAAGGTTAGGAAACACTGCTTTCTTTTGTGCTTCTGTAATCCCATATATCGTTTTCCCTATGCAGTTTGCATTCTGCTGAAATCTACTTTATGAATCAGTAGATTAAGATAAAATGCTATTGTTTGTGCCAAGTATAATAGATTAATATTTAAAATTCTAGATTAAATATTAAGAGATTGAAAGAATATTATGAATACATGAAAGAATAGAGGAAAACTGGTAACTAGAACATGTAATAGATTAAATTTTGAGCCACTGGAAAATGTTCATAAGTATCTTTTTGCTATATGTGCTTCATTGCAGGAGGCCCCAAAATGGCTTATGGCAGCCTAGCTAGGTTCACCAGCATCATATCTAAATAGATTATAGCTAAATGAAGAACTTAGTTTTCCTATTGTTCATTCAAGATGCAGCAATATCAAAGTCATTTTTTGCTATTCAGAGATCCATTATCTTTCTATTTTTTATGTCTTTGTCACACCCAAGCTATCTCTTTATTCCAGGAGCCCTCATAAAGTTCTTAAATGTGAATTATTTTAGGTGATATTTTATTTTAAAATATAGTGGGCCCTAGAGCACCTTTTGCTTCAGATAGTAGGAGATGAAAACCAACTGCTATAGGAAACTTCTGCTATGGGAATTATTATGACAATCCTAAAGGAATTCAGACCACTAGTTTAAGAACATGAGAGCAAAATTCCAAGGACTTTTAAGTAGTTTCCTTGCTAAATGGAAGCTTGATTGATCTCTTTGTTCCTTGAGCTTGAATAACAATTTTTCTCCAAGTCTTCTTAACCCCTAACAAGTGGCTCACCAAATAAACAAATGGGGATGGAGAACACAACAAATTTTGTTAAATGCTCTATTTGCACAAGATTTTCTAAAACTCCTAAAATGACTTTAGGCAGATATGCATTTAACTTTTAACTATAAAAATGTAGACTAGAGTTAATATATGCGGGGAAAAAAGGCTAAACAGAATTTAAGGACCCAAAGCATACCCGAAGCATGTTTTCTTCAACTGATATAGTTTCAGATGTGAAAGGCCTAGGCTGATTTAACTTTACTCACAAGTACTATTATCAGTTTTTAGTTCTTTCTTGATCTAATTATTCTTACTTCCTATCCTG
>CM052809.1:88472163-88547513 GCA_028533885.1 Nasua narica | reverse complement strand
CGCCTCTCTTTCTACTTGTGATCTCTCTGTGTCAAATAAATAAATAAAAGCTTTAAAAAAATAAAATAAAATAGTAACAATAAAACTACCATGTTTTATTCCAAATACCTGTGGGATCTTTCTCCCTCAAAATTCTCAAAAAGAAAAAGGGGTCAGTCTACATTTCCTATTTACAATGTGTTCCTTCAGTCCCTGAAATATGGGTCTGCCATGCCATTCCACTGAACTATTTCTTTCAAACATAATTAGTGATTCCTTTTTTGCCTTTTATTTTTTGTAAATTAACATATTATTTATTTCAGTGAAGAAGCCAAGAATTCTAAATATTGTTTTTAAATGTGTGTACTATATAAACCACAGACCTCTGTAGATATAATAGTATATTTACATCATTCCAGAACACGCCCCATTCCACCTTGTAGGTGTGATGAAAGAAATTAGAATAGTTATTCTCTCTGGGGGGATGGACAGTGCATTCTTATTTCTTTCAACATTGATCATTTTTTTCCTGTCACAGAACTTAATATAGATGGAATCATACAGTGTATACTCTTTTGTATATGGTTTCCTTCATGTGAAGATATTTTGGAATTCATCAAAGTTGCAGCAGAAGTTCATTCTGTTTTACTGCTAGGTGCTTTTTGTGAAATGAACATACCTCAACTTATTAAACCGTTCTCTTGTTTATATATATTTGGGTCATTTTCAGTTTGGGTCCATTATGAGTAAAGCTGTTATAAGCATTCTTGCACATGTTTCTTTGTGAACATGTTTTCATTTCTCTTGGGTAAATTGCCTAGAAACCGGATTGTTGAATCATAGGGTAGATATATGTTTAACTTTATAAGAAGCCTCCAATTTTCCAAGTACATCTACTATTTTACATCCTTACCAGCAATGAATAAAAGTTGTAGTTACTCCATATATGTATCAACATTTATCATTTTCAGTCTTTGTAATTTACTTCATAGGCCAATATCTCCATGTGATTTTAACTTGCATTTCCCTATGACTAAGGATGTTGAGCCCTTTATCTTGATATTGTCTAATCATAAATTGTTCAAGTATTTTGCCCATTTTTATTGAGCTGACTATTATTATTATTATTATTATTTAGTTGTGGCAAACACCTACCTCATACCATACACACAAATTAATCCACAATGGAGTATAGAATGAAACATTGAAGTTACCAAAACTGAAAACTTTTAGAAGAAAACTTAGGAAATTATCTTCACAACAAAGGCAGAAATTTCTTGGAGGGGACAGAGAAAACATTATCCATATAATAAAATATTACCATATTAGATTTCATAAAAATTAAAAGCTTATGCTCATCAATAGTGACCATTAAGAAAATGAATAGGCAAGTGACAGAGAGAAAATATTCACAATGCATATATCTGATAAGTTCTTTAGGAAGAATATATAAATAACTAATGATCTTTTAAGTATTAAATGTATGGGCTTTTCATTTCTTTTCTGGCTTATTTTTTTACATCATTTAGTCTTATTTGACCAGTCACTTCTTGAAAATTTATTCATTTTAGTTGTTGCTTTCCTTATTTGTTCATTTTTTATTTTCACTAACTCATCTATTTTAATCATTTTAACTGCTTCTTTTGAAATTAACCTCTGATGTGTTATCCAAGATTTTTTTTTATTACTATAATTTAATTTTTTTTAGAAAAAGGAGCTAATCTAATTTTTTCCCCCTCAGTGGTCTAAATTCTTGCTACTCACAGTGTGATCCATCAATTGACGGCACCAGCATCTGTGAGCTCTTTAGACAAGCAGAACCTCAACACCTGACGCACTACATCAAATCTGAAGTTTAACAAGATCTCCAGGTGATTCCTATATACACATATTAAAGCTTGAGAAGAAGTAGTGTAACTTAGATCTATGGTTTCAACAGTCTCCTCTGCTGATAGTTCTTACATATTTAGTACATGCCATTCTAATGTGGTCCAGATTTATATCTCAGCGTGTAGAGTATCTCCAGATGGCTGATATTTAAGTAGGTATGTAAAACACAATATGTTCAAAAACAAACTCATTATCTTTCCCTTTTTTTATTTCCATATCTTAATGGAGAGGTGGTCAAATAATTTTTATTTTATAATACTAATTACTAAAATTTTCTTGAGTAAAGAAATCCTACAAAAAAACTAAAATGATGTTG
The DNA here is from genome assembly GCA_028533885.1 of Nasua narica. NCBI lineage: Eukaryota > Metazoa > Chordata > Mammalia > Carnivora > Procyonidae > Nasua > Nasua narica. Next base: position 88,545,328 of record CM052809.1, on the reverse strand, counting down.
CACTACTCAGTTCTTAATTCTTTATGACTTGGAGGGTACAGACTGACTTATTGTGGAAAGAAAAGAAAAGGAATGAAAGAAAAATAATAATAGTAAAAATAATAAAAATAAATATATGGGGATAACGTACATTAATTCCCTAAAAGAAAGAGTTATTTATGATCTCTCATCCTAAATAATCTTTGCGTTCAAAACTTAATCACCTTGTCCTTCATGTAACCAATTCAGTGATTCATTTAAAAGAGAGGAATATAATATGCTATGGATTTTGCATATGTCTGCTATATGATTTCAGTATATCAAAAGTATTTTTATCCTATCAGAAAATATCCATCAACAAAAACTAAAAATAAAAGCTATATTTTTGTTCAGTTATTCTCAGTCACCAAGAAAGCAAGCTGTTAGACTCAGATGAGAGGAACAAATGCAAAGAATTAGATTTATATAATATAAAGACTAAAAATTACTATTGAATTGCTAGTATTGAATTACACATATCCCATAAGTACTGAGTCCAGTGACAGTTAATTTTTAGTGAAAATACTTCATTTCATCTCATATGTCAGAACATCATAATCATGTCACAGAAAGGATTTTTCCTCACCATTTCTCTAAAATGAATATCCAAATTCATGCATTCTACTTTGACTAAGAAAGAATTTTCAAGTGAAGTTTTATATCACTCGTGCCTCTTTAAAAAAAGGGGGGGGATTAATTAATTGTCATTCTTCAGCCTGATCCTAAACTAAGTTCATAGCATAAAATATCCATAAGCATGACTGAAAGATGGTGTCTCTATCATGTTTGAGTTATCATAATGCCACTAGATAACAATTATAGAGAGCTTCTCTGTACCTCGCTTTATGATCACGATTTCATCAAATTCATATAACAGCCCTATGGCATTTAGAAAATTATAGTGACCTTCTTATGATCTCACAGTTAGAGAAATCCTACTCAGGATTGCTGGCTAATTCCAAAGTCAATGTTATTAGCCACTCCAACATAGAGGGGTAGAAATTTATCTTCACTTTTTTCTTTCACTTCTCCTATTTGGAGAAATAATAAAAAAGAAGAAAATCTATCCCTTCTGTACCTCTGGAGGGTAAATTTTCTGCTCTGTGGAGTCAGAAGGAGAGAATCAGTCAGAGAAATAATAAAAATGATGACAACTGTGTCAGTTCTATGGAGGAGAAGAAAATGAATCACTTCATGGCATTAGGGTGCATTTGGAAAGTAGGACTTTGAGTAATCCTAGGAAGAAGCTTTATTTTGGAGTAATATGTGAATGTGTGATCCTCTCCCATGCCCCAGCATGAGGCCAAAAAAGTACCCACTCATTTCTAGTAGGGGCAAACATCTACCTCTGTCTCTCTCTCTGTCTCCATCTCTCTGTTTCTCTCAGCTTCAATGTCAGTATGGACCCCAAACTTACTACTTGTACAACTAGACACATGAGTGCTTCCAGCTGAGAAAACGAATTTTTCACACATTGCTGGAGTCCTAACCCTGAGCAGACACAGCATCCTCCTAGCATATAGGCTTTCTGAGTGAAATCAGTGCTGCTGACAGGATCCACATTTTCAATCTATATTCATCCACACGGCATCATATCTTCTTGGGGAGGGCATTGTCATACAGTTGAAGCTAATGTTCTGTCAGGCTTTTATCTTGCTAGTCTATCATTACAATCCCAACTGAACCAGAAGGCCTTAGGGGTTTTCTGTTGCTCTCAGTCAATCAGTATGGCAGTTACCAACACACTGATCCAAAGGCGGCAGTCTCTGCATGGGATTTACACATTTGGCATCTTTTCCTCTTCCCACATAAGAAAACTGGAATAATTAATTGGAAAATACTGAAAAACATTAGGTTTGCAGTATTTGACCAGGCTATGAGTTTCAATTAATATTTGTGAATTTCCAACCTTCTCTTGAGCTGCTATCAAAAAACAGCTGCTAAAATTTAAAGTTTAGGAAGGGCTTTTCAAGCTAAACACTGTTAACTGTGTCTTCTTAGGGAGTTACTATTTATATTTTGAGGGGAAAATGTCTCTAATAGTGTTAAATACATATGGGACTACTTAAAGATATATTTCATAATATATACAGGATAATTGTACATAACTGGGATTTTCCCCTTCATTGTTTTTTTAATTTTGTAGGAATTATTCATTTATAAACATAATATAATGAACATAATTTAACTTTATTCTAGAGAGCTTTGAATGTCATTATAGATATGCATTATTGTGTTATGGGATAGTGATGCTGTGTTGGATTCTAAAACATTTAGTAAGTCAGGTCTTCCTGTAGGCAAATAAATTTCTTTCTTTTTTCCTTCTTTCTATTTTTCTTTCTTTCCTTCCTTCTTTCTTTAATTAATTCTCTATATATGCTTATCAGTTTCCAATTATTTGTCAAACATGGTGCTCGATAAATATCAATAAACCAAATAGAAAATATCTTTTGTCTTCTTGAATTTAGTCTAGTTTGAAGTGTGTATAGCTAGAATAAATACACACAAAAAATTCATAATTCAAATCTAATAAATGCCAAGAAGATAAAGAACAGGATGTCATTATAGAGAGGAGCAGAGTTATCTAATTAGATTAAAGAGTTAGGGAAAGATTCTGAGGAAGTGAAGTTTTACCAATGAGATTTTCAAAATTAGGAATTAGTCAGAAGAAAGGAATAGCATGTGCAGAGAACTTAAGATCAGAAAGACTTCAGAACACCCAAAGCCTGGATAAAATGTTAGTATTGTTGTAGGGAGATATAGGAGGGGGATTTCAGAAGGATATCGTGCTCTCTAAATGTTTTAAAGGAAAGAAATTCTAACTACTTCCTAATAAGTTATTTTAAAATTGGGGGAAAATAGCTATAGAGTTAGGGAAAATTTGATACAAAAAAACCCTCCATATTCTTAAGAATTAATGAGGATTTAGGTCAAATGCAGATATAATCCACAGGTTACCTTTATGTTTGTTATTCATCATCAAATTTTCCCTTTAGTTAATTGAGGATTCCCCATAGAAATTAAAATGAGTCTGACAAGGGATAAAACAAACAAAATGATTAATGCCAATTTAACCCCCCAAGTCATTGTTTCTCAGATTCCTACCTCATTAGACCTCAGGAATCTCTATAAAGGGATTATTAAACAAATGAATTGTTATTTTAGTTCTTGTAGCACACTGCTAGTGTGAAAACAGTTAAGTAAATTATGGTAAATTAGCATAAAGTTTAGTATTATAATTGCTAGCAAATCTCAAAATAATGTGTCTATTTGGATTATTATTAAAATCAAGAATAAGATGAGCTTCCTTCCTCACAGAACCTCCGTGCTTTATTTTATTACACCATAGAAACAATTTTATTTTGGAAAAAAATGATCCAAGCAAAAATATATTATGCTTATAATTCACTTGAATTATCAATTACTTAAATAAGCATGTAGAAAATATTTTACTTCCTGGGAATTGATTTTCTGTTGATTTAAAAAAAAGAGAGAGAGATTTTTAAGATGCATGGATTGCTTCTTAAATTCATCCTAAGCATTGAAATTCATTAGCCAATTAATGACAGTATGTGTTATTCATAATATACCCATAAAATTGATCATTAAAACTCAGAGCAACGGATTCTCATGCTAGAATGTATGTGTACTCAAGACAAAACTAATTCTAGTGCTTGCTAATATCAACATTATTAGAAAACCTTTTCCTTGTTTTACTTTTTAAAGTAATTAGAAATTTGCTTAAAAATCTCCACTGACATGAACTGTTAATATTGGTGCAATTAATGAAATGCTAATATTTATGAATTAATTGGCAAAAACCTTGATGAAAGGAAGCTAACAGAAATCATTTATGCAGAATCTACCAGAGGACAAGATTTGTCCTTGGTGACTTGCTCATTTTGCTTTCAGATTGTTAGTTAGTAAAATAGTCAGTGATATTTCAGTAAATTCTTGGTTGAAAGAGTTCTCTAAGCCAAAGTTAACAAGCTAGCTTTTAACATAGATATGTCAATTGAAAACATTGGAGGTGATATTTCTCAGCCACTAACTCAGATATGCAGGGGGAAAATGTAATTCTTATTTTCTATGGCTTAACTCTCTCTCTTGAGCTTCCATTCTTCTTCATGGTCCAACCTATATAGTCTTAGTGCAATTCATGTGGCCTCCGTCACTTGAGAATTAACCTAATTAATATGGTGTTTACTTCACTGCACTCCTACCAACATCTCATCCAAGTGCATCTCATTTTCTGGACATTGTATCAGCATTTGCTCAAACTTCCTTGTTTCAAACTATTTTCTATTCACAGTGACATATTGTTTTCTTTTTTGGCATCTTATCATCACATCTGAAATTCTTCCCTGTCTACCAGCATTCAGTGACACAGTGTCACATCCTTGGTCCCAGAAGAAAACAAATAGCAACCCCCCTGCCGTGTTACATGGGATGGGGTTAGTTTGTTTAGGCACGTTCTATCCTCCCAAACTATCTTGGTTCTAAAAACTCTCAGTGGAGCTGGGTGCCTACTAGGACATTTTATAGGCAGGGCTCAGATCCCCCCTAGTGTCAGTGATCCTACTGTCTTAAGGGGTCATAGCTGAGATAACCATCTTGGCAAGTATTCTTCACAAGTTGTTGTTGTTGTTGTTGTTGTTTCCTTTGTGCTGCCTGGATTTCAGATTTTGTCCACTAATAAGCCACAAATGGACACTATTTTTTTCTTGTCCCACCACAAAATCTTCTTTTTTGGGCAACGATGGCTTTATGGGGATTCAGACAACAAGTAAATAAATTTGCTAATGCCAAAAGGCCAAATAGCACCATGGTCAACACCTCACATTGTGTCATTATTATATACTTTCTTTATCATTGTAAAACTTGACACTCAACGTAACTTGGAAATTAAGAATTTATAGATGAGGAGCACCTGGGTGGCTCAGTTGGTTGAGCAACTGCCTTCGGCTCAGGTCATGATCCTTGAGTTCCGGGATCAAGTCCCGCATCGGGCTCCCAGCTCCATGGGGAGTCTGCTTCTTCCTCTAACCTTCTCTCCTCTCATGCTCTCTCTCACTTTCTCTGTCTCTCAAATACATAAATAAAATCTTAAAAAAAAAAGAATTTATAGGTGAAAGATTTTTTAAAAAAGGAGGAAGGAAGAAAAAAATAACCTATTAACATGTGATTCCTGAAAACCAGACCTTTGCAAAGCTTTTAACATAAGCCCCAAAATGTCATTAAACTTAGGAATAACCAAGGCAAAACAGTAAATTGAGAAAGAGGTCCCCTGTCTCCTCCTTACTTGTTTCTTGAAAACACTCTTTCTTTTATGCACAAGTCTTCCCAGGTATCTAGGTCCAGCTTCAGTTGATTTTAGCCCATATGTTGTATTAGCATCTTATCGTTGAAAACATTTTCCTTTAGAATCTTTCTCTGTAGGGTCAAAGAATATGTAGTTATAAGTCAAATGGGGATTTCAGTAAGGACCCTCTGGAGATGAATTCTTATCACAAATGTATCCAAGTTATTTTGAGGTACAAAGCGGCTCAGTGCTGAAAACTATGTCAGGCTGCCTACTATGTTGATCACCCCATGGATGTGGATTTGACCATATCCCAATTAACAGGTAAGATGTGGAGAATTTGGGAGAATTTGAAAGTTCATTACTCACACAAGGGATTCCTGGGAAGAACAAAGTTGGCCATTGGCACAAACAGATCTGAGATGTTTTGAATAGGGCAGCAGAGTGGGTTGGGGCTTTGTTGTGGAAATAGGGAATTTGCTAGGTTTCAGTTAGCAATTTTCAAGTTTTTAATATTCCACAGGGGCCAAAGGAGGAGGCATGCATCAGCATTCTTATTAGCTTATTTAGATAAGGTGGTATTAGGGAAGGAGAAACTGAGGCTTATAAGAAGTCAGTGATTTAATAACAAAAAATGGGTTCCAATTCTACTGCACTGGCCTTTCCCTTGCTGTGTGAGAATGCCTAGGTGCCCCAAGAAACCCAAGATAGCTTCCTCACACACTAAATGAAGTTAAAGCAAGAATTGCTAAGAGACTAGGCTGACTAAACAAATTTGGGAAACAGATACTAAGAATGCCAGAGTCTAATTCCTTTTTTCCTTTTATACCTATTTCCTTAACCAAATGTGGGATCATACATAGAGGACCAGGGGCATGCTAGAACCTTGTGATCCTCTGATACATCTTTTCTGAAGGGCTAGAAATTGCAGAGAGTGTAAAAAGTTCTTTTATTCTTCCAAAATTATGTTCTACTAGAGTCATGATATTTGTAGGGCTGGAACAAATATAACACATTCACATTAGATTTCAAAGTCAGGCCTCCATGTATTTCCTCTTTTCTTTTTTCTCTTCCTTCCTTCCTTGTTTCCAATGAGTAAATGCCTATCTATATGAAGCCAAGTACCTTTTCAAGTGCTGGGACACATTAGTAAGCAAGAGAAATCGCCTGTCCTTATGGAGTTTGCTTTTTGTGGGTGGTGACAGAATTTTTTTAAAAAAAGCAACACACACCCCCCCACAGCTTCAGCCCTATTAAGTGCTGTGAAGAATACTGAGTGCCTAACCTAGCCTGGATACAAAGAAAGGCAGTCCCTGGGATTGATGGTTAGCCTGAAACCCAAATCATCAGTCCAGAAAATCTTTGAAGAAGTTAATGCTGGGTGCAGAAGTTCCCATTTTCTAATTCTAGTAGTTATCCAGCACTATATTTAATTGGCCAGATAGAAATAGGGCAAAAATTGAAATGGGCCTCTCTGGCTCTGTAATGAATTAAATAGTTTTCCATAGCATTAGCTGTAAATGACACTACTGAACTGACAATTTCTTTCTTGTTTGGGCTTCATTTAAACTTCTGAATGGTATTAAGAGGTTATTAGAGATTAATCTCCAATTAGGTATTCTGATCGCCCAAGAAATTGTCCAAGGGTCCCTCTGGCCATACTTTCTTAGCATTAAAGAGATATTGAATTAATAATATTTTGCCATCTCTTCAGACCTTTAAACTCCTGTGACTGATGTCCAATCATTTAGCCCACTTAAACAGAATGTCACACTGTGAGTCTTCCATTCTAAATAGGTCACCATAGGCTAGTGCTCATTAGTGTTGAGTGTCCGTTTCAGAAGCTGCAGCAGCTACTCGGCCCCTGTATTTTAAGAAAATAAGTAGAAAGTTGTTTTCTCACAAATGGAAGGGTTATGAAGACAATGCCATATGTCAGTATTATTGTGACAGAAAAAAATGTCATCTAGGCTCTGTAGTGCTGTATAATGCTCCAACATAAGGCCATAAAATCAGGTTGGGATAGTGAGTGAGGCTCATGGCATAGTTCCCAGACCTATCCAAAGTGTTGTACACTGCACAGGATAGAGTTGAAAACCTAGTATCAAAAGCAGGAGCTGCTGGGCGAAATAGTTGTGATTTATGTGGGATTCTTGTCCAGGAAAGCAAGACTTGAATGAATGAATCAAGTACTTGAAGTGAAATTTTAAAGGGAAAGTTTGGAAAGAATAAGCTGAGAAGAATCTCCCTTGTTTTGTTACACAGAAAAGTTAAAAGAGTTTCCCTTCCTTCTCTTTTACCATTTTTTATCTATCTATCTATCTATCTATCTATCTATCTATCTATCTATCTATCTATTTGACAGAGAGAGATCAGAGAGATCACAAGTAGGGAGAGAGGCAGGCAGAGGTAGAGGGGGAAGCAGGCTCCCTGCTGAAGAGAGAGCCCTATGCGGAGCTAAATCCCAGGACCCCGGGATTATGACCTGAGCCAAAGACAGAGGCTTTAACCCACTGAGCCACCCAGGTGCCCCTCTTTTTACCATTTTTAAACTTACCTCTTTACTAGACTATGAAAAGATATGTTACCACTTAGGAATTTATTTCGTAATTAACTTTTCCCTTTCTTGACCTCGTTTTTGTAACTATGTTGCATTTACAGGCTATGTGCACTTTAGTAATAAGACTCCTAAAGGTATAAATTATGGGGCTTGTATAATTATAATTTCTAAATTGGGAATTTCTAAGGAAGGGAGTTATGGTAGATAGAACTCATTAACTGGTTTGGATTAGATGATTTTTGTAGACATCTGTTGTTTTTGACTCCCAACATTTTTTCCTCCTAGTGGGAGCTCTTCGGTTTGATACATCTTTTCCTCATGCCTACTTGTCTACACTTTTGTGAAATTATCAATGGAGATAACTCACCTTCCAGAGCTATGGTGGGTGACATGTGACCCAAATTATACCAAGATATTACTCTCTTCCTCCTATATTTAGAAGAAATATAAGAGAGGGAAATTGGTGGTTTCTGGTTCATCCCTATGTAGAAGATTTAAGAGAATCCTTTAAAAAAAATTTTATTTATTTATTTGACAGAGAAAGAGAGAGAGCACACAAGCAGGGAGAGCAGCAGGCAGAGGGAGAGGGAAAAGCAGGCTTCCTGCTGAGCAGGGAGCCCAACATGGGGCTTGATCCCAGGACCTTGGGATCATGATCTGAGCTGAAAGCAGACACTTAATAGACTGAGCCACGTAGGCACCTTGAAGAGAATTCCTATTAGTTTCCTCTTTTTTATGTTGCCAAAGCTGCCCTGTATCCTGTACATATTAATATCTGGTTGTAATTGATTCTTTCATTTTAGAAACTATTCTATCTCTTTATAATATATTCAATTTTAAGCAAAATTAATTCTTTGGGTTTTGGTCTAAGAATTTGAACTGATACCATGATATCAAAGCTTTCATTCAACCAGTTAAGCTAAAAAAATAATTACTTGGCCAAAAACATTAAGAATATAGTAAATATTCCTTATGTTTGTCATATGAGTGAAAGCATATGATAATTGTTTTTTTCTGCTTGACAAATTTCACTTTGCATAATTCCCTCCAATTCTATCCGTGTTGATGCAAATGGTAGGTATCCATCCTTTTTGATGGCTGAGTAATATTCCATTGTATGTATGAATCACATGTTCTTTATCCATTCATCTGTTGAAGGATAGCTCTGCTCCTTCTACAATTTGGCAATTGTGCACATAGCTGCTATGAACATTGGGGTGCATGTGCCCCTTCCTTTCAGTACATCTGTATCTTTGGGGTAAATACCTAGTAGTGCAGTTGCTGAGTCATAGAGTAGTTCTGTTTTTAATGTCTTGAGGAATGTCCATACTATTTTCCAGAGCAGCTGTACCAGCATGCATTCCCACCAACAATGTAAGAGGGTTCCCCTTTCTCTGTATCCTCACCAACATTTGTTGCTTCCTGTCTTGTTAATCTTTGCCACGGAGAAAGGTAAGGAAAACTGAATGGGAAGAAATCAGAGTGGAAGATAAACTATGAGAGACTCTGGACTCTGGGTAACAGACTGAAGCTATGGAAGGGAGGGGGTGGGGGGATGGGCTAACTGGATTATGGGTATTAAGGAGGGCACATGTTGTGATGAGCAGTGGGTGTTATACACAACTAATGAATTGTTGAACATACATCCAAAACTAATGATGCACTATATGTTGGCTAACTGAACTTAATAATTTAAAAAGAATATAGTAAACCTATGAGTGTGTTACAAGGGAATAGTGTGTATGGGGGGAGAAGGGGCATTGAAAACAATCAGTGTGGACTTTGAATTTGGGAGACCTTAAATTCTAGACTCTGGAATTTGCTGTGATGTAGTACAAAGGAGAAGAAAACAGAACTGACATTATCTTCTTTCAGATAGGATATAGGTTTGCTTCCTACCCTGGGAAGTAGTGGGAAGTAGTAATCTCGGATCCAATTTTCCAACTATGCCCATGACATCCATGCCTTGTACTATGATATCTATGAATTTCAGTTATCTATGAGGTGATGGAGGTAGCTTGGATAATCCGAAGGTCCTGTTTAGTTCTATAATCGTGTAACTATATATTTTTATTCTATAACCTATGGTAAAATGTTGGAAGTTTCTTAGCACAATGACGACAGACTAAAAACCACATTTTAGAACCAATTTTAAAAATGGTATTTCTATAGTTAAAACTGAAATAGAATATCTAAATTATTCTTTACTCATCATAATTTTTAAGTCAGGTTTGTGAAATACCTAGACCTTTAGAGCAGGCAAACTACTTGGGATTACTAGTTAAAGTCAAAGGCCAATTAGTAAAGGAGAATGCAGATCTAACATATTATATACAAGTTTTATCTGGGGTAAGGAAAATGCATTCATTAAAAGCAATCCTAATGTACATTAAAAAACATCAGCAACAAACTGTAGCAAATACTTGAAAAGGATATTTATCATTTAAATTGACAATTGCCTAATAAGCAAAAGTAAATTTATTTTGATTATTTGATCTGATTTTAAATTGAGCTTATAACTGACGGTGTTGAAATGTTGAAAGGACCTTTTTTTGGTATGAAATATAACACAGAAAAACACAAAATGAAAATCAAAACTTAATGAATTATTATAAAACCAATATCCATGTGACTACGACTCAGATCAACACACAGGTCATGACTTATAACCTAGTAGACTCTTTCTACCTTCTTCCATCACTACTGCTTTATCATCTTGACATTTATTATAATCACTCTCGTGGTTGTACCATACTTTTACATCTAATCATAGCTTAGTTTTGTCTGTTCTTTTAGGGTTTGTTTTTTTTTTCTGTTCTTTTAGTTTTATGCTAACAGAAATATATGTAATGTCTTTTAGTCTGCTTGACTTCTTTCACTTAACATTATCATTCTGAGACACATCTGTGTTGTTGTGGGAAGCTATATCTCAGTCATTTTGGGTGATGTCTAGTATTCCATAATACCTATGCTGCAATTTATCTGTTGTATTAATGGATATTGGAGTTGTTTACACCACTGAGTGTAAATCATACTTCTATGAACATTCACATACATGTTTCTTTAGTCTCATGTACTTGCATTTCTATTGGGGAAATTTTAAAGGGTAGATTTCCTGAACTATGGGTTATATGTATGTTCAACTTTAGGAGATAATTTAAAGAGATTTTCTAAAGAGATTTTAGTAATTTATGCTCCAACCATCATCGTATGAGAGTTTTTATTGATCCACATATTTCACACCAATGTATATAGTTGGTATTTTTAATTTTAGCTATTCTTATACGTATGAAGTAGTATCTCATTGTGATTTAATAATTTGCATCTCCCAAATTAATAAGAGGTTGAGTACTTTTTTATGTTTATTTCCACTTTTTGTGAAGAGCCAACTCAAGTCTAATTTCTTACATCCCTGCCTTGATAATTTTTATTATTTTTGGAAGGTTCACAGCTACTATCTGTTCAAATATGATGGCCATTCTTTTCTCATTTTCTGATTTTTCTAGACCTTCTACTGTGTATTTCATGGTTGCTATCTTCCTCCTTTGACTTTCCTTCTTTTGTCTTTCTCTGCTTCATTCATTATCCTGAGTTATCATTCAGTTCACTAATTCTTTTGTCACCTATGTTTAACTTGTGCTAATCCAATCTGCTGAGTTCTTAATTTCAATTATAGTATCCTCATGTTCTGAAATTCCCACTTTTTTAAAAGAAATCTATCTCTGTCAATATTCTGCCACTTTATCTTTTATTCTATTTGAACAGAATAAAGTGGTTACTTTTTAACTCATGACTTGTTACTCTAGTATCTGGACCATGAATAGATCTACTTGTATTTTTTATTATTTCTGCTGATTTGGTTCATGTGGTTTTGTCTCCTAATGTACCTGGTTATATTTTATTTTGTTGGGCATTCTTTTTACAAAATTATTTGTAGAAATAAAATAATTTGAGGTTTCTGACATCATTCTTTCAGATAAGGTATATAGGTTTGCTTCCTACCCTGGGAAGTAGTGGGAAATAGCAATCTTGGATACAGTTTATTTGGAGATGAGTTGCAAGTCCCTGAAGAGGTCTGTGTATCTCTCTTTTAAATTTATTCCTAAGATACAATGTTTCAGTGTCTGACCAAAAGCAAGGAAGATTCCTTAGGCTTCCTCCACCTGACCCCCTGGACACTAATATCTGTCCTCTTAGCCCAACAAGGCCACAAAAATGATGATCAGCAAACAATTAACATTCCAACCTAACCTCCCTGAACTTATATCTTCCTGGCCCAGTAATCCTTTATTATTTTATTAGGTCTTTTATTCACTTGAGCAATTTTTAAAATATACACACATATGTTAAATATTATAAATATAAGTACATGTGTATTTTTTCCTCAGTGGAAGCCTGTTCCAAAATAATATACCATTTCTGGAAGTGAAAATCCCTTGTTTGGTTTAATCCATTTTTACAGTGCTACTATAATTTTTTAATTTTAGAAGAGACCTTTCATTTTATTTCATTCCATTCCATTCCACTGAGGATAATACCTAAACATCTTAGCTCATAATTTGTAGCTTTCTGTAATCTAACTTTAATCTTACCTTCCAACTTTATATAATGTCATTCCCTACCACATGCATTATTATTCTAAGGCTATGAAGACTACATTGTTCCCCAGTGACAGGGGACTATCTAATGTTCTTTTTCCTTTAACTCATGCCGTTTCTGCTGTCAGAGTATGCTTTCATTGTTTGGTGGTAAAATCCAATTCATCTTTCTAGACAGCTTTAATGTCACCTCTTCTGTGAAGGTAGGCCCTAAACCCATCTCAAACATAGACACAAAAACATACTGAAAAACTGATCATTCCCTCCTCACTTTGTGACATGATTTCCCATGTAGCTTATAAGTAAGCCACACTAACCTGTTTTCTGTAACTACCCTACTTCCATACCTTCACGCCTTTGCTCATGATAATCTCTTTGCCTAAGAAGACCCATCTCATGCCTCAAAAAGACTCCACTGATTTTTTATGGCTAACAAAATCTGAGTTAATATATCATTCCTGCTTATTATAGTTTGTCCATACCTCATTCTGTCCATACATCAATTAAAGTCATTGTATTTATTTCTAAATTACTGGTCACATGTTTTTCTTCCTGGAGGAAGAGATCATCACTAATTTATCTTTTTTGCCCCAAATTTAAACAATAATTAATGTAATCATGTGTGATTGATGTACAATTAATATGTGATTGATACTAGAGTAAATGCATAAATGAATACATGATTGCATATAATGTGTCTCTATTTTACTAGTTATGAAATACTTTCCCACAAATGGCTTCAGAAATTCAGTTTATATAATGGACCCAAAGTTCAGGTCATCACATTTTCATTTTTCATGATAGTAGAGGAAAATGGCAGGAATTAATAAAAGCCAGGCACAATTCCAAAACCTCATTTAGCTTGTATTTTCTCTTGCTTCCACCAAAGTGTGACTAACAAATAGAATGATGCTTTATTTTCTCCATTTGGGTTTTGCTTCTTAGCCTATATAGTGGGGATATTATTGAGCTGTGAAATTGTTGAAAGCACTCATCTCAAAACATTAGTAGACATAAGAATCAACTAAGAAAATTGTTAATATTTCAGATTTAGGACCCTAAGTATCTGGTTCAGTAGGGCAGTTTTGGACCCAGGAATAAGCATTTTTTAAGTGCCTTAGGTAATTCTATTTCAAGAGATTATATTACTACCATTAAAAAGGCTCTAGTTTCCATGTAGTTATTGGTCTACAAATAAGCAAACCATTGGGCATAAAAGTAAAGCCTAATTAACTAGATGCTGAGTTCTGGGAAGCTGAATAGAAATATCTCAGTAATATACATTTGACGTGATGAGCAAAATGAATCTCAGTAATATACATTTGACGTGGTGAGCAAAATGAAACTCCTTCAATATCTAAAAGGGGCATAAATAACAGGCAACCGTAGTGGTGGGAGGGAATTTATCAATTGCCTAAGAAACCAATTAAACATTGCTTAAGAAAAACAACAAGTCAGAGAGAAAGACAAACTTAAATTAAGAACATATGTTATCCTGAAAGGTATTTCTCTGGGCTGTAATCTACCCCAATCCCTACAAATACTTTTATTCTAATAATTCCTCTCTCCCTTTGTTGGCCTGCCATTCTTCTAAATGATGATACGTAATGAAGATTATAATCTGGCAATTGTGATTTGACAGACCATGAAATTGCTTGTGGAGTAGGTAGATAAAATATAGAGATTTTGATTGACTTGAAGGAATGTATTAATTGATTTCAGAAACATTGTCTAACCAAATAAATAACTTTATTTAGTTCTTTGAAAATGTCTCTTGATTTGTTTGTAATGGCATATCATCATCATGATACGGGCATATCAAGGCATATCAGCACTTTTTAACAGATGGCTTTTTAAGTTCATGACCTTGATGAGACTCATTTGGTTAGAATAAAAAACACACATGCATTTGTAAGTATGGGCTAACCCCATATACAACCTTTCCACCTAAAAAAGAGAAAGAGAAATTATAAGCATTAATATGTAATGGAATTTTTTCTATTTTTTTCTAGCTTTTTATAGCATTACTTTCAAACTATACCTGTCATTTTGAATTAGGAGCATGTGTCAGTATTTGGAAAGAGTAACATGTTAAAGTATGGGCCCAGCTCATATGCTGTACATGTGAAGTTGTTAGCATATTCTGGCTTTCTGAATTAACCAAGTTGGCCAAGATGGCAACATTAATTGGAATATATGGGTGTGCTCTGATTTTTATGGTATATCCATCGAAATGATATGATTGGCCAAGAAAGCATATTTAGGATTCATGTGTTTTAATTACAAAATGTAATTCACCATGGAACTCATTTTTAGCTCTGTTTATTTTTTTAGTTCTTTAAATCTCTGATAATTAGCACATTCAGATTTCATTTGTTTTAATTTGGGGACTTTTTTAGGGGTTCATAATAAATGCAAAAGAGATCAAGAAAAGAAGAAATGTTTCATGGTTGTGCCATAATTGATCAATGTAAGTAGCAAACTCCTAATTTTTGATGGAAATAATCAGTATATTTTTTTATTTCCACTATTAATTATTTAACCAGTAAGGGACACAGAAACTATTTGAAATGTAATTATCTTTCCTCCAAAATCCAAGTAACTACACTTCTAAAAGTGGAAATTAGAGCATGTTTTTTATTTGTTTATTTTGTTAAGTTTTACTTGGGGACTAAATTTATTTTCACTAACAGCAGTGGAAAATAAAGTGCTAAAAGGGCATGAGAAAGAAAGATTGAATGTGAGACTGACAATTTAACAGAATACTCACTTGAGAATTTTAGACAAGCAGCAAAACCTGTGGGAACCTCTAAGAATGATTTTGGTTTACATATTATTATGATGCTTCTACCTTTCTACTAGCAAATATATGTATGTTTTAAATCACAGGCCATATTAAAAGCCCAATTCACACTGGTATTTACTTGGTTATCAGGGCTGCATTAGCATAGAAAGAATGATATTTATTGTTCCCAATCATGTGTCCTGAAAAATTGTCTTTATAATAATGACAAACAAGACAATCGCACTTTACACAAGGCAGTCTGGATGTGCACAGTCCTTGCCTTGAGATGTGATGTTCACTTAAAACAAAAATCAGGGATATTCTGAAGGATAAGACTTATTTTTGTATTGCATCTGTCAACTTGTTCCCGCACGCAAACGCTCTCTTCCCCTTTATGTCTCTGCCCTACTATATAAAAGGATTGATGTAGGTAATAAACCTGACCTACTTCCTAGATTTAAAACTGCATCTGTCGGTAACTTGCTAAAGAGTTTGATCTCTGATGAGCTAATCAAGGCTTATACTGTCACCCCAATAGGGCACACATCGAATCATAAAATTGTTTCACCCTATTATGTGTAAGTTGGAATAAAAAGGTATTAGCACACTGTCAGCACAAATGCGTCTAGAGTTCTTTTTCTTGAAGAAACTGATCTCCTCCTAAGACATAGGACCAAAGTGAAGAACAGGACACCTGAAGCACCGTTATCTACCTACTTTCTTATAGGAAAATACACATAGACATTTCTTAGTCCTAATGGATAAGAATAACAGAAGTGCATACATGATTTTTAAAAGCAAACACATCTTAGTATACCGTCAGCAGCTTAAAGAAGAAATAAAAGAAACGCTTTAATTGGCCTTTTTGGATGCATGACACACATCACTTCCTAAATAGAATAAAGCTCCTGTATGAGTGCTTTTTTATTTAATTTTTTATCACTTACTAGATGAAATACCAGTGGACTAACTGGGATGCTGGCTGAGCTGGATCCTGAACCATGATCAAAATTAATCATGCAGTCTGGAATTTAGTGACAAGCATTTGAATGCCACATTGAAAATGGCAGCATCTGCTTAATACCATGAGCCCGTTCAACATTAATGTATAACAGCACTGAGATAGGAAATGTTTTTGCCTGAAAGTAGAATAAGTATTTATGTGATTAAATGATGAAAAAATGAACTTTAAAAGTGAAGAAGTTTAGAAATTGTTAAATTATATTATTGAAATTAAATTATTAAAATAGTTATCCCATTTGAGAAAAGAAAGTGAA
This sequence comes from Nasua narica, assembly GCA_028533885.1. NCBI lineage: Eukaryota > Metazoa > Chordata > Mammalia > Carnivora > Procyonidae > Nasua > Nasua narica. Next base: position 88,528,788 of record CM052809.1, on the reverse strand, counting down.
ATTGTTAACTATGAGTTTACTGATTATAAATACTTACCTACATTTGGTTCAACCTCTTAAGTATCCATAGAGACATTTAGACAGCAAGCGATTGTATATACTAGGCAAGGTTTGGGTAATTAATAAAAATAAGGTGTGAAACTATTAACAGGGAACTAATACTAACCTTCTACTCTTCCTTTTCATCCTCCAGTCTTGAATAAATGTATGTATTATATACTAGATAATGAATTAAATTCTTATGCTACAAATTAAACAAAGCAATTAGTTTATCTTCTTTTTGCTGTAAGCATAAACTTAGTTCAACATGGGAAATGTATACTTTCCCTATAAAGTCAGTTCTGTAATGCAACATGTTTATTTCTAAACATGACTTTGCTATGCAAAATCAAAGTAAAACATAGGAACTTATGGGGAAAATGTGGTTAGGGTACAACACTCAATAACTTTATTACTGATGTTATCTTATAATTATGATTAACCTTAAAAAATAGGAACCAAATAAAAATGGTAGCACAGTTTTATACATATTAAGTGGTTAAGAAATACGTGAAGACCATGGTAAGTATGGTAATTATCTTGAAAAAACCTGAAGTGGAAGTGCTTGTGGGAGTGGGTGTGAGAAGGATTTCAGTTTATTTGGAAGGAGGGTTATCTTATAAGGAAAGCTATCACACCATATAAAGAAGGGTAGATGTGTCTCGTATCAGAGGCAACTAGCTGTGGTAGCTGGTAGATGTTTGAATGTGCATCCTGTGCATTACAATGAAACTTGGGTCAGCTGCGTGCAGTTTTTTGTATTCACCTAGCATTTCACCCAAATGAAATACCACATAAGTAAACACAACTAATATTACACTCCTTATTCCCTAGTGTATAATTGCATTGGGCCAAATTTATATGACCGACTAAACTGGAATTTGTGAAAATTTTAGTTATAAATTATATACCCATTATGTCATAAACCTGTCTTGACAAAATTCTAATATTCAGAGATATATTTCCATGGAACACACTTTTCCTTATGCTGAAAATTTTTACTAGGCAAAGATTTTTGGGGATTTTACACTTTTGGCTTTCTCATGTCCACTTACAGTCTACCCTATTTGAAGGATAACCATATTTGTCAAATTTTTACAAAATTACTCTCAAAAGGTACTTTTACAAATTGGAATATGTTAAGAATAATCAGTGAATAAGGAAAAGAGTCAATTTTAATTCAATACATACTATGTATAAGAACTAGTACTACAAATTCTAACTGCATCCTATCATTTGTTCTCTTTGAGGCCCATGGTTGTTTTGTGGGTTTGCTAATATACCCATTTTGTAGAACTGATCACTACAACTTTGAAGTGGATAAGTAATTTCTCAAATTTCATGTAACAGATAAAGGCAAGGCTAATTATTTTAGTATTCTGATTCAGACTCTTTAGCGCAAGTCACTTAGAGATAGTTTTAAGTTCTTGGCATGGAGATTTGAGAGGAAGAGACTATGAAATCTCTCCTCCCTTAACTCATCACTTTTGTATTGCAGAACATTATGTCTATTAACAAATTTATTGCCCTTTACATCTTTTGTGTGGTTTTAGTTTGTTTTATCAGAGAATTTAGGAGGCCATAGGTAGAGATGCTTAATCATTAGCCTTCCTTTAATTCAGAGGAAAAGATGCCCCTTGGGTCAAGAATCTAATTAGCTTGGGCATGGAGTAGGAAGAAGAACATTGCAAAATATATATTCTATTCCAGGATGGTAAAGTTGTGGGCAAATAGGGCATCTTTACTTGTTACCCATTCTTGAAGAAGCTGATAGAAACTATAAACTCTCTTTTCTGATAAGTGCAATAGACACTTGATTAAAGCCCCTTGAAGTAATGTATCACCCATTTCCCTCCATCCTTTAACAGCATTATCCTCAAGTGCTGCTTGCTTAAGTACTGAGAGGTGGCAAGAGGGAGGAAGGCAATTGTAGATTTGGCCTGAGCAAAAGTTGGTTTTCTGCCCAGGAAAGTTACCTGGCTACTGCTAATTCCCAGCTCTATGGTGCCTTATTTTGCTCTTTTTGAGGCTTCATTTCTGCTATTATTCTAACCCTTTCTCAACCCATCAAGTATCACTTAGAAAAATATAGCAGGTGCTCTGAGCCTGTCTGTCAGAAAGTATAGATGTTTGTATTTGGTTGCAAGATTTTGTAAGTAAAAATATAGAACGTAGAGTTAAATCTGATTTTCAGATGCACAACAAGTAATGTTAGAAATGTTACAGTACGAGTGTATTCCATATATTTCATGAGACATACTTACACTAAAAAAATCATTTTAAATCTGAAATCCAAATTTAATTGAGGGTCCTGTACTTCATATAGAACCCCTCCATTTATAAGTAATGTATTCCAAGAGGCAGGTGTCCTCAGCAGGGCCCTCTTACAGACTTGCTTTAAAGATTGCCTTTTTTGACAAGCCATTGTCGTTTCTTTAAATTAATGGGAAAAAAAATAGTTAAATGTTTTGCTTCAGCTTCAGTCCCTTAGGATTCATAATATCCTATGAGCAGGGTCATCAGCATCTTGAATTATTGCCTAGCTTCCATACAGTAGATAAAGGCAGGGTTTTATCAGCTTTTGCTTCCTCTTCTGAAATTGAAGATAGGTTCAAACATTCTTTATGCGTCTGTTTGTGAATGCCTATGTGAAATAAAAGATTCTATATTATTTGACTCTTCTATGTTTCTGTTTTGTGAGCAACACAGTCATGCTGGTATTTTCCCAAATGAATACAGAACAAAGCCTCAATGTATGGCATCCAAGACAAGTGAAAATTTCCATATCAGTTCAGATTTAGCTAAGCCTATTGCACCTAAATGTCTCTTTTCGAGACTTTTCAATCTTGGTCTTCCAAAAATATTCATCGAATAATGAACTTCAGAAACCAATTCTTTCTCTATGGCATTTATTCATGTGATAAAGCCCACAAAGCTATCTTTAATTATTACTGTATAGAATATCCCGTTATCTTTAATTATCACTGCCGAATGGTTGCAAAATCAAATACTGCTGGCAATCAAGAGTCATTATACAATAGCATGATTGCATCTGTTCATATTAACAGATAAGCACAGAAAATCAAAACAGTGTCTGATTTAACCACTAAAACTGTCTGAACAAAATATTGTATCTAGTGCTCTTAATATCTTGCGGTGACTTTGATCTGATTAAAATCCAAAGAAACATAACCACAGATGCAAATGTTCTGGTGTCTCTGAAATTAATATTGCTGAATTTCACTGGACTGAATTGCTGGAATCCTAGTGAAGCAGAAGTGATTATAGGCACAGTATAAACTTATGATAGGAGGATATCTAAATCTCTGAGGCCGCAGGTGCAGGATTATAGCAAAACCCCAGTGAAACATTCAGTGTTCTGTCTAAATACCCCAGTACAAAATTAATTAGGCAGTTGATCACATAATAAAGCTATGATGGATGATCTAATGGAAACTAGCATCTCAGAGTCAATAATGAACTTGATTCTCTTATTAGATGCAGCTGATTTTCAGTACTGCCATTTACAAGATTGTGTGCATAATAGAAGATAAAAAAAAGAGAGGGGTTCTATTTTGAAAATGAGAACTCAGTTACAGTATTTATCTCTGTTGGAAACTATAATATGTAAGCAATGTAGAATTTGTAGATAGACATATCTGCGAGTAATTCTCTAAGATACTTGCCTGAAAAGCACATCAAAGAACAGGGAAATAATGAGACAGGCTCCAGCTGTTGGATTCCTACAGCTTTTGATTTGTGCTCTACTAGAAACTCCAGGTTTTGATCCTGTGTTGATTATTTCCATGGTACTGAAGTTGATTTGTACATTATTTAAAAACAGACAGTAGGCAGCAAACAAGGAAGAGTTTGCAAACTACATCTTAAAGGACATTTTGTTTCTGTCTTGTCATTTCCAGCATTCCACTTAGGGGCTTCAGTAATGTGCATGGCTACCTGTAGAGGAACACACATTAAAAATGGAAAAGGTGCAGAACAGAGCTAATCAAAGGTTTTAAAAAGAAATCAGGATGATATTGTAACTAAAGTGACCATGGCATTCCAGAACTGGGGGATATAAGAGTGCCACATGTTCCATGTCAATTTTCAGTTCTGTAAAACCGTGCAAATGATTATGAGGGCGAGGACAGCTGTCCACTTTGAAGCGAGGAATATTTACTCAGCATAGAAACCGTGTGGTTAAAAATTACTAAAAATTCTGTCAGCGCTGGGCAGCCCTTTTCTGACACATGGCTTCAAGAAGTCCTTGCTGAAAAGGCAGCCCATTTTTGAAAGAGTTCATTACTTGTTTCCTCTAACCTACGTTTTATTTCCCTAATATAAAACAGTGTGAATTTTTGCAAATTTGGTAATACGGTTTTCTGGAGACCTCTGCCCAAAAGTGTTTTTGTGTTCCGATGGTAAGAGTAATGTAGGTCTAGGAAGAGCCTGTGATTTCTGCTGCTGTTTGAATTTTTTGATGATTTTTTTTAGTTGATGGTTTCTTCCTTCCTTCCTTCCTTCCTTCCTTCCTTCCTTCCTTCCTTCCTTCCTTCCTTCCTTCTTTGGATGAATGCAAAATTATAGAAGGTGAGCTGTTGTTTGGTATGACTGCTCTTGAGAAAAGAAATCCAGCTGGCAAGTGACTTGATTTGGTTGTTTGTGAGCTCTTTCAGCCGTTCTTCCTTCTTTCCTTCCTGATCTTGCCACCCTCCGTGGGCACAGATAAACAAACACATGTATGCAAGAAACATTGGAACAGCTGCTTTGAGGACCAGTGAGAAATTCTTTAAGGTTATTTTTGGAGAAACCCTCACAACTGATCAGCTTATTGACTCAGATATCAATAACCAATATACAACTCTGAGAGTCTCTTGGAGGCCACCATTTGATTTGATATTGACTCGATCTTCTTATCAACAATCACTTCCTCCCTCCTCTTTTGGTCTCTCTTTGCTAGGTTTTCAATATACAGTACTTGGAGATTTCTTTAATCAAATGCAATGTGAGAATATAATGGAGATTTCTATGTTCATGGGTATAAGTCAAGAATATTTTTAGAGTCATAGCTATACCTGGGCTTATGTGAAATAACACAAATTTTAAGACGAGTTTCTTGTATTCTAAAAGCTCTATATGGAGCTAACAGCAGTGAAACAATGCAGTCAGAAAATCTGAAATAAAAATATTCAGAAACATTTAAGAAAGCAATGAAGTCACATGGCATTTAATAGAAAACTGTTCTAAGAGCATAGATATAAATGAAGATTAGTATAGTTTTATTTATTTTTTAAAGATTTTTTTTTAAGATTTATATACTTATTGGGCGCCTGGGTGGCTCAGTTGATTAGGCATGTGCCTTCCGCTCAGGTCATGATCCCGGAGTCCCAGGATCGAGTCCCACATCAGGCTCCTAGCTCCATGGGGAGTCTGCTTCTCCCTCTGACTTTCTCCCCTCTCATGTTCTCTCTCACTCTGTCTTTCTCTCAAAAAAATAAAATCTTAAAAAAAATACCTAAAAAGATTTATATACTTATTTGACAGAGAGAGAGAGAGAGCATGAGCAAGAGGAAAAGGCACAGGGGGAGAGAGAGAGAGAGAGACTCATTCTCTGGCAGACTCCCCATTGAGAGCACAGCCTGACACAGGGCTCAATCTCACAATACTGAGTTCATAATCTAAGCCAAAATCAATAGTCATTTGCTTAACTCACTGAGCCACCCAGCTGACCTAAAGATTTTATTTTTTAAGTAACCTCTATACTCAACACAGGTCTTGAACTCACAACCCTGAGACTGAGTTGCATGCTCCACTGACTGAGCCAGAGGGCACCTGGTGGACTCAGTTGGTAGAACATATGACTCTTGATCTTGGGGTCATGCATTCAAGCCACACATTGGGTGTGGAGATTACTTATAAAAAGAGTTAGAAGAGCATAGTTGTATAAGACTTCAAATAGTAGAACAGATGAGCTGAGATTAAAAACTATGCTAAGCTGCGAAAGAAAAATAAATTTGAAAAATTCCCTAAAAGCAGTAAAAAAAAAAAACAAAACAGAAAACCTCTCTCTGAACTAGTGAGTCTGTCTTGATTGATAACTATAAAAAAAATCTAGGCAGTTTTTTAAATACTTTAATCATATAACAAATAGGTATTTTTAAAAGAAAAATATAAAATGCAGAGAAGAGGAAAAGAAGAAATAAAATAACATAATTGTAAAAGAGAAAAATAGGATTAAATATTTTCCTTGGAGTTGTGCATAGTTTGCAAACACAGAGAAATTATTAGTCAGATTGGCTGGGTTACACAGCAGTGACAAATTCCCAAATTTCAGGGGCTTAACAGAACAAAGGTTTGTTTCTAATTTACATCATATGTCTAATGCAGGTTGGCAGGCCTTCTGCTTCCTCATAGTCGCTCAGAGTCCCAGTCTGTGGGAGGCTCCACCACATTATAGATAAAGTATTTGAAACACATGGCCTCCAAGTTTGCTGCGATCGATTGAGAGAAGACAGGAGGCTCATGCAGGATGTTTATAAGATCCAAGCATATAAGTGGTTTATATTACTTCTGCCACATGGTCCCAAATTTACTACAAAATAAATTGACAAATATAGTCTTTCTAAATGCCCAGGAGAAGTAAAATGAAATAAAGAATTGGAACAATACAGACTTGTTTCTGCCTCCTCCCACATGCCCAGTTTTGGACAAAATTTGAATCATTATGTTTTACAGTTTAGCTTTATTTGAATTAATAAATTATGAATATATGTTTCCAATGTGTGCAGAATATTTCATCATGTAAATATTGCACCCTTTACATGATGTATTTTCTTTTTTTTACTGTTGTAAATTGAAATCCTACCTTATTTTTACGTAAAGTATAGCAGTAAGGTTATGGCTAAGAGTGTGGCTTTTCTGTCAGAAAGACCTGTATTTGAATCTATGTCTCTTTTCCTGACCAGCTATGTGACTGGAGGAGATTCCTTAAGCAACTTATGTAGATTGAGTGTTCTATTATATGGAAACAATAATGTCTTTCTCATTTACTACCTTGAGGACTAAATAAGATAAAGGAAGTTCTTAGTTCACAGCTCACTATTAAGAGTATAAGCCCAGAATAAATGACAGTATCAGAGGCCTTCATGATGATATTGGTGATGGCTAGTTTTACTACATAGATGTCTTACATGAATACAAGCACAGGAGTTGAGGCTAAGAGATTTTCTCTAACACAGCAAGTCTGGGGCTTACATGAATTTTGCCACAATTTAATCCTGAACTGAAGAATCATCTATATTGCCAGTGTTACCCACCTACATTTTTTGGATTAGCTTCTATTTGGATGGAACCTGAGTTGTTTCAAAATTATGGAAGAATACCATAATTGCATATGGGGATCACCCTGCACTGTTCTTCCATAGCTAGCCACAGCTCTGTGAGAGAAGAAAACGTAAGCCATCTGGTGCTTTAAAACAAACAAACCCTGAATCACAAAGACATATCTGTAAGGATGTTTATCATAGCAGTATTTATAATTACAAAGACATGGATACCATATAAACAGTCATCATTGGTAAATTAAATCATGAAACATAACACTAAAGAGAGTATAATACAGCCATGTAAAAGGAAAAGACTAGCTTGTACCTTATCCATTTATATAGAAAGATTTCCACAATACTGTGTAATGTTTTGTGTGTCTCCTGTGTGTGGTTCCTCTATGCTTCTTTTACTGCCTTCCTTTGCATAAAGTGTACATTTTCTATTGTAGTCCCCACACATCTCCAACAATACTTTGTCTTGTCAGTCCTTGTTCATGTGAGCCATTCTACTAGGTGTGTAGTGGTTTCATATGGTGGATTTTTTTTAAGCTTTTATTACTGAAGTATAGTTGACAGAGGATGTTATATTAGTTTCAGGTGTACAATATAGTGATTTGACAATTGTATATGTTATGCAGGACTCATCACAGTGTAGATATCATCTGTTCCCATACAATGTTATTACAATATTATTTACTATATTCTCTATGCCATACTTTTCATCCCCATGATTTATTTATTTTATAACTGGAAGCTTGTACCTCAACCTCAAAAAACAGTGTAGTTTTAATTTATATTTCCCTAATGAAATGAGGTTTAACATTTCCATATGCCTATATATATAGGTAACTACCTAATATATAAAGGTTATATATGGGGGTGTGTGTGTGTGTGTGTGTGTGTATATGAGTTATGTGTTTTTGCCTATTTTATTATTGGACTGTGGTTTTTGATCAGTGAGTTTTGAAAATTATATATCCAAATACAAGTCATTTATCAAAAATATAATTTGCAACATGTTTTCTTCCAGGATGGAGTTTGCCTTTATATTCTCTTTTGAGAACATCTTTTGAGAATTTTTTGTTGTTTCTGAAGTATAATTTTTGTGTGTGTTGTTTTATGAAATATGCGTTTGATACATACTCAGAAGACATTTGCCAAAGCTAAGGCCAGAAAACTTTCTTTTTAACACATTTGCAGTTTTAGGATTTACATTGTTTATAATCTTTTTTGACTTAATTTTTACATATAATGAAACATAGATTGTAATATTGTTTTATTTTTTTTGCATATGAAATTTCCAAAGATCTAGTACCATTTGTTGATGACTACTATCCTCTCTCCACTAAATTGTCTTTGTACCTTTGTCAAAAAGCAGTTACCATAGTGTGGATTTTTTTCAGAAGACTTTAACGTCTGTTCCATTTATTTATTTGTCTTTTTTTGTTTTTGTTTTCTTTTTTGTTGTTTTGTTTTGTTTTGGGTGTGTCTGTGTGTGTGTGTGAGTGTGTGTGAGTGTTTTGCATTTTGCTAATAGCACCCTGTCTTAATTCTGTAGCTTTATAATGAAATCAAAGAATGTTAGCCTATAATTCTGTTTGTTTGTTTGAAGTTGTTTTGGTTATTATAGGTCCTTTGCCTTTCCCTTATTATTCCCCCAAATAAGTTTGTGAGTTTCTATAAGGAAAGTCTGATAACCTTTTATTTGGGAGGCATTGAATCTATAGATCAAATTGGGAATAATTGATATATTACCAATATTGAGTCTTCCAAACCTGAACACAATATATCATTCTACTTATTTAGTTCTTTCATTTCTTATAGCAATATAGTTTTTAATTTTCTGTGTATGGATCTTTTATATCTCTTGTCAGGTTTATCTCTAAGAATTTTATGTTTTGGTGCCAATGCAAATGATATTTTTTTATTTCATTGTTTTTGCTAGTCTATAACAATCCGTTTTTTAAAATATTGACCTTATATCCTGCCATCTTGCCAAAAATCACTTATAAATATTTTAACATTTTTTCTATCAAATTTTCAACATAGACTACCATATCATCTGAAAATAAAAACCATTTTTTCTTATATTTTCCTGCTTTATATTGCTGGCTAGAATCTCTAGTGAAATATTTAATGGTAGTGGTAAGATTGGACACCTTATCTTGTTACTGATCTTAGGGTGGAAGCATTCAGTCTTTCATCATTACTATTGTATTAACTATGGGGTTTTTGTAGACATACTTTTCCAGGCTGAGGACATTTCCTGCTATTTCTGATTTGGTAAAAGTTACATCAAGTATTGGATGTTGGATTTTGTCAAATGCTATTACTACCTCTGTTGAGATTTTCATGTATTTTGGTTCTTTTTATCAGACTTGTATTTCCAGAATAAAATCCTTTTAATAAATTTTTAGATTAGATTTTTAAAAATTCTATTAAGAATTTTTTTCATTTATAATTATTAATAATATGGATCTGTAGCTGCCATTTTAGATAATGCCTTTTTGCACTTTTTGTGTTAAAATAATGATGGCTTCATAAAGTGAATTGGGAAGCATTCCTTTTTTTAGAATTTTCTTGGAAAAATTTGTGCAGAATTTGTTACTATTTCATCCTTAAATGTTTTATAGAATTAACCAGTGAAGTCATCTAAACCTGGCACAATAAATTCAGTTTCTTAAATGGATTTAGGACTCTTCAGGTTATTTTTAGGTGAGCTTTGGTACTTTGTGTCTTTCAAAATTTTTGTCTTAATTCTCTAAGTTGTCAAATTTGGGGCTATATTCCCTTATTATCCTTTAAATATTTGTAGTAATTATAGTGATGCCATCTGTCATTCAAAAGCTTGGTGATTTCAGTCTTCCCTTTTTATTCTGATTAGTCTACCTAAAGGTTTTTCAGGTTTATTGATCATGTATAAAAATAAACTTCTGGTTTCATTAATTTTCTCATTTGTTTTCTATTTCATTGATTTCCATTTTGATCTTTATTAATTTCTTTTTACCTGGTTACTATAGGCTTAATTTGCTCTTTTTCTAAATTCTTAAGTTAGAAGTTGAGGTCTTTTATTTAAGACCATTCATGTTTTTAAATATGGACTTTTAGCACTATAAATTGGCTCCCCCAAATCTTTGATATGGTTTGTTTTTATTTTTATTCAATCCAAAATATTTTCTGATTTCCCTTTTGATATTTGCTCTAACCCAGTTAATTTAAAAGTGTGTTTTAGTTCCTAAGTATTTTGAGTTTATCTGAGTTTATTTCCAAATATTTCTGTTGTTTTAAAAATTCAGTTCATATTTGAATAGTATTTGTATATCTCAAATACTTTTAAATTGAGGATCATTTTTAGGTCCAATATATAGCCTCTCTTGGCACATATATCATGTGCACTTGAAAAAAAATTGCATTTTCCTGTTGCAGAGAGCATTCCATAAAGGTTGTTAGTTGCTATATGTTTTCAACTGTTTGAAACTTTAAAGATTTTCCTTCCACCTATTCTATAAATTGAGAGAGATGTATTGCAATCTTCGACTGCAAGTATAGTTTGGTCTATTTGCCCTTGTTGTTCTATTAATTTTTGCTTCACATATTTTGAGTTTCTCGTATAAGGTACATAAAATTTATCATAGTTATATCTTAATGAATTGACACTTTATCATTATTGAGAAAAAACAATTTTATCACTGTAAATATTCTTTGCCTGTAATAAAATTTGTTTTATATTAAATAGCTACTCCAGTTGTCTTTTAAGTAGTGCTGGCATTATACATCTTTTGTCATTCTTTTACTTTACCTATGTATCTTTATAGTTGTATCTTTATATTTGAAGTGTCTTTCTTATACAGAGCCTCTGGTTGAGTATTGCTTTTGTTCTAATCTAATTTTAGATCTAATCTAACAATCTTATCCTTTTGGGGAGGATATTCAGAACATTTACATTTAGTGTGATTAATGATATAGTAAGGTTTAAGTCTATCCTTAATCTGTCTACTCTATATGTGGCCCATCCATTCTTTTTGCCTTGTATTATTTTTTCCTGCCAATATTGGACAAATTGAATATATTTTATAATGCAAATTTATCTCCTTTTTTGGTGTATTAACTAAAATTCATTGCTTTGTTATTTTAGTGATTGTTTTGCGGTATATAATTTACATTTTGACTTATTACAGTTTACCAATATTTTTTATTTTCTGTCTGAAGAGCTTCCTGTAATATTTTTTGTAGGGCATATCTGGTAATAAGGAATTCTTTCAGCTTTTGTGTGTCTGAAAATGTCTTTATTTCACCTTTGTTTTTGAAAGAAATTTTCTCTCTTTTTTTTTAAGATTTTATTTATTTATTTGACAGAGAGAGAGTTCACAAGTAGGCAGAGAGGCACGCAGAGAGAAAGGGGGAAGCAGGCTCCCTGCTGAGCAGAGAGCCTGGTGCGGGGCTTGATCCCATGACCCTGAGATCATGAGCTGAAGGCAGAGGCTTTAAGCCACTGAGCCACCCAGGCACCCCTTGAAAGAAGTTTTCACTGGATATGGATTTTTAAATTATATCCCTCTCAATTCCCTCCCCCCCAAGATTTTTAAAATGTTGCTCCACTATTGTTTGGGGTGCAGGTTTTTTTCTAACCAGAAATCTACAGTCATCATTATATTTATTTCTCTGTAATTAGGTTGTCTTTTAGAATTTCTTTTTATTACTGGTTTTGAACAATTTGATTATAATATGTCTTGCTAGAGTTTTCTGCATCTCCTATGCTTGAGGTTCATTGTAACTTTTAGAACTAAAGCTTTACAGTTTTCAAAAAATTTAGAGAAATTTGGTCATTATTTTTCAAACTTTCTTTTCTCTCTCATCCTCTTTTACATTCATTAGGTCACTTGTAGTTGTCTCATAGTTCTCTCTCTAGTTTTTGTTGTTGTTTGCTTGTTTTTTGTTTTGTTTTTGCTATTGTTAATTTTTGCTTCTTTTAATGTTTGATTTTAGATCATTTTATCACTGTGCCTTCATGTTTTTTATGTTTTTGTTTTTATTTTTTTAATAATGTCTACTCCATCATTAAGCCCATCCAGGCTATTTTAAAATCTTATACACTGGAGTTTTTACCTTTAGGATTTAAATTTCTTAATATCTTCTATGTTTATAACTAATTTATGAACATATGGAAGATAATTTAAATGATTACTTTAATAACCTTGTCTATAGATTGTAATATCTGTGTTCTGGTTCAATTTAATTAATTAGTTTAACTCTAATACATGGGCCATATTTTTTCTTTGTACTTTTGTTCTTTTTTAGTAATTCATATTTGGATGTCAGACACCATGAATTCTTATTTTGCTGGGTGTTAGCCTTTATTTGTTTGTTTGTTTCTCTATAAATATTATTTAGTTTTATTTTGGGATATAGTAAGTTACTTGGAAATATTTTGGTCTTCAAGTGTCATGATTTTAATATTCTTTAGTTGGACCAGAGCAGTGCTCAGCCTTGGGGTAATTATTCTACACTACTGTGGAAAGATCATTCTATTTGCTGAATAGAATCATGGCAACATGAATCTTGGAAATAGCACTACTCCCAGCCCTGTGTGATGATTCCTTTCAGGTGGTTCTTTCTCCAGCCTCAGATAGTTTCCTCTCATGCATTCACTGATCAGCACTCAGCTGAATACTCGGAAGGAACTTCACAGGTTTCTGGAGTTTTCTTTGTGTTGACCTGTGTTACTCTGTTCTCTGAGTCACCACCTTGCACCTCCTAGAATGTTAACTCTATCTCTCCAACTCAAAGAGTGCTCTTCTGGACATTGCCTAGATTCCCTCTCCTTGTTCTGTATCCCAGGAATTGTCTCAGTAAGGTTGGATAGTTGCTATGGTCTGAATGTTTATATCCTCTAAAATTTATATATTAAGATCTTAATGCCCAAAGTGATAGTAATAGGAGGTGGGCTTTTGAGAGGTGATAGGTCATGAGGACACAGCCCTCATGAATATAATTAGTGTCTTATAAAAGAGGCTCAAGAGTGCTCCCTTGTCCCTTCCACTGAGTGAAGGTACACTGAAAAGTCTACTATCTGGTATAGGGTCCTCACCTGACATGGCTGGCATCCTGATTTTGGACTTCCAGCCTCCAAGACTGTAAAAAAAAAAATTTCTTTTGTTTCCAAGCTATCCAGTCTGTAATATTTTGTTATACCTGCCTTAAAAGTTCAGACATTAGGGACGCCTGGTTGGCTCAGGTGGTTAAGCAGCTGCCTTTGGCTCAGGTCATGATCCCGGGGTCCTGGGATCGAGTCCCACGTCGGGCTGCTTGCTCAGTAGGGAGCCTGCTTCTCCCTCTGCCTCTGCCTGCCACTCTGCCAGCTTGTGCTCTCTCTCTCTCTGACAAATAAATAAATAAAATCTTTAAAATATATATATTTAAAAAAAAATTTCAGACATTAGTCACAAGTCTCACCTCATATCTTTCTCATCTTTCAAGGATTACTCACCTTGATTGCCTGATATCTAGTATCTTAAAATTTTGTTTCACATATTTTGTCAGTTTTAGGTTGTTTCAGTAGAGATTGTAAATGCACTCATTATTATTCCATATTGGTCAGAAGTGAAAGTCCTATTTATTTATAATTACACGAGAAAGTTTTTGTAAAAATTAAAACAGCATGGATTAATACAGTAGAAGTCTCCATTTAGTACTCTGAAATGTCAGTCCCCTTATCAGAAATAACCACTGTTTTGTATCTTTAAAGACTATTTCCAATACATGTTTATGTATATATATCTTCACATAGAATAATATATTTTATGTGGGCATTTTCAAAACAAACAATGCCATATCTTTCATATTGTTCAGAAACCTGCTTTTTTCATCCAATGATGTGAGCCATTTCCATTCCCATACTTAAAAGTCTACCTCTTTTTTTTTTTTAATTCCTTCAGGAATGGTAAAATTGTCTGTTTAATCATTTCTACATTGATTAAGACTTGTTTTTTTTTTTCATTTTTTTCTCTACTTAAATGATAGGTGAAAATGATTCCTCTTTGTGCAGTTGTACAAATATTTCTGTAAGACATAATGCAAATAGAGTAAGTTAAGAGGTAAGCATATTTTAAAATCTGATATATAGTATCAAGTGGCCCTGTAGGAGGCTTCACAACAAAATTGTATATATCAAGGAACCTCTTCCTTATTTTCTTCTCAACTCTTGTTAATATGTAATATTTCAAAATGTAATCATTCAGATAAGCGTAACATGTTTTATTTTAATTTCTGTAGTTACTGGAAAGGTCAAGCATATTTTCATATGTTAACTATTTATATTTTCTTTCCCATGAACTACTTCTTCTTATCCTATGCCTATTTTTATAAAGATATCTGTTTTAATGATTTGTGTGTGGGGGGGTGAGTGGGTGGGTGAGTGTGTTTATAAACTTTTTTTTAAGATTATATTTACTTATTTGTCAGAAAGACCGAGAGAAACAGCACAATCCGGGGGAGTGTCAGGCAGAGGGAGAAGCAGGCTCCCAGCTAAGCAAGGAGCCCAATGCAGTGGACGATCCTAGGACCCTGGGGCCATGACCTGAGCCAAAGGCAGATCTTAACCAACTGAGCCACCCAGGTGTTCCTGTTTATAAACTTTTATAATCTACAGAATGTCTCATTTTGGAGGGGAAAGTATCTGAAGCCCATATATATAAAATAAGGCCATTTCCCCTTTCCCATTCCACTTCTGCACCTTCCATAAACCACCCTATCTCTCACCTTCGCCAAGTCCAGGGAACTAGCCCTCCTTTTGTTCCATTCTCATAGGTCTTTTAGTCTATATATTGTGGTATTAAGATTACTTTTATCTTTCACACTAAACTTTAATAACAACCTTAGTCTTTTTTTTTTAATTTCTCCATATATGTATAGATAGAAATGAGATATTGTGGTTAATCTGGAAATTTGGACCAATTTAAGGCTGTTTTATGACCTCTTAATCTGAGTTAGAAATGTGGTAAGTAAGGTAGGTTCTGGAATCCAGATTATATTTTCTATTTTTCTTTTGTAAATGGCAGAGCCATGGCTATAGACCAGCTTATACAACTTGAATAGAATTATGTAGGAATTGTTATCTGAGACCCTGCTTCTGAGACTATAGGTCAGACTAGGTCAATTAATCAAGGAAAAAAAATTAAATTCTTTTAAATTTTAATTGTAACTATCAAGAGTTTATGTAGGGTAATCCTCAGGAAGGTTGGGCAAATTCATAATACAAATGAAAACTCTTGTTAGGTCTGACTGGTTTTATGAACATAAAATTATTGGTTCAATTTCTTTGAATTGACAAGGTACATAATACATGATTCTTCCAGTGACTATTTTTTCAGTCACTATAACCACTGGCCTTTTCATGTGGATTTTCCTGGTGAGCTCCTTGAGAGTGGAAGATTGCTTCATTACTCTTTGAATCCCTCTCAGCCTATGGCACAGTGCCTTCCATGCTCAAGGCACACTATGCTCAGGAAACTGTTGATGATTATAAAGGAATAGTATTTGAGATGTGGCGGTATTGACAATGAAAATAATAGTAATAATAATAACTAGAATTGAGTTCATGTTATCTATTAGGCAGTGACCTAACTACTATTTCACTGCTTTTTATGCTTTATTTATTTTTTAGATATACTTTATTTTTTAAAGATTTATTTATTTATTTATTTATTTGAGAGAGAGAGAGAAAGAGAGTGAGAACAAGCAGGAGGAGGGAGGCTAGAGGGAAAGTGAGAGGGAATCTCAAGCAAACTCCCTGCTGAGCATGAAGCCTGATGCTGGGCTAGATCTCATGACCCTGAGATTATGACCTGAGTCAAGATCAAGAATTGGATGCTTTACCAACTGAGCCACCCAGGCATCCCAATTCACTACTTTTAAAAGGGAGGAAACTGTGTCACATAAGTGTAAGGCAGAGGTTAGGCCTAGATTCTGATCCAAGCATGCTGACACAGTATACTGGACATAGTTGCTATGCTATGTACAATTCAAAGTCAGCCAATGTACATAATTTTATAAAGTACTGCTTTGTTTGCAAATCTCTTACCTTCTACTAGTCCTCATGCTCATTGATGTCAGGTACCCTTCTTGTTTATTTTTGTTCTTCCAGGCTGTAGCACAGTGTTTCTGGCACAGAAGAAGCTCTTTTTTTTTTTTTTTTTTTTTAAGATTTTATTTATTCATTTGAGAGAGAGAGAATGAGAGAGAGGAAGTAGAGTTCAGAGGGAGAAGCAGACCCCCCGCCGAGCAGGGAGCCCGACGTGGGACTCGATCCCGGAACTCCAGGATCGTGACCTGAGCCGAAGGCAGTTGCCCAACCAACTGCGCCACCCAGGTGCCCCACAGAAGAAGCTCTTAATAAATGGTATTAAAGTAGTGATTGAATGAATGTCATGCCCTTCCACCAGAACCTTCCAGAACAAACTCTAAAATTTCTGTATCTTTTATGACTGTCAGAATGCATATTTCTATACACATTGAGGATCATATGACTGCTAATTAATGATATGACAGAAATTAATAGTATTTTTTTCTCCTCATAGTCACAAAAGTGAGTGGTTGTTTTAGTCATTAATGCATAACAAGCATTCCCAAAGCTCAGTGATTTAAAACAACAACCGTTTATTCTTTATTTCTTGTGTGTGGGCAGGCACAAAGTTGGCTTTCTAAGCTAGAGTGGGCCCCAGGCTGGTAGTTGAATCCAAATATGTTTCAGTATCTCTCATCTTACTTGGGCCAGGATATTTAATGGGGCAGAGTCTTTTTACAAAGATGGCAGAGGTACAGGAGAGCAAGTAGATCACAAGCCTTATTGGCTAAAACAAGTCACATGACAAAGCCCAAAGTTAAAGTGGAAGCCATACATTCCATTTCTAGTGGGAATAACTGCAAAATTCTAAGGGAAATGGCATGATTCTCACAGTGGTAAATAATGGAGTCAGTAATTCAGTCTATCACTTTTGTACTGACCAAGCAAGTGGTAGAGAAAAACATTTAGAAACACCAACAGCAAAATTTTGATTAAGCCGTTAAACGAATGTAGAAGTTTGAGGCAAAACCCAAGCCAATTTTTATTTAATCACAGTTTTCTTCCACCCTTCTAACAAATGTAGATGATATTACAGCCATTTCTAGAGTAATCAACTGTGGTATCCCAAACAGAAGATTATAACATCAGCTGGAAACTGAGCAGCAGGACAGTTGAAGGCTTAAAAAAATGTATCTCTTAGATTCAAGTTATACTTCACAATAAGGAAAGAGGGTAGGGGCAGGGAAATTAAGAAATTAGCAACACTAACAGAATTGTATCCTAGCAGAAGACTGGGTTTGTCATTAGAGGAAGCATCAGTGAGAATCCAAATATCGGAAAATGAAACATGAAGAATGTAACTGGCCTTGAACAGTAAACACTGAAAGATAATTTATAAAAAATAGGAAGGTAGTAAGTCTGGGAAATTAAAACAGAGAAAACAAAGAATTCCTTTTGTGTATGCTTCTCTTAAAACTTCTTAAGGGTATGGCATGAGGGGTACAGAACAGTATAGGAGTGATTATTCCAGTGTTTTTGAAAATCAGAAATAGACTCTGCAGGGTGCCTGGGTGGCTCAGTGGGTTAAAGCCTGTGCCTTCAGCTCAGGTCATGATCTCAGGGTCCTGGAATGAAGCCCCACATCAGGCGGGGAGCCTGCTTCCCCCTCTCTCTCTGCCTGCCTCTCTGCCTACTTGTGATCTCTCTCTTGTCAGATAAATAAATAAAATCCTTAAAAAAAAAAAAAAAGAAATAGGCTCTTCACATCCAGGATCTATACTCGTTTGCAGGTTCACAGTTGGGTGGGCCTTGTCCTCTCTGGAGACTGCCCCAGAGCATCTGTACAGCTGTGCCAATGCCTGGGTCCAAATGAGGATCAGAGAGCAAAGCTGAGTCGTAAACTTGTACATAAACAAAACACTTCATATTCTACTTAAAGATAAAAATAATAAGGGGAAATGCCTCATAAAGTAACAATCCTTCTACAATAGCTGAACATTTCCCTGTAACTTTTCTGTGTTTTTCAAGCAATTTTCTTTATTTTCCCTTACATGAAATGACATAGACCTGCAATTTCTCACCCCCTGGTCCAAATTGTGTGTCATTTTCTAGCCTCTCAGGCATTTACTGTTTTATATCTGTATAAATGTGTGTATACTTAGGTATACACACAGACAGGGCAAAAATGTGAACATTATCTTGACAAAATGTTCTTTATACCTAGTTTAACAGAAGGGACAATTGGTATGATCTTAAAAATGCAATTTGATAAGTATAAAAACAAGACATAAGGGGCGCCTGGGTGGCTCAGTTGGTTGGGCCACTGCCTTCGGCTCAGGTCATGATCCCAGAGTCCCAGGATCGAGTCCCATATCAGGCTCCCAGCTCTGCGGGAAGTCTGCTTCTCCCTCTGACCTTCTCCCCTCTCATTCTCTCTCTCTCTCTAAAAAAAACAAAAAACAAAAAACAAGACACAATAACTGTTTGACAAGAGAAAGTGTTCCTCAGTTCCCCATCCTTACTCCATCAAAGGTAAAGTTGCTATAGAATGGGATTAAATTTATCAAAATGTGATGAATGTGAGACCACAATCTCTCATTACTTTCCGTACTTCTCAGGCCAAGAATCTATTAGATCTGTTCTTGTATTCCTAATGGAAAAGCAGATACATATTTAAGTACTAGAAGTCATGGGGTCATAAAAAAACAAAAAGCTGTGGTATTTGTTTCTGAAAAATCTGATTATGATTGTAGAAATCCATGGTGTATCAGGAGATAGAATGAATCCTCTGACTTGACTACTTTTCCAGTACTGCAAAGAAATAATTCACACACCTCCTGTCTCTTTCTCTTGCATACACAAACCATGGGAATTTTATCATATCGGTATATACCTAGTACAGACTGACCCGTGGGATAATAAACTCAATTGGAAGTTACTACTTCCTACCCAGATCATCCACATAACAAAGGGAAGAAGTTTTGCCTTGACCTTGGGAAATGCATACTGCCTTTCATATCCTACTTTCTTACATTCATTCAAATTTGTGCTTATTTAGTGAGTATTTTGCAGGCCAGATATTCTGATAAATACCAAGAACTAGAAGATTAATGAGGCAAGGACACTACTGTTGAGAAACTCATAGTCTTAAATAGGAAGTAGCCATATAGACAGTTATAAAATGATGATAAAATATCAGAGTTATAAACAGAGCACTGCAGAAGTGGGAAGAAAGCAATTAGCTTTGTCAACAGTAGTCCAGAAAGGCTGCACAGAGAGGCTGCACACATACTGGATCTTGAAGGATGAGCAGAAATCTGCCTAGTACAGATAAAAATGGAAGATGTACCAAGGGAAAAGAGCCTCTGCAAATTTACTGAGGCATTCTCCACCTATTGCCTGCTGATGAGTAACCTGTAGTTTAGATGTGATTTAGAAAACTGAATGGGAAGTCATCAGAGAGGGAGAAAAACCATGAAAGACTCTTAACTCTAGGAAACAAACTGAGGGTTGCTGAGGGGAGGTGGATGGGGGGTATGGGTAATTCAGTGATGGGCATTAAGGAGTGTTCACCACATCACCATGATGTGGTGAACACTGGGTGTTACATGCAACTGATAAAATATTGAACACTACATCAGAAACTAATGATGTACTATAAGTTAGCTAATTGAAAAAAAAAAGTTAACTAATTGATTTAAATTAAAAAAAAGAAAACAAAGAAAAAAATCCCACAGCCCCAGAGAGTTATTTTCATAGAAACTGTCTTTTCCTCTCTGTGCCCTAAATAAGGTTATGAAATAAGTCAAGTAAAATAGAACAGAACCTGAACTGGATTTAATGTGTTTTTTTTTTTCTGGGTCGCCTGGATGGCTTAGTCAGTTAAGTGTCAAACTCTTGGTTTGGGCTCAGGTTCTGATCTCATGGGTTATGAGATCCAGCCCTGTGATGGGCTTCGTGTTCAGTAAGGAGTCTGCTTGAACATTCTCTCTTTGTCCTTTCCTCAACTTTCATTTGCATTCTCTCTCTCTCTTTCAAATAAAGAAACAAATCTTTAATTTTTTTTTCCCTCTTGCTAAAAACATTTCTTTTAGAAAAGTGATCATTTTTGTCTTGGTTCAGTTCAGTGTGTAATCATGGGAAAATTTCTTCTAATTGTACAGGTAATGATATTCTGAAGCACATATAAGTAGATGATATTTGCAAATTTACCAGTTTGGCTTTGAATTGTAGCTCATGTCATTGTATAGTTTGTGGGCTGTTAAAAAGGAGCAAGTTCTCTCCTGCTATTAAACAAAGCATTGATTTCATTGGAGATCTTGTCAGTGGGGCTTCTTAAGTAGTCTTCCAGAACATGAGTTCTCATTTATAGCAACAGATCCCCTTAAAATTCTCCATATTCTTTGTCATATTGTTATTTTCCATTAAAAAATAGAAAGTTATAGCCATAATTTTGTCTGTTATCTTGGCCTATTCCCAGAAGAAGGAAAAGAGTCACCTGTGTGTCTCCCTTCACCTACTGGCAGTTATCATCTGTGGCCAAAGAACAAAGGTATTAGGCTGTGTATTTTTAAAAGGCAGAAAGAAATGACTCTCAACTTGATTGCACCTTTTTTGCTAGTTACTTTTGCCTTCCTGATTAAATACTATCCCCTTATCTCTTTACAATAAGCATATTCGTTCCTTTTTAATCTTATCTTCCTATACCCCATCCATTGTATTTATCCAATGTCTAAATTTTTCCTTGTCATTTTAATACATAACATTTTGTCTTCTTGAACTATGAGACCACTCTTTTAACCAGACTTCCATATCTATCCTTACCTGTCAATGCTTTGACACTTGGGTCCAAACAGGTCAATCCAAGAGCACTGCAACTTCAACTCTCTACCATTTCTTCATAGTCTTAATTTGATGGCTTGACAGGCATATGTATGATTCCACTAATTACCACCTATCCAACCTTGATCAAGATCATCATGGCAGAAGTCTATCATGGAAGTCTCCTGTTTGCCATCTAATCAATCCTTTCCCACCACAACACTTACCTTTCTTACCTTCACCCTTGGAGATACTGCTTTTCTCATGTGGACCTCTAAAATAGACCATGGTTCATTCTGATAGCCTTCTCACAAAATTTAGCCCTCTAGCTCTAAAATCAATCTCTCTCACTCTCTCCACCTCTCTCTCTTGCTTCCTCTTTCTGTTCCCCTCCTTTCCTCCCTCCATTTCTATTTTTTTAAAAGATTTTATTTATTTATTTGACAGAGAGAGAGATCACAAGTCGGCAGAGAGGCAGGCAGAGAGAGAGGAGGAAGCAGACTCCCTGCTGAGCAGAGAGTCCGATGCGGGGCTCAATCCCAGGACCCTGAGATCATGACCTGAGCCGAAGGCAGAGTCTTAACTCACTGAGCCACCCAGGTGCCCCTCTATTTTTTTATACACACAAATTTTAAGTTGTAGTGTTTATTCATATTTAATAATTGATTATGTACACATACACAAATTTAGGTTAGTTTTCTATTTTTTTCTTAATTTTTTTCCTAAGGTTCTTTGTTTTTTCAAGTTTAATATAATTCCTACTAGTTACTTTTTTCTCCTAACACTTAGATACTATTTATTAGGTTACTTATGCTATTGTTTTCCCTTTTGTCTGTTCATCAGCATTCACTGATGCTGCCTGTTTGATCTCTGTAGAGATTTGTGTTTATGACCCCTGGCATAGATATATTTATAGCCACAAGCAAGGTAGGATTTATTTCTAGAAAATTGAGGCCAAATAGTTAAGTAATTTTCCTAAAGTCATGTTACTCAAAGCCCAGTCTTTTAATTCAGTTTAATATATTACTCTCATACCAGTATTTCTCCTTCTTAAGTGTATCTCAGAGATACCTGGAGATCTTGGTAAACAGATCATTAGGCCCTATCCCAGTTTTTGATTTATTAGGTCTGGATTGGGGGCCAACAAATTTGTATTTCTAGCAAGTATCTAGTTGATGCTGGTTGGGAGACCACACCTTGAGAACCATTGTTTTGCCATTATGTTTTTTAATAACTTCCAAAGTCCTTTCAGCTTACCTTTATAATTAGATAAAGAATGTTTACTGTCTTCCTTTCAAGATTGGTGTTTCAAATCATTGTTTAAAAAAAAAAGCTACAAAGTAAATATAAAGTTTGTCTCCTTCTCTAGGACATAAGTTCCATGAAAACTGAAGTATGTCTTGTTCATGTCAATATTTTTAGTTTTTGGTAAATAGTGAGCACTTTATAATTTTTTGCATAAATCAGTGAACAAATAAAATCCAGGGCTTGGTTAAAATTAAATAAAAAGAGAGAAGACAGAAGTAGAGACCTGGTCCCTACCAATCAATGACTATTTAAATTTAAGAAAGTAATTCCTGAGGAATGTCTATGCTTCTCTGATTTATTTGATAGCTTAGTCATGCTTGTGTTAAGAATGCAAAAGGAAGCGGTGTATCATTTGCTGATAGTGCTTGTTGTAATAGTTTCTCTTCTGAGTAGGAAGAGTATCTACATAAACATTCAAAGGATTGTAATCACTATCCAGAGACTGAATCCTCTGCCCTGACAGTTGGAAAATGACTCTATGCACTGACAGCCCCACAGGATGGGAAATGCAATAGCTCTGCCACTACTGTGTAATGTTGCTAAGCTTAATTGACTGCACCCATAAATAGTGGGAGAAAGTGAGAGTGTGTAATCTATACTAGTCTTAAATTATTGTGTGGTACCAACTTGTAGACCTCCTGGAGAATCTCTTGTAGGATAAGCCATGAGATGTTTGGGTTTTAGATCGTCTTGTTGTCTATACTGTTTTATTCACTTGTTCTTTGTTTTTCTTAAGTCTTATGTTCTTAGTTTCTCAAAAATACTTTCCTTTCATTTTCTCTTCCTTTGTGTCCTTACACAAAACCACTATTATTCCTCTTTTCTCACCTCTCCTTCTTACTGGATTCTCTGATCAGCATTCAAACTTTAATTAAATTAAGATGTTACTCTTTTCATTCCTTTCCAGATACAGCACAGTTTACTCTAATTTGCCCTGAAACTTTTCAAAAATGTTGTCTGTAAAGGCTGTCACTTTCATCATCATAACTATGTTCTTACTCTTATCTTATTTCTGCACCCATGACTCAAAAACAGCTTTGTATATAATATCTATGTTAGAAATCCAAATAACACTTCTTAGTCTCCATCTTACTGAACCTCTCACCACATTTCACACAGTTAGTGTGCCTCCTTCTTGAAAACTTTCTCTTGGCTTCCATACTACTAAAATGCTGTGTTTTGTTCCTTCTTCTCTGGCCACTCCTTTTTAATGTCCTTTATAAGATACTCTCTTTGCCTTACTCCAGACATGAGAGTTCTGCTCTTCTTTCACTATCTTTCCCTAAGTCATCTTCCACACTCATGATCCAAATGCTAATATTCACTATTTCCTGTCACTCCTTCATGCCTCTCCTCTAACAGATAGGTTTATGGATTCGTTGTCTTCTGGGGAGCGCTACTTGACTGACTCTCAGGTATCTGCAGCTTGAAATGTCCAAAGTTCTACTCTTGAATTCCTATCTTCTCACTTAACCAACACTCGAGGCTTTCTCTCTCTCCCTTGATATAACTAACATTCACAAATTCATGCCAACATCCATCTCCACCCTATCCATTCATCCTCAGCTACATTGTTCACTACCTTGTCTGATTCATCATCATTGTTATCTCTGAAATTTGATCCTTCTTAGTCATCTGCCTGAAATGCTCTTCTCCCTCTCTTCATACAGTTAATTACTATTGATCTGCAACTCTTAATGTAAATATCATTTACCCAGAGACCTTCCAGATCCTTCAGTCCCACTGGTACATTCTCAGAGCACTTTTATCGGTTCTTTGGAGCAGTTACCTGGACTCATAATTCTACTTTTATATGAATGTTATTTTATATTATCTCTTTAATATACTATAAGCCTTATGAGTATAGCATCCTTGATTGTTTTTCTTTATTTTTTAAATTATTGTTTCACCAGGGTGTAGCTAAGAACATAACACATGTTAGGCCCTGAGTAAATATCTCTTGAGTAAAAAGTTTCCCTTACAATTTTTCTTCTCACTAGTTTTTTTTTTTCTAGCTCCCATCTTCTTATGCTGTTTCTCTCTGATTGATCCCTAACTCCCTCCTTCCCTGCCTTTCCCCCTTCCTTCTTGTCTTCTTACCTTTCTTTTTTGCTTTCTTCATTCCTTCATGGAAAACATAGATTTGCCCATTAAAACTAAATGCTCCTACCTATTTATCTAAAATTCATTCTTATTTAATTTAAGATGATCAGTTTAATTCAGATAAAGAAATATATGCCCAATAACCAATTTTCATTTCCTTTTATTCTCTCTCTCTCTCTCACTCACTCACTCTCAAATTCGACTTTGTAAACGCAGACATTTTGGAAGAGAGATATCTTCTGGATAACCAAGATACATGATTCTGTCATAAAATACCCAGGACTCTCTATATTGATTCATTCATTTAATCATTTATTCACTTCACTAACCAATTATACAAATCCTACTGTGTATTATGCAGTTTTTTGTTTGTTTGTTTGTTTTTTGAGAGCATGTGTGAGTGGGGCATGGAGGGGTAGAAGGAGAGGGAGAGAGAAAATCTTAAGTAGGCTCCATGCCCAGTGCAGAGCCCAATTTAGGGCTTGATCTTATGACCTGAGCCAAAATCAAGAGTCAGAAACCTAACCAACTGAGCCACCCAGGAGCCCCTGTTATGCCCTCTCGTAGCCTAAATCTCAGATCCTTCATTTACTTGCTGAGTTGTTGCCGTGACAAATAAATTATTTATTCTTCAGTTTCTTTATCTCCTAAAATGGGTAAAAATAGTAACTACCTTATAGGGCTATTATGAGTTATTATACACAGAAGTATCTGACACATACTAAACTCTATATAATTATTAGCTGGCATTATTTTAAACATCACCATTAACTTTTTCAAGGACTATGTTACAATGTTGAACAAAATAAATTTTCTACCTTCACATAGTTTACATTCTAGTGCAGGGCAAACTGTGGCTATTTGACCAAATCTGACCAACTAACCACTTTGTAAACAAAGTTTTATTAGAATACAGCTAGGTCATTTCTTTATAATTTGTCTAAAGCTACTTCGTGCTACAATAGAGACTTCAAATAGTTTTCCGTGAAGCAGAAAATATTTACTGGTTTTCTCTTCACAGAAAATTTGCATACCTCTGCTCTGATACAGATAGACACCCTTTCTATAGGAGGTAGCCCAAGTTATGGATAAATCCACTGGAGTCAGGGAAAGCTGGACAAGTATCCCAATTTTTTCATTCTACCACTGTCTTTTTGCATGGTTTTAGCATGCTACTTATCTTCCCTAAGCATCAATTTTTTTTTATTCTAAAATGGACTCAATGCCTATCCTGATGTGTTCCTGAAAGATTAAATAATGAAATGTATATATAGTATCTGGAATTGTTGGTGCTCAATAAAAATTTTCTCCTTTCCTTTTGGAGAATAAAAGATTTATATTGGTATTATATATATTAACACTTATTACATCTTTACAACTACATGAAACCATTTTACATCAGAAGTCAAAACAATCATGGTCTGTAGTAAAATAAAGTTCAGTAGAAGAAAAATAGATTTTAACTGCAGTAAATGCAAACAAAAGATGTGTTAAACTCCACTTTCCATTGTAGTGCTATTTCCATTTTACCATTTCATTTTGGTTTAAATTTGTCATATTTAAGTTAAAGGTTTAAACCCTTTAGATGCTAATGATTTTCCACTTCTAATTAGGTTTCCAAGGTGCTTCTCATGCAAAAACTAAGTGAAAATACTGTATAAACGAAATTAGTTAGAAAGGAGAACAATCATGTCTGTAAGAGGGAAATAATTTGTTTTTTTTTAAGGTGCCTCTTTAATAATAGCTTAAAACAATAAATCTATGAGGATTTGTTTTTTCACAGTAGTTAACCAGTCAGTAATGTTGCCTACAAAATTCCAATTTAAAAAATGACCTTTTAAAGATGGCATATAAAATTAAATTTTAATGAGTGATAATAAATGGTGATACTTTTCACAGGAGGAAACACAATGCTTGCCTGGAGCCCTTGCTACATGTCATCCACTTTAGTGCTCTATTATTGTTTCTTCCCTTTCATTATTTTCAAGGGAAGATGATGGGACAGCACACTTTGAAGAACCGAAAACAGGTTTAATATTGTGCTTACCAAAGGCGATCTTCATCGCTAGCTAATTAGGCAGATGGCCCTCCATTGCTTTAGTGATGATTCTTTTGTAGAATGCTGTTCTGTCCCTCCACAATGACAGTGTAAGGTGTTTAAGCATTCCTTTGATTATTTGGCCTGATTGAAAAATAAATCTTCATGATTGGGCTTAAAGAAAAAAAAGGCATTTTCACTTTACCAGATGGGAACTCCACTCTAGTTCTGTAGCAAGAACAGAAAGGTCTTCACAGTGGTCAGCTTTCAGGTGGAAAACACGTTTGGCAACCAATCAAATTGAATCTAGGAAGAGAAAAGCTAAAGAACAAGGGGTTCCTACAAAAGGCTTGATGGCTTTCTTAATAAAACAGGAATGATCACCAATGTTTCTTAGGCCAATATAAGCAGTCTTTTATTAATCCTCTGGGCCACTTGAGTTCATTGTCCTATTTACTAAATGAGAACGATTTATCATTAATGGGCAATAATCATGGCAAACATAATTATTAATTTATCATTTCTGGCTTAAATTTCAAAATATTGTGAAGCTTTCTGCTTTTTATGATGATGCTTTCTCTACCCTTTTTGCCCTGAGGATCCTATTAGCAGAGAGCTGAGCAATTCGGTTTCATCCCAAATAAATTATGCCTTCATTCTTAAAATATAAGTACAGAAGGACTGTAAAGATTAGAAATCCGTTTGAAGCTTCCATCACTTGAAGTTTTTTTCCTTGATGTATAGAGCTTCTGGTGTAAAAGTAAAACAACACATATTTCTACAAGTTCAGAGCCAAGTCACCTTAAAAGAGCCCTGGCCAGGACGGTGGGGGAAGTACAAAATGAAGTACATTACCACGCAGGGCGGAGATGTTTGGTTCCTCAGAACCTCTTTCTAAGACAGGCTGCTTGTGTATAACGGAGTGGGGAGGTGACTGCACTAGTCACTCTCCATTTCAAAATGATTAAAATAACTGCAATTCCCAAGAAGCAGGAGGTGAATTCTCACTTTCCTCACCAAGGATCTGGGAATGAAATGACACCTTTAATTACAAAGGACTGTTGGTACCACTCAGGTAACAGTCTGCTGTAAATGAAAACCTTAATTGCCTCAGAATCAAGTATTTCATGTAAATGCATTTTCATCTTAAGTACAGTTGTTGGTGCGGGTTTCATTATTTTTCCCTGTCAGCATATGATAGAAGGAAGTGGTTGCGCCAACTTCTTATTATACTGCTGTTTTATTGTCAGTTTTGCCCAGTGGCTCAAGAGCTAGTGTGTCTTTGCCAGCCCTAAGTTGTTATTCCAACAGCAGTGGGGCCCCATGGGGGTGCTCAACCTTGACTTAAGTAAAATTGCAATTAGCAAAAGAGGTGACTCCAATTTTTAACAAACCTTGATCTTTACTTATTTCTCAGAATTATAAATCAAATTGCACTTGGTATCAACCATTCATTTTTTTCTGATTTATTATTTTTAAAGTATTTAAAATTAATACAAGCCAGTTATCAGATACACATACTTATTTTTTTTAAATTAACTCTTCATTATCTGAGCATTTACTTAGCTATTTCTCTTTTGCACCCAAAAAGAAAAATTTCTTTTTCTTCCCTTAATTCTGAAAGATGAGAATATATAATGTGTGAAATTCCCACTATCTCATTTTTTCTTAATTCATAGTGAATTTGGCTGCCTTATTGTTTCTTCTAAATTAATGTAGACATATTCAAAGATGAGATAATTACAGAACTAACAGTAAATGGGAAAGGAGTGTTGACCTAAGTAAATACCAGGAAACTGAAAATTTGTTCATGTATTCTCTTTCCAATGCAATTAAAGATTTTTTTTTTAAATTCCAAAGTGAAGTATAGATCAAAGACCTACATTCAACTAAAAGTTTAAAGACAGATGGATTCTGAAGAAAAAGGGAGCAGTCTCAGTTTCTGAACAGATGTGTACTGATCTACTTTGGTTTATAACAAGTAAAGTGGATGGTTAATGATAGCAAACATTAAAACAATTTTCAGAAGAAACTTTGTAAGTGATGGATACACTTATTGTACAGATTGTGGTGATGGTTTCACGGGTACATACTTATCTTCAGGTTCATCAAGTTATACACGTAAAATATGTAAAGCTTTTGGTATGTCAATCATACCTCAGTAAAGTGTTTTTTTTTAAAAAAAAAACAGTTTTTAACAACTTGACAAAGATAAAAAAGCAAAACTGCCTTTCCAGCAGTTAATTTTTGGATTATATTCTGGATTAAATTATATAACTACTAGGCACACTAACAGTAAGCATTTCTTGCTTTTTCTTTCTTTAGAAATGAGAAGTGAATGAAGGCAGAAATTACTGGAAGAGAGGTCACAGTAAGTCATTTCATATTTATTTCTTACATTTGAAGTGTACAGAATATATTGTATAAAACTTGTTCAGGAACTCTCAGGGGCTCGTGTCTCAAATAAATTAGACAAATAGAGTTTTTCAGAGGAAAGGAAATGCTTGTGATAGCTATGCGACACAGAAATACACCACTTGTCCCTGACATTTTGAGACCCTGTTTTCTGCATTCCAGTCACCTTGCTGTTCCATATTGTTAAGTGTATCATGGCCAAAGTGGCAAAAGAAACTCTGGATGGAATTCCCATTTTAGAATTGTGAGTCTCATCTCTCTGTGTAGTTTTGTTGTTGTTGCTTTTCTTGAATCGGGTATTGCAAAGGTTGTGCTTAAAATCACAGGGCAGTACTAAGGTAGGTTTCTGAATGTTATTGATCAAGTCTAGGTGCAAAAGGTCAAAAACTAGAGTTGATTATAATCATGTTTCTGTATTTTATCATCATTTAGTTATTGCTTCTCTATGAAGTTTAAATGTTTGACTATGAAAGGATGAAACATTTCCTATATTATGAATAGTCATGTAAAATCAGAAGCTGTGGTATTCTTACTGACAACTTAGATGGTTTACTTCACTTCTAAGTGTGTAATAGATAGATATGCAAAAACAATCATTTTCTTCAAGTAGAGAATTAGGACAAAATGTCTTGAGAAATTTCCTGAAGTTACTATGAACGTAAATGAATAGCAAACTCAGAACAAATAACATTTTCATGTGTAATAAATAAAAATAAAACCAAGAGCTCCTTTAAAACAAAGAGGATAAGAGGGGGAAGAAAGGAAGAAAGAAGGAAAAAAAGGAAGAAAGAGAAGGTAGGGGAGAGGAATGGAGGGGAAAGGGAAAGAGGGAGGGTGTGAAGAAAGTGAGAAAAGTATGGCTGTAGACTCATTTTTCCTATTTGTATATTCAGAAGTCTAAATTGTGATAAGGATACTTATTTGTCTTTGACTGTCAATGCCTTATTAAATCTTGCCAATTCAATATTCAACAGAACACTGAGGATGGGTGTCGTATAAAGGAATTCTGAGCCTTCCTTCATCTTCAGATAATTCGGTCCTACGTGGGCTTTGCATATTGGGATTTTCTCTAAAAATTTGTTTTAAGAAAGAGAGAACTTACATGGAAATTTTCTGATATCAGTTAAATCTAGCTGGTGGGAACATGGGTGTCTGTAACATTGATTTTTTCTGCTTTTCTCTGTTTTTGATATATTTTTTAAGTAAACATTAACAATCGAAAAAAAGTATTTTTTGGAATATCTACATGTTTAAAAAATGTTTTTGAACTCTATTGCTGTGGCATGTCACAACTGGTTGATAATGAAATTATCAACACTATGATCAAGTAGATTGTTTTCCTTATAATGAGAATTCTTAGTAGATATGACAGAGCTGCGAAAGTGTTGATATTATAGTTTCCCTCTTGTACCATGCATATAGATAATGACTGTCCATTTGTCCTGGACATTCCCCAATTTATGCTCTACTCTTATTTCAAAATAATAGTATTTTTAGATGGACAAGGGAACAATCAAAAAAGGACTCTATTTCTAAGGCCCTTTTGTAGCAAGTTATAACCATGTGACAACTTAAGCCAGTGGTATATATTTGCAATATCAGGTGATAGCTTACAGAAACCTTCCTCAAGAGATAGCAGCTTCATTATTTTGCCCTTGGTGAGAAGAAAGTTCAATCTACAATGTAGAGAATACCCCACTGTCTCTGATATAGTCAAGCTCCTCCCTACTGCTTCTTAAAATGTGGATGTGGTATTTGGAATTCAATCTTGGACTATTAAATGTGACCCATACCTCAGGGAGGGGGAAGATGAATATTCTGGGTTTGTACAAGCTGAAAAAGAACTTACATCACCGTTTTAATTGTTTTTTTAACGAGTGAGATTTCAACTAATATGTATGTCAGGGTTTACAAACAGGTAACCCCCATGTCAATGTGACTCCCAGACATTATTTTTTTAAAAAGAGGCAATATTTTACCTAAATATTTAGATTTGGATTTTCTCTTGGAAAGAAAGGTAACTCTAGGAACACTAGGCGCATGTTCTCATATACCTCACATACTGTGAAACTAAAGAGTTGTAGGTCCACTTGGAAATGGCAGGGTTCCCATAGTTGCCATCATCTCCTAATATCTCCTCCCTACCTCATTTCACTTACTTCCTCCACCTGAACTGAGCAAGTAAGGATTGTGCACATAGGTCAGATGCCAGATGGACCTCTTTCAAATGCAAGTAACCTGCCACATTCCAGGAGGAAGTGATATGATCCTAACTGCAATTCCACATTCTACAAGATACCAAAGTTTTCAGTTTAATCTCTGCAAATCTCTAACAAGATCAAGGTTTTTGTGATGTATTTTCATTTATCTGTGTTCTTAACATGTTGACACACATATGAAACTCACCCCACAAATTACCCCACTCATACGAGCATAGTCATTTTTAGAGCAGTGTTGCTCTAAACAAAAGAAACAAAAAAGTATCATATAAGGACCTACATAATATTATCTTTTTGTGCTAGACTTTAAAATTCTCCCAAAACTTTCTCATTTCCCTAAACGGCATTGCGTTTGGCGCCCTTGCCATTAAAGTTCTGTATTCTGCCCCGTCTTCTCTCTGTCTCTGCTCTTCCCTTCTCTTCCTTTTGTCTTCTCATATGCTTTCTCCATCCTCATGGGGAAAAAAAAAATTGCACACACACACACACTTCTCTTTGGGTCCTTTACCCATAGAGAATAGTTTTTCCCTCCTCTTGCCATCAGTCCTGGAGTTTTCAGAGTTTTATCTTCTATTTCCAAATATCACACTTGCTGTGTTTGTTATCATTCTGTTCATTTATTTATGTTCCTCTAGCAAAATAAGCCCAATTCTATGATGAATGCTGGAAGCAGCTTTTAAGATGATAACTTTATTTTTTTTTTCTCTTTACCTCATAAAACACAAAGTCAGAAATTGTCTTTACTATGGGACAGATATACTTGTAGATTATATATGTCAGTATCCTCCATCATGTGTGGCAAAATTTGGAGAAAGTTTCAAATCCCTGCTAAAGGAACCCACCTGGGGAAAACCTCAACTTATGGACTAAGAAAGTCAGACAGGGTATGACCACATACAGGGAGCCACACATGGTTGTTCTCTTGTCCCTGTAGTGTTTGTTTAAAGGAAAATCATGAAACATCTGAAGAAGATGTAGATCCTAAAAGTATGCTAGTATAAGAGAATTTGAAACCTGAAAAATAGAGAAATGAATGTTAGACCTGAATATTTTAACTTGTACATTTTGAAGATAGAATTTTTTATTCTTTTACAGCAATGATAGTGACTTCTTAATTTGCATCACTAAAAAATGTTCATTTTTTTGCCAGCAGGCAGCCTTTGTATATGATGATATCTATGTGTAGCCCAGGAATTTTATATTGGTGAATTTTGGCAAGACCATTTGTCTGATTTAGCTAAAAGCAACTGGACCCTGTCATTCTGAAATCTAGCATAATGTGAGGAATGCCAATTTAAGCCCATTTCATTCTCCACAGTGTTATTCTAGGAGCTAAGATAATGAAATATGTTCCATTTGAGCCTCCCTACACAACAAAACAATCTAGCCAGATTGTAAATTAAGTAATGTATTATAAATTATGTAGCATGGAATGCCAAAATGAGGCATGGCCACCACACATAATTAACCTGGAGTAAACATTAAGTGCATCTACATTCTCAATTCAGAAACTTCAGGGGCCAGAGAGGAAAAGAAGAGAGTTTTTTTAAGTATATTTTTATAGTTGAAATTAATGTGTTAAACCTGAAAGTTCTAAAGTCTGAAGTCTAAAGACAGTAGCTTACTAGAACATAAATTTTCTGGTGGTTTAACCCAGCCTCTGAATTAAATATCAGTTTTATAAAATATCTAATCAGTATATATAATCTTGTTGTTGTTGTTGTTGTTGTTAATATGCCTCCCAAATTAGCAACTGAAGATAGAGCACCCTACAAACCTATTGATCTCATAGCAAATTTGAGAGGGTAACTAAACCTTCAGAACTGTTGGTGTACCTTATAATTTGCATTAATGTTTTCTTTTTTTTGTCTCCTACCTTTCTACTTTCCTTCTTCCTTCCTTTCAAAATTCCATGATTAATGCTCACTCTATATTTAAAAACAAAAACAAAAAACCTGCTGACATGTAATGGGATTTTTCTGTTCTTTCATCCTAAGATAATTTTTCATCTCCTATAGACATTTTTGCTTTGCCAAATGACTTTCTGTTAGGATGTGGGCACAAGTGGTGTGCTATTGTTTTACACTTAACTGAAATGGATACACTTCTGACTTCTGGTAAAATTAGAAATCATTTTCAAATGTCAAAATACCTGAGGTGCCTGGGTGGCCGAGTGAGTGAAGCATCAACTCTTGATTTCTGCTCAGGTCATAATCTCAGGGTTTGGGGATTGAGCCCTGTGATAGGCTCTGTGCTCAAAAAGGAGTCAGCTTGAAGTCTCTCTCTCCCTCTCCCTCTACCCCTCTTACTGTGCATGCATGCATGCTCCCTCTCTCTCTCTCTCTCTCTCTCTCAAATTACTAAATAAGACTTTAAAATAAAAAAAATATATATAATCACAATGCCCGGTACGGCTTCTAGCATGGAACACCTTGCAATAACTTGTTTCCCCTGTTCGGACTTTCTTGTAACAGAATATTTGTAAACTGGTGTCTGAGAGTTTCCTTAATAATTGATTTGTTTGATTAGTGCATCTGGATTCGTTGCCCCATCTTTTGAATTTCTATTATTGTGAGGATAACTCTCACATGTTTCATTAAAAGAAATATATAATTATGTTGGCCCCAGACTCTAAAAACTCTATGCCCAATGACAACTATTTTGTCTGATGTCTCTACATTTTCTTTATATTATTCTAGAAGTAATTCAGTAGACTTTCCTCCCATTGCTGACATGCATGTTAGTTTTAAATTTATTTTCTATACATTGAATAAAATAGGTAGGAAAGACAGATTCTAATTTCTAGTCAAACTTTTTCAAGTTCTACCTCCAGGATCTAATAAATTATAAAGGTAAAAAAATATTTAATTCCAAACTAATATTTAACATGGCTAAATGTATTTCTCAGCATTAGATAGTTCTTTTCTCCTTAACTTTTTGGATAAATCGGAAAAATTGTCCAAACCTTTACTATAACCAAAAGTTGATTCTGAGATATTTGAAAAAGAATAAGGGTAAGAATTTATTAAAATTCTATCTTGCAAGGTTATTGTATTAGTACAGTATCAGGAGACAAATATAACTCATCTGCTGGAGCCTTGCTATTCCACTATGCTCAAAATGCACACTACAAGACTGAAACATATTTATAGTAACCTCCTTCCCATATCTTGGGTATTAGACCCTATAGACGTAGTCAATAGAGATCCACCTTCTTTTGAATTCCCAATTTAAAAGATTTTGAAATGCTAGTGCTCCTATGCAGCTTGAACACATTTTTCCTATTTGAAAAAAATCTCTGCTTTCTCCCAGACAGCTATTAGTCATTAAGTCAAGCCAGTGCAATAGATGTAGAAAACACATTTTGACACGCTCTATCCTATTAGAATCCACCAATTAACAACTCTTCACCAGTGTTTTAAGCCACACTGTTCATAATAACTTGTAGATACCCTAAAATAGAAAACAGTTCAAAATTATGGTGTATAAAATGATTAGGTACCTTGTATATCTTCCTAAGCCAGGTGATGAAAAGCTGCCCTCAAATTCCACACCCCTCTGAGTTAGAATTATTTAGACACAGGAGGCCTTTTGATTTGCAAGTAGTAATCTGATATACTAAAAAAAATAAGATATGCATTAAATATGTTCATGAAACATCCCACCCAGGAGTTAAGGATTTCACTACTAACAATGAACATATCCTGAAAAATATTATGGAGAACATTTGATGCAATTATAAATCACAATAATAGTTGCATTAAAAAATTAAGAGAACATTGTCTGGAAATGGCACACTCTACAGGAATGCCTTCTCCACTCAGTTTCCGAGAAGACAATCTCCATTAGTCACTGTAGAATTACAAGACATTAAAGACTCAACAAATATGATGCTACCTTATGATATTGTAGAATATAAATGACAAGGTTATCTATGCCTTGATATGGAAAATAAACTGTAATAATGTTGAATTCAGGCCAAAATAAGATATCCATTTTGCAGTACTTCTATCATCATAGCCAAAAGTTGTTCATTTTTCAAGGAAGGTCAGCACTGAAAGATAAAATAACAGTAACAAAAGATAAACTAATGATTTAATAACTATTTTTTTAAGAAAATCAAAGGAATGTGAGTAAAAAAGTAAATTAGAATTTGTTGGATTGCCAGAAATTCTTTAACATAACTTCGACTCTTAATCCTAGGTTTTATTAATGAAGGGAAAATGAAGAGGAAGAGAGTATTTATGTGACTACTAAATCTAGACTGTTTGTATTTATTTCCCTTTCTTTCACACAATGAAAATAAAACATAGAAGACAGTGTTAAGCCTAGATATAACTAAGCATCATATTAGAAACTATAACTTAGTGCTGTAATACCTTATCTCTGTAGCCATAGAATAGTCATCAGCACCATTGTCCATTGTGGTTTATTGCTCTTTCATGTGATGCTTTGTAGTTTTGCTCTAAGATTTCAAATGCATAGAAAAGGAGCAACATATCTACTGCCAAATTGTGAGTACCTGACAATCAAAAACATCTCTGGATAGTTGAAATCAATAAACCATTTTATTTTTGAACTCACGAAAATATGTCTATTTTTCAGGGCTCTAAAATTATAAATGTAACAGACAGCATATCACTTTTCTCATGAGTTGATATCAAATTCACAATAGGTGAAAAATGATCCATCAATTTAAAAAGATCAGAATAGAATGAGTCAAATCCAGGCAATTTTTAAAAAATTAATTTGTGAGGCTTACTATAAAATTATCTTTGTTTAATCAAACCTGACTTAAATGTGTGTATAAAACAAAATTGACTTAAATTTCTTTTCTTTCTGTATTTTTTATTCTTTCATAAATACTGACCTGGGATATATTTTAATGCACTGGTAAAGTGATGGCCTGAATAAAAGCTCTCATTTTTTCAATTTTAAAGATAATCATCTATGAATGCCATATACTGAGGTTTATGATCACAATGGGTGACACCAGCAAAAACCAATTTTAGAAGTAAATGTAGGGACAAATGTTGCATCTTAGTAAAATAGGAACCAAATTGCTCTTCTCAAGAACATTCTTTTAATTATTGTGATAAAACATAAGAAATGGGAGTATAAACATCTTCATGAGATTTTACTAATTTTGTAAGTCAACAAATACAATTATATGCATAAAAAATGTGCAGAGGCTTAAGTGACCAAGGTGCTTGCCTCCAAGGGTGACAAGAAAGAGACAAATCCATTGTTCCAAACAGAGAGCACTTGTGAATTTATCTATGTCTCCCTACTCATTATGATCCCATTTAAGGTAGAAAGGGAAGCTAAGCATTGATGGGTTAGAATATGAATGCCTGCAGAGAGGCACGTGGTATAGAGAATGATGCTCATAAATTAATCAGAAGTCAAGATGAATAGAGAACTATAATGTGGCCTTGAAGAGCATGGTATGGAATGTTTTTAGGAGGGGAAAAAAAGTATTTGGAGAAAGGAACAGCATAGGTAGCATGTTTTCCAAACATCTAGTAAAATATCAATCCCTATTTCACCCTTTTGGGATTGGTCTAATTTGATATAAAATTTAAATTGAATTTAAAAGTCGATTGTTTTCTCAATATTTTGCTCATTTATTATGTATAGACAGACAGGCCACATCAGTTTTTAAAACCACGGTATATTGATACAGATAGATTTTAAATTCTAAAAGACATTTTTGGTGATGAGGAAATTATTTCAATCTGCTGTCCAAAGTCAAGACACAAAATTTCAAATGACACATGGCAAGCCTAATATTGAGGACATGTACTTCCCCCTTGAACTTAAATATATTTTCAAAGCTATCTGTGCAGATGATAGGAACAGTATTTATTTTAAAAAGGAAAAAGTGAGAGCAAAAATATGTTGACATAATCAATGGCTGTACAATAATATAAAGAAATTGGATAGATTTGTCAGCATGTCAGTCAGAAATGAATTACAATTGCGGTAAAGAAATCAGGGTAAAAGGAATTTCTCTGGGGAAAAGTGGCATGCAAAATAAAAGCATTAGTGTGACATACAGTTTACAGAAACTCTCTTTGTGGAGATTAAAGTTTATGTTTGTTGACAGTACAACAGGATCATGTCACACAATATAGAAATGATCATGCCATATCTACTTCTTAGTTGATGGCTTGATTTTACATACACCGTTCAACATTAGATAGAATTCAACGTGCATTTCCATCCACTGACATTAGCTGGAGTAAGTGCTTATATGCCTCGATGCAATTATTTGAGACCAAAACATTTTCTGCCATGAGGTATTTTATGCCATGAAACCATAAGGACCAGTTCTTTTGCTCATACACCGGAATGACTTTAGGAAAAATGAACAGAAATTGAATTATTTATATTTTATTTTATAGACATCATTTATATCCAGCTATGGAGCCTGACATAGGCTTCCTGGAGTCTCAGAAAATTGAGACCTTCTGGAAAAATTAATAATTATATTAGTAATAGCAGAATTAGTGGGAGTGATGATTAAAATGTGCATTTATTTGGTGCTTATTTTGTTAAGAGCATTTTTTTGCGTTTTACTTCCTTTAGTTCTCATAACATTTACAGTACAGTAGTATGTCAATAATCCTTAAAGAGGAAATGAAACTTAGAAAGGCTAACTATACAAATGAATCAATACCCAGTGAACAGCAGATAAGAAAGAGGATACAGTTTCAAGAGCTAGCTGACCCTAAGAAGAGAGGTCCAAGTCATTGTGTACCAAAGATGTCACAAGTTAAGCTCTGATTCAGATAATCATTGCAACTTTAAGTCATTTCTCTTGGGTAGTGTGCTGTGTTTTACAATAATTTGCAGAAAGAGATTTTAAACAATCTAATGGGAGTCCTAATTTTAATCATTAAAGCATTGAGGATTTATTCTTTAATGTATCTTTCTCTTGGGCTCTAGTTTCCCGATTATGTACATTATTAATAATGGAACTTTGAGGGGCACAGTTCTGACCAATCTTAGGAAGTAGTAAAGTTTATTACTACTCTACTCTCTTTGTGTATTTTGAGTTACATCACTATGCTATCACAGCTTATATTTCCAGTATATCTGCTGCCATTTGCAGAAATATTTACAAACCTCAGGTGGTATTTTGGCAACTTTGGCAACTGGCTCTCCAGAAAAAAAGTATGTATGTACACACAAGTTTATTATAAACTTTATGATGTGTAGGACCCAATTTACAAAAAAAAAAATTATAAATTCCACATGGCCAATTGATTCTTGAAGAATTTTCCCTTGATTTTTGCCAAACTCTTAAATCTAACTAACTAATAATTAATTGCAATTAATTGATTAATGTAGTAGTTCTGACTTGAATATTGTTTTTTATTCTTACTTACATTAATGAGTGAGATAGAAAACATGTATTTTGGAATTTCACTCCATCCTCGACATGAGCACTTTCTTTGCAGAACTAAATATTAGTTTTCAAATACTAATGGAATATTTACTTGGTTTTTTTGTGCTATTGACAATGTAATAGCTACAGATGTGACACTCTTTGATATTTGTCTGCATTATTAACATTTTATAATCACTTTCTTAAGTCTAGTCTAGGGATCAGCAAACTATCACCCCCCAGGGTAAATCTGGCCCACTTCCTATTTTTGTAAATAAAGTTAGGTTGGAACACTACTAAACCTATTTGTTTATATACTGCTTATCTCTGTTTTCACAGGGTAACAGCAGAGTAAGTAGTTGCTACTATGTTATAGTATACAAAGCCTGAAATATTTACTGTCTAGCCCTATAGAGAAAACATTTGGAGCCAAAAAATGATAAATCAAGCCCTGATTTATAGTGTTTGCCAATTTATTATAGTGTTTGCTGTTAAAATGTAGTAATTAGGAATTTGTGGGTTGAATTGTGTCCCCAAAGAAAGATAATGTTGAAGTTTTAAATCCTTGGTACCTATGAATATAACCTTATTTGGAAAGAGTGTTTTTGCAATTTAAGATGAGGCCATACTAAATTAGGGTAGGCCCTAAAATCCAGTCACTGATGTTTATATAAGGAGTGAAAAATATGAAGAGGAGACACAGGGAGGAAGGCCATGTGAAGATGGAGGCAAAGAATAGTTATGCTGCCACAAACCAAGGAACACAAATGGTTACAAACGACCACCAGAAGTTAGAAAAATCGAAGGATTCTTCCCCTGAACCTTCAGAGTAAGCATGAGAAGAACTTGACTTTAGACTTCTAACCTCTAGAAATTGTGGTAACTTAGAAATTAATATAAAAGTTTGAGTTTTTAGCATTTACTCTCTTTGTTTTTCACAGAATCAATTTCATTGTAGGCTTAAGGGATTTGATTTTTTTTCAAGATTTTATTTGTTTATTTATTTGACACAGAGAGAGAGATCACAAGCAGGCAGAGAGGCAGACAGAGGGAGAGGAGGAAGCAGGCTCCCTGCTGAGCAGAGA
Source organism: Nasua narica (assembly GCA_028533885.1). NCBI lineage: Eukaryota > Metazoa > Chordata > Mammalia > Carnivora > Procyonidae > Nasua > Nasua narica. The sequence continues at coordinate 88,488,981 of CM052809.1, read as the reverse complement.
GCCCGATGCGGGGCTCGATCCCATGACCCTGAGATCATGAGATCATGTCCTGAGCCGAAGGCAGAGGCCCAAACCACCGAGCTACCCAGGTGCCCCAAGGGATTTGATTTTTAATGATGGCTTTGTTTAACAAAAATTTCACAAAATTTCTGAAAAATGAATAAAATCAAGAGCCAGCTTGGGCCTGTTTCAGTACATCACTTTTTTTTTTTTTTTTAACATATAGTAATGACAGAGGCACGTGGGTGGCTCAGTTGGTTAAGCATGTGCCTTGGGCTCGTCTTTTTTTTTTTTTTTAAAGATTTTATTTATTTATTTGACAGAGAGAGAGATCACAAGTAGGCAGAGAGACAGGCAGAGGGAGAGGGGGAAGCAGACTCCCCGCCGAGCAGAGATGCAGGGCTTGATCCCAGGACCCTGAGATCATGACCTGAGTCGAAGACAGAGGCTTTAACCCGAGCCGAAGACAGAGGCTTTAACCCACAGAGCCACCCAAGCGCCCCTGGGCCCAAGTCTTGATGTCAGGATCCTGGGATTGAGTCTTGCATCAAGCTCCCTACTCAGTGGGAAGCCTGCTTCTCTTTTTTCTTGCTGCTCCATCTGCTTGTACTCTGTCTCTCTCTCTGTCAAATAAATAAATAAAGCTTAAAACCAAAACAAAGCAAAAATCCATATAGTAATGACAAGGCTATATCCTCTTGTGGGGGAGAGAATACATTTAGAGCCCAGGTTTGTTTCCAGCCTTCTACGTTTCCAGAAAGCCAGTTTTATAAAAGTGGGACACAGCAGTGAGAGATTTCAGGACACAAAAGTGTTGAATCTTGCTGTTGAAACTTTAAACTTTGGATCTGATTTGCCTGAAAGGAACTTAAGAGAGAGCTGGGGTCCTGGGCCCAAGTGAAGAGATTTGATTTTAAATAATCACCTGATAATTTTGCCTCAAGTTCTGGTGTATGCCCTGTTTCAGTCAAAACTGGCTCAGGTACTGTATGGCACTGAACCACTGGTGTGACTATCAGTTGGCTCAGTCGTAACTGCAAAATGGAGAAGCAAAAGAAATAAGGTGGGGTCTATTATCAGCCTTCATTTAGAAATAAAAAGTGTAGAAATTCCTAATATGAACTACCCATTGCCTCATTATCTTATGTATTTCCAAAGCATATTTTCCCCAAATTATAGCTATCTCAGTAGCCGTAAATGTCATAAGTAGTAGACATAAGACACATAAGTGTCTTAATGACATATATCTCATATATCCATATGTAAACACTTAATTTTAGTAGTACTTTGTGTTGTAACTGTCCCCTCCTCTTCCAAAGGAATGTATATTCTATGTCTCAGTATATTAAGCCTGAAGAGTGAACTGCTAAACATTTAGTGATGGGAAGATATGTTTACTAATCGAATCACATTAACTATAAAAATGCATTAGATATGAAGATCAGTTGAATAAAAATTAAAGTTTCTTATTATTAATTAAATAAAGGAAGCAGACCTTCCTCTCACCTTTGCATCCCCTTCCTTGCAGTGAGAGAAGTTGATACTTGCTGACACTGTACATTTGCCTGACAGATTCCTGGTTTTCTTCTTACTCTACGAGGTCAAGAACACTATTTCTTATTCTGCCAGTATCCATGGAGGATTCTAATCTACAGGTTATCTCTTTGTAGGGAAGTCCTTTGGTATACTATGTAATTGGACACCTGTCCTTTTTCTCTATTCCTGTGTTTAACCAATAATATTATAAGTTCATTATCATTATCTTCCAGGTTGTCTCCCAGCTTAGTTTGGACATTTATTGAAATGCAACCCTCGGTTGTATAAATGTTGCCTATAACAGAGTCTATAGTATCCTCATAATGAGAGACCCCTGTATTGTACTGCATGTTGCATATTGCTCTTCTTGTTGCTCACTAATAGCAATATTACACCCCTAGATACCAAGCCCAAGTTAATCAGAAATATTTGACATCACCTGTAGATATTGTAATGCACAGGATGAAAATGCTCTATCTCATGGGGTGAATAAAACTATATACCTAACACTTAACATTTGACTTCTTTTTTTTTTAAAGATTTTATTTATTTATTTGAGAGAGAGAGAGAGCATGAGAGGGGAGAAGGTCAGAGGAAGAAGCAGACTCCCGGTGGAGCTGGGAGCCTGATGCGGGACTCGATCCTGGAACTCCGGGATCGTGACCTGAGCCGAAGGCAGTTGCCCAACCAACTGAGCCACTCAGGCGCCCAACATTTGACTTTTTGATGTTAACTTGAATTAATAAGAAACTAATAAGAGAAGTGCTAATTGGAGAAACAAAAATAATGTACTCTGCTTCTAAATTGCACAGCCAAATCCCTGATATAGAAAATGAGGCTGAGAAAGCCATTCTTTTTTAGAATTATTAATTTGGTAATGCCACAGACTATTTCAAAAGTTGCTGAATGAAGTGATTAGAGAAAAGTCTGATTGAGCATTTTTTTTATTTTTAGCCAAAGTAGAAATAAAAGTGATGGTACTTTTATATCATAGATAATTTGTGGTATTGTGTTTTTTATAGACTGAAATTTAATAATGATATTTATATGAGAGCATCAAATTAGTTTCCATGGTTTAATTTTCATTAATTTTAGGACCTGTAGGAATAAATAAATGAGAAATCATATATGGACACATGCATACAAACCCATACCCATTTTCACCCTTCTATGAAGATTTAATCAACTCTCTCAAGTCTATCTTCTGCTCATGTTTAGAATGTATTATACATTCATTGTGCTGGTCATGACTTGTAGTCCCTTTCCCATTGCTTTTTTCCATGTAGAAGGAGCTCAGAGGATGGAAAGCTGCTACTTAATGAAACTTATTCTCATGTCCTTTGGCATGATATGTTACCCTTTGGCAGAAGAGGCCATCTTCAGTGTGGAATGAAGATTTTTAAAAAATGATATTTAAATTTCTCTAATTTGGATGTTAAAGTACCCTTGACTCTTTGGGTTTATGTTCAAATTAGGTTCTTGTAAAGTAGCATGGTACTCCTAGAGCATATCCAAGAGAAATGAAAACACATCACCAAAAGTTGTGTACAAAGATATTCATAGCAGCTTTCCTCATGAAAGCTGAAACTTGGAAACAATCCTATTGTCTATGTTATTTTTATATAATGAAATACTACTTGGAAATAAAAAAGGAACAAACTACATGGGTTAGTTTCAGAAACATTATATGAAAAAATTCAGACCTCAAATGCTATGTATTCCATGTTTCCATTACTATGAAGTTATAAAATAGGCAAAGCAAATCTATAGTGATAGAAATCAGAAGACTGATTGCTTTGACTGAATTATTTGCTTTTTGCTATCAAGTTGTAAGAATTTCTTATGTATTTTGCATATTAAAATTTCAACTATAGGGGTGCTTGGGTGGTTCAGTCATTAAGCATCTACCTTTGGCTCATGATCACAGGGTCCTGGGATTGAACCCTATGTCGGGCTCCCTGTCAGGAGCCTTTTTTTCCTTCTCCCACTCCCCCTGCTTTTGTTCCCTCTCTTGCTGCATCTCTTTCTGTCAAATAAATAAAATCTTTTAAAAAATAAAATAAAATTTCAACTATATATCTTAGCAGATATATGGTTTGCAAATATTGTCTCCTGTTCCACAGGTTGCCTTTTTATTCTGTTGATTGTTCACTCTCCTATGCAAGGACTGTTTATTTTGATTAGTCCTATTTGTTTATGTTTGCTTTTGTTGCCTGTGCTGTTAGTGTCATATCCAAGAAATCATTATAAAGATTAATGCCGGGAGATTTCCCCCTCTATTTCCTTTGAAGAATTTTACAGTTTCAGGTCATACATTTAGATCTTTCATCCATTTTGAATTGATTTTTGTGTACGGCATAAAGTAGGGTGCAGTTTCATTCTTTTGTATATAGATATCCAGTTTTCCCAACCATTAGTTAAAGAGACCACCATTTTTCCATTCTGTGTTCTTGACACCTTTGTCACAGATCAGTTGATTGTATGCATGTTGGATTATGTATGGGCTCTCTATTCTGTTCCTTTGAACTATAAGTCTATGTAGACAGAATTGCATAATTTACACCATTACCATACTGTTTTAATTACTGTAGCTTTGTAATATATTTTGAAATCAGCAAGTGTGATGCTTTGTTCTTAAGATTACTTTGATTATTCTGAATCCTTTGTGGTTACACATAAATTTTAAGTTTTTTAAAATTTATCTAAATTATGCCATTGGGATTTTGATGGGGGTAGCATTGAATCTGTAGATTGCTTTGGATAGTATGGACATTTTAACAATATTAATTCTGCCCATCTATGAACATGGGATGTCTTTCCATTTATTTGTGTCTTCTTTCTTTCATTGTCTTGTAGTTTCAGTGTATAAGTGTTTCGCTTCCTTGGTTAAGTTTATTATTAAGTATTTTATTCTTTTTTATGCTATCATAAAAGAGATTATTTTCTTAATTTTCTTTTCAGGTGGTTCATTTTTTTTTAAGATTTTATTTATTTATTTGGTAGAGAGAGACAGAACAAGTATTGGTTTCCAGAGGCTAGACAGTGGGAGAAGGCAGTTGTTCAAGAGCTATAAAGTTTCAGTTATACTAGATAAATCAGTTATAGAGATCTGCTATACAACATAGTGCCTATAGCTAACAATATGGTATTTTTTTTTAATTTTTTATTAACATATGATGTATTATTTACCCCAGGGTACAGGTCTGTGAATCATCAGGCTTACACATTTCACAGCATTTGCCATAGCACATACCCTCCCTAATGTCCATATCCCTGTCCCCCCACCCCCCCCAACCTTCCAGCAACCCTTAGTTTGTTTCGTGAGTTTAGGAGTCTCTTATGGTTTGTCTCCTTGGAGTGACACAAGGAAATTTTGGGAAATGTGGATATGTCCATTGCTTTGATTGTGGTGATGGTATCATAAGGGGTTGTATTAAGTTCAAACTCATCAAATTGTGCACATTAAGTACATGTGGTTCTTTGTAGATCAGTTTTACCTTTAGTAAAATATATGAAAAATTAAATTTTAAAAAAGAGTGTTGCTTTGAGTAAGTGGAGGAGACTGGCTGGGAAGGGGCATGAGGGATCTTACTAGGATGATAGGAGTGCTACATATCTTGAATGGCATGTAGGGTACTGAGTGTATATATTTGTTAAAACTGAGCTGTATTCTTAAAATTGATACACTTATTCTGTGTAAATTATACTTCACTAAAAAGTAACCAGGCGCTTAGGATAAAATAATGACTTATTAACAGCTACTTTCTATTCATCATAATTTATCTTCCTCTAATTCTTTGAATTCATTTTATCCTGTGGTTTAAAAATCATGGATGTTATCTCTATATTTATGAAAGAAACTATCTTTGATGAGCCAGATATGGTTGCTTATATCATAAATTTTTAGCAGAACTAGAGATTAAATTATAATTCCTAGATCTCTGATTTGTACTTTAATCCAGACTGAATCTGCTAAAATATATGTAACTCAGGTATAAGTAAATGGTGGGAATATACAGAAGTGTTCTTTCTGTATGACTCAACCCACAGCTCTTCTTAGTTAAAACCTTGAGAACAAATGCAGTGGTGTCAAAAAAGGTTAATTTAATTTATATTCTGCTCAAGGTGTGTACATTAATTTAATGACTGAAGAAGTATTATTGAGAAAAAGTATGCAAAAATCCCTAAGCTATTGAATGATCTTAGCAACAAAGTTCAGTGGATTAGTGGTGACTAACAATTTATTTCCTGCCTTTTGAGGAGAATACCATTCTTTTTAATTACTTGAATCAAAATTCCATATATGTATAGTTTTTATGTGTTTCTTTTTTTAGTTTGGTTTTCTATTTAAAATCGAAATGGGGAGTTCTCCTTGAGTTGAAACACAACTCTAAGAAATATGTACAAGAGCTGCCCAAGGTATCTATTCTCAATAAAAATCTTGAATATATATTCTAAAGCATAGCAGAGGAAGCTCATAAATGGCCATTCCTGCAACATAATAAATATAATACTTCTACACAAAGATGAAGATATATTAATGCTGTGGGGTTTTTTTCATACAAAAAGTAAACTCTAGTAATGTTGATCAAAGCTGTTAGGTTAAAAATTTTAAAGAAAAATATACACTTATATTTCTCTAGCTATTTGTTCTAGATACCATAATTTATGTTGAATCTTAAAGAGCCATTTGCTATTTGAGAGGTGTTGTCTGCAAATCATTTAACTGATTGTCTGGTTTCAATTTGTCATTTTTAATTTTATAAAATATTCCATATGAATTAGGAATTAAGAAGTCTGATAAGTACTTTACATATTCTATTTCATTTTCTTCATACAGTCACTATTCTAATGTTTCACATAAAAATATTGAGTCTTTAGAAAGTTGCCATTTACTGCAAGTTAAACAAATGGTAAGCTGAAGGACCAGGATTTATATCTAAGCAGTTTGATCTCAGAGCCCTTATCCTGAAGTACTATTTTATACTATTCCTGGGCAGAAATGTTATACATATATAGAAAAACAGGAGGTATTTTCTTGGAGAATCTCTTTCTATCACTCTTTTTTTTCTAAAAGGAGAAATCATCAGTTATCATATTTCATTCTGACTCCTAAAACCCCATAAACCCTGATATTTTCCTGGTCAGAATTTGTTTCAATACATGTTGATAATAAGAGACACAAACTTAAATGCTGACCTGGGCTTGATAAGTAACCAATAGGAGTAAAGCAGGCCAGAGCAGATATATGAAGAGATATTGCTATTGAGATGTAGACATGCATATGCTGGGTACACGCCCTTAGTCACTTTTGTTAATTCAGAGACTGGCAACAAACATTCAAAATGGATGATATCCTGAGGTGCTGGGTGGCTCAGTCCTTAAGTATCTGCCTTTAGCTCAGGTCGTGATCCCTGGGTCCTGGAATCAATCGAGCCCTGCATCAGGCTCCCAGCTCATCAGGAAGTCTGCCTCTCCCTCTCCCACTCCCTCTGCTTGTGTTCCCTCTCTCACTGTGTCTTTCTCTGTCAAATAAATACATAAAATCTTAAAAAAAAATGGATGATACGATAAGTGATGTTGAGCAACTTTTCATGTCTGTTGACAATTTGTATGTCATCTTTGAAAAAAAATGTCTATTCAAGTTCTCTAACCACTTTTAATTGGATCATTTGTTTTTTGGTGTTGACTTGTATAAATTCTTTATATATTTGAATATTAACCACATGCTATATCACATATATTTGATGACAATAATATGACATGCTATATTATGTATTAACCCCATGATGTATCAAATACATCATTTGCAAATATCTTCTTCCATTCAATAGGCTGGCTTGTCATTTTGTTCATGGATTCTTTCACCATGCAGCTTTTTATTTTGATGTAGCCACAATCGTTTATTTTTGCTTTTGTTTCCCTTGCCTTAAGAAACATATCTAGAAAAATGTTTACTGCCTGATGTCAGAGAGATTACCGCCTATGTTTTCTTCTAAGAGTTTCATGGTTTCAGATATTACATTTGGGCCTGTAATGTATTTTGAGCTTATTTTTGTGTCTGGTGTAAGAAAGTGGTTCAGTTTCATTCTTTTGCATGTCCAGTTTTCCCAGCACAATTTGTTGAAGATATTTCTTTTTGTCTGTATCTATTCTCCCCTTCTTTGTTAAAGATTGACTTTATAAGTGTAGGTTTTTTCTGTGTTCTCTTTTCTGTTCCATTAATTTATGTGTCTGTTTTTGTACTAGTACCAAACTGTTTTTAGTAGTATAGCTTTGTAGTATATCTTGAAATCTGGGGTTGTGACACTTCTAGCCTTTTGTTCTTTCTCAAGACTGCTTTGGCTATTCAGGTTCTTTCTTGGTTCCATACAAATTTTAGTATTATCTGTACTAGTTCTGTGAAAAATGCTATTGGTAAACAGGAGAGGGCACCTTTTTCACTGTTGGTTGGAATGTAAGTTGGTGCACCTACTGCAGAAAATAGTATGTAGATTCTTCAAACAGTGAAAAATAGAAACACAATATGATCCAGTAATACTACAAGGTATTTAACCCAAGGAAAATAAAAACACTATTTTAAAAAGAAGATATAGATATCTACAGATATATATCTGTATATCTATATATATCTATAGAGATATAAATCTCTATAGAGATATATATCTGTAGATATCCCTGCATTTATTGCATTATTTACAGTAGGAAAGATATGGAAATAACTGAAGTGTTCATTGATAGATGAATCAATAAAAATGATGTTTGTGTATGTGTGTGTATTATTTAGCTATAATAAAAGAATGAGATCTTGCCATGTGCAACTACATGGATGGACTGAGGGGGCATAATGCTAAGTAAAGTAAGTCAGAGAAAAACAAATATCATATGATTTCATTCATATTTGGAATCTAATAAACAAAACAGACAAACAGAGAGACAAAAACAGACTCTTAAATACAAAGAACAAACTGTTGGTTGCAGAGGGGAGGTGGGTTGGGAGATGGATGAAATAGATAAAAGGGATTGAGAGGTACCAATTTCAAGTTATAAAATAAATAAGTCATGGAGATGAAAAATACAGCATAGGAAATATAGTCAATAAGATTGTAATAGTGTTGTTTGGTGAAAGATGGGAACTACACTTAATCCTGTTGAGCACTGAGTAATGTATAGAATTGTTGAATCATTGTGTTGTACACCTGAAACTAATTTAACAGTGTATGCTAATTACACTTTAATTAAAAAAAATATGTGAGGTAAAGAAACTATTAGCTTATATACAGTAAATCCAGGGCCAATATGGGATTTTGAATTAGTTTATTTTCATGACTCTTTGTCTCCCTGCAATTCCCCTGGCTCTGTTTTCCTTCGTGTAGGGCTTTATCCTTAAGATGATAGCCAACTATTCCAAGCCTCATAGTCATGAATATATAATATCCAAAATAAAGGAGAGGGATTATTTGGGAAGCTTCTCAGAAAATTTAGGAGCAATTAACTTTTCCAGAAGCCCCAGATAATACCTCCTAAGATATCATTAGCCCATATTTGGTCACATATCCTTGAAGAAACACATCCCTGGCAAAAGGAAAATTCACAGATTATGAGGGAGTCACTTTTCCTGGAGTCATAAAAGCTATGTGCAGTTGTATATCTGAACCAATATAGTTCTATCAGGAAAGAGAGAGAAAGGAATGGATGCTGATCCAACACTGTCTCCTACACCCTTGCTTAGGTCCAGCCAATTATTATTCTTAGGGACTCAGTGGTCAGATCTTTTAGTTTTCTTTTTCAAGAAAAATGGAAATTCTAGTATTTATGATAATGACTTCTGTGTTTAAAAATAACTGTGAAAACAAAGAAATGACCTCTCAGATCAGGTACCCCCTAAAGGCCATAGTGACATATGCTCTAGGTTGTGTTCTAAAATTGGGTGGTATTGACCCCAGGTTACTGAGAACCAGAAAGCTATGAAGAGGCATTGTTTGGTAAGGCATATTTGGTCCATGGGATTGCCAAGGAAGGGATGTTTACTAGCATCATTCTGATTTTAACATAAATCCATAAAAAGTTCTGTAGGAATGGAAATCAATTCTTACATCATTAGTTATTATCCCAAGTCAGTTTAATAATCTGCAGTTTCAATGACCCATATGATTATCACTAGTTTTACTACCCTCCTTCTATCATTTACTGAACTCTTACTATCTGCCAAGCACTGTCCTAAGTTTAACACATATTAACTCATAAATCTTGTGAGCAGATCATTTTTCTCATTTTACATATGACAGCACATAAGTTCAGAAAAGTCAAATGACTTTCTAAGGTCAGAGGCCTGGGAAGTAATAGGGCCAGAATTCCAAATCTGCTGGACTTAAAAACATGGATATTTTATTAAAAAGCTATTTTGTCTTCCCTGCCCTTATCCCTACAACAACCACCATGTAGCAAATGAGCATGATCATACCATACTTTTGAGATGAATTCATGTTAGTAACATAACCATAAAGTCCACCTTCTGGGGAAAGAAATTTTTATAGCTAGATAAACCACATTATTTTATTTCTACTTAGACATATATACCATGCATGCATAGCTGCTTTATACTTTATCTTTTTCCTCCATACTTATCTTTGCCTTGATTAATCTGCTATAGGATTAGCGTGTTAACTAAGTGGTTTGACCAGACTTTTGTTAAGGGTCCAGTACTTTCTGAGAATTATGATTTTTATATACCTATTTATATATTCCTAATATCCTTCCTTGTTGCCCAGAAATATAAAACATCTTTACACTTGTTTTTTTCTTCCTCTTCTACCTTTAAATTAAGGTATAACTGGGAAATCAAAGGAAAAAAAAATATCAAGAGGTTAGAATATTTTCTTAGTTCCAAGGGATTTGGGGTTAATGGTGAAATGTAGGTAAAATACCTAGAGTTGGTGTGTCGTGTGTTTGTTTTTATACTGATTCCCATTTGGTATTTTGCTAATAATATGTGGAACAGTCTGTTTTCTTCTCCATTTTCTGTGTGTTTTGTGTGTATGTGGGGAAGGATCTAATTCTAGTTAGTCCTTGAAATTAAAACATATTTCCCTCATCTCTACATCTTTCTAGCACTCAGCAAAGAATCTTTGTAGATTTTGAACAACAATTTGTGGGATGGCTGGATTTGTTGTACTTCACATCATGTGTTTATTATTAAAAATTAAAAATATCAAAGGTGTGATATCATTTCTAACCACATGTTTTCTGAAATCTATTCCAAAAACATATAAATTATTTTTTTCTTCAGTGTTTTTGGGGTGAAATAGTACAGTGGAAACTAAGAGTCATGTTTGATGTGGAAAAGAAAGCCTTACCCTGCAAGGAGGCCATCCAGAGAATCTTTAATGAGAACAAAATCATCCCGAGCTCTCAGCATCATGACTCTTGGTGACTTAGGATTCCTTCACAATCAAGTACAAATAAGTCTATGTCTTTAAAAAATAATGTTCATCTTTTATATAAGAAAGTTTATAGTTTATCCAAAAAGCTACATTAGAGTGTTTAATAAATCATGCTATACACGACCCAGGGACAAGAAAGCACAACTGTATAAAAAATATATATAAGGAATATAAGAAAACCATATATTCTTAGAATGACACTCAGCATCCTTATGAATTAATCAGAAAACATTTATTAAATGTCTACCAACTTTAAAGTAGTGAAGGAATAAAAGAAAATATATAGTCTTTTCTCAGTGACTACTCAGGATCTGGCTTCTAGGAAATTAATTGCAATTCTAAGTATTTAACCAGTTTTAATTTTTTTTGTTATAACTTTGTAAGAAACACATCAACATTACAAAACCAAATGTATTTGTCTTTAGGTAAAGGATAGTCCTTGTAGGGGAAATATTATAGAAGCAACAGAAATGAATCCCAGCTTGGATTCCACTTTCTACCATTCTGGTTGTGCCATGTCCTACACCATCTTGATCAGACTTCCAGAAGGTAAATCTAAAAAGTATTTCAGAGGCTGGAATTCCAATGGTAAGATGACCAAGGGAGTCATATCCCTGACCCAATGACTCTCATTAATTCATTGATTAAGTCAGACAGGGAGTTTCATGGAACTAGAAGGCTGTCCCTCAAATGACCCTTTGGCTCCTTATGTGACCTAGAAGAATCTGATCCTGCTTTACAATCGCTCTTCCAACTGCAGTCAAGGAGGAGATTAAGAAGTCAGCATTTGGTGAGCTTCAGTCAGCAGTGAAAGAAATATCTGATAGTGACTGCTTCATTTAGAACATTGTTCAGTGTCACAGAGGGCAGGGGAACAAAGGAGTAAAGGTTACCAGGGGATAGGGGAACTTAGCAGAACAACACTTTTCTTTTTTTATCTTTTGCTGAGAGAACACCTCTTTAGTCTCTATAGACAGAGAAACAGAATGACTTTTTTGGTTCAGGAGGCATTTGGAATGTCAGCTGCCAGGCATTTATGTTTGTGTATGTGCATGCGCGCACTAAGCATGTGAAGTGGGCCTTGTGGACTACTCTAGTGAGCAAGAGCAAGATGGAAGAATTTGTTTTGGCTTTGCAGTTAAATAGCCAGACCCAACTTATCCACTTATTAGCTCTGTGATTTGAGACAAGTCACCACAAAGAATATTAGTTTCCTAAGTGTATAAAATGGGAATAATAACCTCTATGTCTCAGGATTGTTGCCATAGTATCTGACATAGAAGTGGAAGCTCAGTCAATAGTGGTTCCCTTTCTTCCCTTCAAAACCTTCTAATCATTCAGTGCCCTGCCTAGAAGTCTGCATCGCCCTTGCCCTGTGGAGATAGGAGTTATACCTATGGGTTTAGCTCTCTGCAGACTCCGGGACTCAATCTGTTTCAGAACAGATACTAGGAGTCACAGGCAAGTTTTGTCAGTTCATCAAATCAACAATACTACTGATTCTACTCTAACTTTATAACAGATACTTAAGTTGCTTTTTTTTTTTCCTTCTTTATGATCACAGAACTGCCAGGTACCTTACCTATCTTCTCTCTCCATTACTATCTTTGTCTCAATTCTCTTCTCCAGGGCTAGTATTTTAACTAAGAAGTTTAACAGACATCTGTGAGAGCCTCTTACTCCCTAAGACTAAAATTCCCCAACCCTCATTTATGTATTTTCCATATCCCTGCTTCTTGTTGCTCTGATGTCTTAGGCATCTTACTCGTTTCTTCTTGCCTGCTGTTTGGAACCATTCAACTGTTCCATTGTCACCTCCCTTTGTCAGCTCTCTGACAAATCCAGTTTGGAAAAAAATCCAGTTTGATTCACCCTGGATTTAAACAAGAATGTTTTTAAAATATAAACTATTTGAGAAGATAGATCATCTACATAAGGTTTTGTCTTTACAGACATTTGTAATCTAATCCATGACAAGAACACATAATCAAACTTCAGCGTAATCTTTCACTCTGCACTGTCTCTCACTGTGTACATCCTTTTCCTTACTAAGTCATGCTGTTTTTTACATAGGAATCTTATAAATTCACTGTCCATTTTCCATTCTATTTCTTACTTCATTTGTGGCTCCCCCCACCACCATCTCCCTTACCCCTAGACTAACACAAAACCTATTTCCTGGGCTGTCTTCAGACAATCATTCCTCTTAATTTCCACTAGATTTACCTTTCTAAAATACAGATTACCCCTCTGTCCATTTCTGTACAACAAAAGAGCTCCTCACCATGGGATTGAAGGCCCTTTAAAATCTACCCTAATCAAACTTTTGATTGCAGTCTTGCCTTTCCCACCTTGTATTACTCATTTTTCCTTAATTACACCATGTAATATTATTCTGTTAGGCCTTCAGCTTGCTCTGGGTCTTAGAAAAAGTCTACTCATTCTTCGTACTCTGCCCTGTTTTAAAATCACATGTCTAGTTGCTTTACTCTCCTGGGTTAATTTCTCTATGGCTCCACATCCCTAATAGGATAAAATTTTACAGTCCTTAGTAGAAAAGACTACTAAGGGTAACATGTTGTCTTCTTACCCAAAGGCTATATTGATCTTGGTCCAGCCCAACCAGACCCAGGAGACTCTTCCCATTTCCACTATGGTCCCAGCTTCAACATACCCATATATGCAATGATATTTTAAGCCTCCTTGCCTTTTTACATGCTGAGCCACAAATGAACTTCACTCTGGCCATCTGGCAATTCCTTCTTGTTCTTCAGGTCTCAGTAAGACTTGTCTTTTCCTTGTGAAGCCATTCCTCACCTACCCAAGCAGGTGCCTGGCTCCCTGTTGCCCACATTCCATATGTCTATTGCTGCCCTTATCTCCCTATTAATCATTTTTTGAGGCTGTCTTCTCTACTAGACTGTGAACTTTTTAAGGGGAGACATTTTCTCTTTTTTGTATAGTACTTCTAGCATTTAGCATAGTACCAATCTAATATTAGATAGCTGATGAATATTATAAAATAAATAGAAAATTATTTCTATAAAGTCTTTTTCCTCCTCTTCTTCATAATTTGTCTTTTGCTTAAGTTCCATAAGCATCTAAGTACAAAGAATTTAGAGTTATATTTCTGGGCTCAAATTACTGATCTTTTATTTACTAATAAATAGCTTTCTGAATTCTTTATCCTCAGTTTCCTCATCTCTAAATAATGAATATATAATTTAGGTTATTTGTTGAGCAGGATAATGCCACACAGTAATCATATATTAGCTATTATATGTTGTTATAAATTTTGCTATTGGAAATGGTGGAAGTAGTAGTTATTGTGTTATTAACTTATAATTAATCCCATGTACCTTGTCCTGCCAGTCATAACTACTTGAGGTCTGCCACTATTTATATTTACCTTTCTATTCACAGAATCTAGAACACTGCCTGTTAACAGACTCTCCCCATGCTCATGTGTATTCTCTCTCTCTCTCTCTCTCTCTATATATATATATATATATATATGTGGAATTTTAATATTGACATAAAATACAAGAATGAAATTAATTCTAAGTAAATTAAAAATACATACCACCTATTAAAACTACATACTGAAGACCACAGAAAACAAAATAATTTGACTCATGTAAATATTGACACTTTCTATGAATATACATAGAACAGAGGTGTAGTGAGGGGATATGAGAACTATAAAAAGAAATCAAATTATTTGAAGTTCAGATGCTTAAAACTGTGCTGACCAGGGGAATGATTTAATTGTGTCCAATTATGATCAGGTAGATAGTCATAAAAATATGTTGACTAGCTTTGGAATTGTGGAAAATGTCACTTACTTGAAACTTAGCTCTTAGATCAAAATGCAAAATTTATTGGTGTAGCTTCGACTGCAACAGTGAATCAAAAAGAGTCTGCATAGCTCTGCCCCTTGGCTTAAAAGCACTCTTCTAAGCCCTTGGGATAAATTTGTACATCTTAGTCAGAAGACCTGTATCATCTGCCAAAACAAGATTTCCTAGGTTTATTTCTAAATATAGCTTTAGTTTGGGTAATTTGCTATAATCAATTTTGAAGAACATTTAAACTCAATTTAATGTTTATTTTCTTTGCCAATTCTTGGTGCCTGCATATATGATGACTCTCATTCAAACTAGAAGATTACACACCTATTAAATATGTACATGCAAGTGAAATCACTGTACATCATAGAAGCACAAATTTAACTCTGGAAGATGTATTGCTTTCACTGATGCATTTATTCATTTGCTGAGGGTTTTTTTTAAGCATGCATGTATTAAATATAACATTTAGAGAGCTTCACTTTGAAAATTCCTTAATTTCCTAACAAAATAGCACAATTATGAAAATTTCACTAATCTTATATTACCATTGCCAGTACATTTTATATGCAGCTTTGAGATCTGTGGTAACTTTATGAGGGCCATATTTATTTATGAAATTGTTTACCAGTTTTGTGTTTACTGATATAAGATTGTAATTATTTTATGTTTGCCAATAGTCTTACAGTTAGTAAATTTGACAAAGGTAACTTTCTTCCAGAAAATAGATATACCAGTTGTAAAAGACTTCTTTCCTAAGCACCTGTCATTGATAATGAGATGTTAGGACCAGGTTGCAAAGGTGAGGTTGAGGGTGCCTCATTTGGAAGGGGCAGGGTTAAGACTTGCCTAAGCAGGGGCCCAGAAGTGGGTTGCCAAAGTGGAACTGAGAAATGGTAGAAGCATTTCATCCCCCAAAGATAGGATTTAAGATATGAAATGGGTAGAAGTCATGTTCATATGTATCAGAGTCAAATTAGGGTATCAAAACACATCAGGGACAAAAAGAACAAAGATGCATGCTTGGAGAAAGAACAGATATAATATAAAACCATGTAGAAATCTGCAGAGGGCAGGATCTGGCTGACAGATCTGGCTGGGTGGTGGATTTGTTTTTTGTTTTAAATAGGAATTAAAAATTAAATTATCAATCAGTGTTTTAAAAGTTAGAAGGTGTACCACAAATGCCCATTTCTGTCTTCTCTTCATGAATCACAAGTTCTTGAAGATCCTATGTGACCATTGCTGAAATCTGAGCATTCATTACCTCTTAGAGATGACCATATATTTAAGTTTGTCCCATTTTATACCCATTAATCTAGTATAATTATTAATAACACTCTTTTTCGGAGAATTTCAGACCAATATCCCTGATGAATATGGATGCCAAGATTCTCAACAAGATCCTAGCTAATAGGATCCAACAGCATATTAAAAAGATTATTCATCATGACCAGGTGGGATTTATTCCTGGGATGCAAGGGTGGTTCAACAGTTGCAAATCTATCCATGTGAAAGAACAAATCAACAAGAGAGGAGAGAAGAACCACATGATCCTGTCAATAGATGCAGAAAAAGCATTTGACAAAATTCAGCATCCGTTCCTGATTAAAACGCTTCAAAGTATAGGGATAGAAGGAACATTTCTCAACATCACAAAGTCTGTCTATAAAAAGCCCACAGGAAATATCATTCTCAATGGGGAAAAGCTGACAGCCTCCCCTTTGAGATCTGGAACACGTCAAGGATGCCCACTCTCACCACTCTTGTTCAACATAGTACTAGAAGTCCTAGCAACAGCAATCAGACAACAAAAAGAAATAAAAGGTATTCAAATTGGAAATGAAGAAGTCAAACTCTCTCTCTTCGCAGATGACATGATACTTTATATGGAAAACCCAAAAGACTCCACCCCCAAACTACTCGAACTCATACAGCAATTCAGTAATGTGTCAGGATACAAAATCAATGCACAAAAATCAATTGCTTTC